>MNCI01026730.1:1284401-1382344 GCA_015680685.1 Gnetum montanum
ATGTTTCCTGAGATCTGTTGTGACCAAGTAGTTTCCTCTCCTCCTGTGTGCATGGACACTTCACCACTAGCATGATCCAACGAAATTGTGGGTTGTACGACATCATCGATGATGTAGAAGAGATTTGCATCATCACAACTTCCCCAACTGACCATCTCAGCAATGGCCCTGAGATTGCTCGTCGATGGTCTGTAGTCTTGCGGTGGCAGCGGTTGATCTTAGCCTATGCTAGGCCCTACTTCTTGTTGTTGGCTAGGTCCATCCATTTGTTCTTCTTCTTATTCTGGTCCCAGTGTCTCTCCAGTGATTTTCCTTGCAGCTGGTGACTTTAACAATTCAGCATATGAAGTAGGCTAGGCTTTTCAGAAGACATCATTGGTGTATCCTCTAATACCAACATGTTGACACAACCTCCTGATAAGACAAGGGAAAGGAAAAGCCATATTCTTGGTCTTCTATTCCTCAAACTGTCTCAAGATCTTCGTATAGTATAGATGAGGTAGGTTAGTATCAACCTTTCCCTTCAGCACTACACATCCTCTACCTACATACATTAAGATTCTTTTTAAGCCCTTCATAGGGAAGAGGTGATACATTCCAATTTTGAAATAAACCCTTTCTTCCATTGTCAATTCTCCAAATGTCTTTTCCCTGCCATACACCCTTTCCAATGAAACTTGTTGCACATCAAGGTTTGAATGGATAGATAACTGAGCAACTTTTGGCCCTATATTCCAACGGTTTAATACTTCTGAAATGGCTTGCATGGAGAAATCAACTATCACACCAAAAATGTTGATGGTGGTGCCTTGTTCTCTATTGTGCCAAAATTGGTACATTTCTCCTAGGTACTAGGCACCACTATCAAAGAGGATAGGCCATAAGGGAGACCCCTTGAGGTGATCCCTAATGGCCTCAGAAGCAAACTTTGCAAAAGATTCAAAGGTTAATTCTACAATCACTATAGTAAAGGTGGACCTTTTGTGCATAGCTTGAATGCAATCTTAGGGCAATGTGAGATGTTGACCTTGTCTAAGCACTATAACAGCTCCTCCTTCTACTTGCCCAGACTATATAGTAATAGGATCTTCCTGGTGAATGCTAAATGATTATTCCTCCTGTTCTGTATGTTGTCCGGCAAGATCCTATCTTCCTCCTCTTCGAGGTCATTTACTTCCACCTTGAGTAGGACCTTCCTATTTTCCACATTTCGAGGCCATCTACAATCACCTGGGGTCAAGCGTTAGTAAGGTTGTTTTGAAAGTTAAGTTATACCTTACTAATTGCTTTAACTAATTCAATTTTATTCTATCTCTGTGTGATGTTTCCTGAATGATTGTAATAGTGAGTCATGTTACTTAGGCAGTTTTCCAATTTTTGTTTCCCAATGTACCTAGGGTTAAAATTATGTTCAGCACAATTATTCTTATTATTATAATTAATTACCCTTAATGATATCCTTTGGGCAATGACAAATTCCAAAAAATTTATGCGCTATTCGGGGTCTATCCCTCCCCCACAACTAAGCTGAACACTCCGGGTTCAAGTAGGTTTAGACATAATTAAAATCAAAGTACCAACGAGTGAGATATGGTTATGAAAGCAAGGGTCACTCAATTGCAAGTCGTATAGAAAAAATTTGAAAACTCCCCCATGTGAAGTGTGAAAATGGGGTTAAGTGTTGCAGGGGGTGTACCTATTTATAGTTGGATAGGATGTGATATCACGTACGATACATCGTGTATGTGATATTGTAGCCTTAGTGACATTAGGCACAAGAAAAATACCAAATTTTTTAAGATTTTCTCGAAATCAGCGTGGTAAACTTAGGACATTGGGCGATTATTAAGGGGTTCTAGGGTAATCCAGCTTGTTGCAAAGGCACAAATAATAACATGTGGTGTAATTGATCAATAAAACCTTGGGTGGTAGAGAAAAAGGCTATGTGATGGTACATAGGAACGTTATTATTCAGAGGGATAGTAGTAGGAAAAGAGAATTGTTGGAAAATATGTTGAGGGTAATAAATGGTGTGTGCAAGGTGGGCATGGGTGCAAGTGGGTCCTCCCCAAAGCAGGTTCCAACCTTTAATGCCCTTGCGTAACCACACTTAGAAGTGTCCATGGGTACTCGAAGAGTTAAATGTAATCCACACTAATTCCACAAAACACACACATGTAAATATCACTAGAATGAGGTAAGAATTCTATGTTATACAAGGCACGAGCTACAATCACATCAACAGTGAGATGAGACGAGGTATAGAACAAATTGTACAGATTGGGACATGAGGTAACTAACCCAGGGCATAGTGAATTCTATGTGAAAAGCATGATTAATGTGTTATTAACCCATCGTTCCAAGATTAGGACCAAGTCCATTCCTCTAATTAGTGACACTACATTATTTCATCCCATGATGAGCAACTATGAGACTACAATAACAACAAAGCATATGATAACTTGGCATTTTATTCAAGGGAGGAGTGATTTTTGTTTTTTGGCACTTTTCTTTCTTTCTTTTTTCTTAAATACTAAATCCAAAGAAGCTGCCAACCTTTAGGCATGAGTGCATGTATTTCCAGTGGGACTCCCTAGAACAGCATTGGAACTTTTAGTGCCCTTTTGATTACTCTTACTCCCATTTTTGTTAGATCTACAAGGATTTTAGTACAACCACGTTGCCTAGCAACTCTCACAGATGACACCAAAGAGAATCCACAAGTTCCCTTGATGTCACACCCTAATCATTCCCTCTTGATCCATCCTTTTTTATTCTAGGTACAATGAACATAAAATTGATTTTAAGTTTTAAGAATGTTAAGAATATCACTGTACCCTCAAATAGAACCTCTTATTTGTAGAATGGATGAGTGGGTGTAATGGGCTCACTATCCAAATAATTAATCACTTGAGACTCAATAACATAGAACACACCTTAACCAACAAACCACATGAGTGTTTTATTCATAGATGAGATTTCTTGTAAAAAAAATACCAAAAAGATAAAAAAAGAAATTGAAAAATGAAAAATTGGAAAAAAAAAGTTGTAAAATTAAAGAAAATGAAAAATGGTTATTAATCCTGCTGGTTATTAGAATGGGGGATATCCCCCATAACTAAATGGTTGAGCATGGTAAGGATTAATAATTGAAAGATGAGGATTCTTACATGTTGGAAATATGGGGACTTGGTCATACTTACCCCATTGGGGTTCACACACCTGATTATAGTAAGCATAGTGGGGCAATTTATAAGATGTATTTTTTGGATAACGAGTTGACCCACTATGATATTTGGGACATTTAGATGGTATGCAAGGATCGGGATGTTGTCCTCCATTGCTGTGTTCATTGGGCCATATGGTTGTTGGAGTGTTGATTGGTGGCCCTGATGAAGTAACATGAGGCGTTGGGTTTGACAGGAAGGGTGCACCACAATGTTGGACTTGTGATGGGTTGGAGGTTGCAATGGCCTTGGAATCATGTTGTCCCTTCCTTGGGTCATTTCTAAAGAAGAGATGCTTTTGATATCGAGGAGGCCTCTCACTGCTATTGATAGTAATATCACAAGTGACGTTCGTGGGTTGTTGCTATGGCACAGACACCTTAGGGACAATTGGCGATGATTTGGGAGGAGGAAAAGGATGAGAATGTTAAAAATTAGGAGAAGTGTAAGATACACAAGGCAATGGTTGTGTTGAGGACATGGGTTGATAGTATTGAGGAGAATGGTAATGTGGTGAGATAGAGTATGTTGACCCAATTAGGAAAATAGGATGTTTAACTTGGTAACCATTTAGACTTAAATGATACGATGGGTATCTCCAATTTAGGGGTGGCTTCCCCCATGATTGGGATTGTTGCCACTATGATCGAACACAGTATCTTTGTACGAACTCTAGCTGTAACGAGCTTCCCCAATGCTCATATAAATGTAACAAGATTGGGCATTGGCCATTGGGGTGATCATATAGGAAAATGTTGCATTCATATGTATGATCAGCAATTTAGCTCTTATTTTCTTCATTCCTTCTTTCTGAACGTCTAATGGTATTTTATCCTGCTTCTTGGGTTGTCAAAACTCTATCTCCAATAATATCAATAAATTATCCATACTTTTGATACATCCATTCCAACATCTTATTGATCTTTGCCTCAACTTCCTCTAATGATTGTTGTACCAGCAAAGATGATTCTTTCTCCTTGTGATAGGTTGATATCTCCTTTTTATGATCATGGACCTTTGTTAAGTTGAGATTCTAGTCCCGTTGATGTTTTTCAACACTCTCCCATCTAGCCATTTATCCTTCTTCTTTTTCTACCCACTTAATAAGTTCTTGGACTTGATGGGTTCATAGTTCGTATAGTTGACCTTGGGCATACATCCCTAGGGTCTCTCTTGTTGCATCACGAAGCCCATCAATGATCTGCTACATTAGCCTTTTCTTGGAGAACTCATGGCCTAGATAGTTGTTTAACAGTGCATAATATCTTTCTAAGGCCATGTCCAAGGGTTCATGTTGTGCTAGTTTCCACCCTTGGATTTGTTTCCTCAAGGTTGACACTCTTGCGTAGGGTTGATATCTTTCATTAAAAAATTCTATCATTGTTGACCAACGTCGTATTAAATTTGGTTCTAATGATCTATACCATACTTTTGATTGGCCAATGAGTGTCATAGGAAAGAGCTTAAGTTTTTGACAATCATTATCAATGTTGTTCCAGATGCAAGCATCATAGAAGCTAGTAAATGTTGTTGCAGATCTAATTCATAGCCTCCTGAGAAGGTAGGGAAGTTGTTTAAATCAAGCCTGGGTAGACGACTCTCTTTACGATGCCTATGGAAGATTCGAATAGCCTCTTGTATTTACGTTAAGCTTGTAGTGGCCAGTATGGGTTCATCGCCATCGGGTAAGTTATGCGTTTGTGCATTGGAATGACGTTGCTTTTGTTTATGTTTCTAAGAAACCCCCACCTTGAGTTGCGTACTCCAATCTTCATTGTCATATAGTTCGTTGGTTATCTAATGAACTTCCTCACTAGGTGTGGCATTATTGTAATCTTGTAGGAGAGGCATGGTTGTGTGATTGTGTGTGAATTTATATGTGACTTTTTATAATTATTTCTTTTCAAAAGATATATCGTTAATTCCCATACAGCAACCTTGTATGATATAACTAATCTAGATAACTAGCACTATCCCTGACAATGGCGCTAATGATGTGTGGCGAGGTACCCCTACACTCAACCATATGAATACGAGCATTACACGCACGATCTAGTTGAACTCCATAGATGAACTAGTTTTGGTATCTAGATAGTTAGCCTTAGGTTGCAGTTCGTTGTCTTCCCACCTAGACTAGTATTAGCTATGTCACGTATGGTTTAGTCCAAGGTGAGGTGTATGATATGGTTTCTAATCTAATGCTACTCTTGAATGCAATGGAAGATAATATTAACTAAGCTAAGAGAGAAAGGGTGAGAGAGAATCTAGCTAGCCTAAGTGTGATGAGCGTCTGTTCCTTGATTATCCATACACTTCTTGGACTTTGTGCATGACTACCATTGGGATTACCAAGCACAGATCCTAGGTATGCTACTAGGTTACCAAGTAGTCACACTTAAATTCTTGTAATCAAGTCGTACTCATTCCGCGTTCAACAATAGTTAAGGGTGAGAGATATTAAATAAAAATTAATTAAATAATTAATCTAAGTGAATGTTGCAATGATGAATTAATCTCAATCTTTATTTCTAGTCATGTGCATGTCCAAGTACGTCACACTCGAATAAGGATGTTGTACAATTACAATCACCACACTGCAGGAATACACTAGGGGAGAGGGGTTTAGAGAAAGAAAATGAAAACACTTAAACTAAAACTAACTTACTTTCTTCCCCCTAACTCATCTTTCTACCTCTTATTTATAGATGAGGTGACAGGCTACGATATCGTGTACACGATATCACGATCAATGCAAAATGCGACTCATCAGTAGCCAAGAAACACAAGTAGTTTGTTAATACCTATTAATCAAGCATTTCTTCTCATCACCATACTACCCTCAAGCCAATGAAAAAGATAAATTCAACATCAAGTACATCATAAAATTCCTCAAAAAGATGCTAAATAATAGTAAATGCATGTGGCATGAGTGGCTTATCCACAGACTTTGGGCCTGTAGAATAACCTGTTAAATCACAATTGGTGTAACTTTGTATAGCCTAGTTTATGAATCTGAAGCTATTTTTCCTCTTGAATTGTAGATTTTATCACTCAGAGTAGCCCTATTAGACTTCATCAACAATGAGCACAACAAGGAGCTATGTACCATTGACCTCGATTTGGTGGAGAAGTAGCAGATACAAATGCTTACTCACATCAAATGACACTAAGAGAGGTAGAAGCAACAACATCATCATGATCTAAATAAATAGAATATTAAGGAATAAGACTTGATCCTCAAAGCTACTTATGAGCATGCAAATAATTTTTCGGCCAACTAGGATAAGCCTTCTTGATCATCAAGGCATATGAAAATAGAGCCTTCAGAGTAGTAGAAATGGAAGGGAATGAATTTGTTAATTTGGTTAACCATTCCTATTTCAAGCCTTATTACATCTAATGTGACCTTCTATGAAAATATAAGAAAATAGTTGACATATATAGACCTTACACTAAATAACATGTGAGGTTACACATGCTCTCTCTATCTCTATCTCTCTGTTTTGCACAATGAATGGACTATAAGTTTTGTAAATTTGATGCAAATTACATAGATATCTCCTTGCTATAATGACAATGACCTATGGTGGCCTAGTTTTTTGGTTGTCTCATGTAGCCCTATGTACTATATTGTAACAACATGTTTTTTTTATTTCATTTTCTTGTCTTGTTAGAGTTGTACTTGCAGGATGAAGCTTGTAGGTCATTATGAAGGTAGAACTCATTGTGACATCAAGTCTCCACCTGATCTTGATGTGTAAGATTTGATGATTTTATCCTGCCATACCAAGAGTACTTGTTTCACATCATTCCTTGATTCCAAACCCATAGCCTAATTATAACCTTCCATATCCTAAATAACAATGATGACCAATGCTTGATGGTCATGCATTATGACCATATGATGCCTTCTTTGTCATGGTCCACTAGCAAGTTCATTGAATGTAACACATCTCATTCAATGGGAAAACCAAATCAAAACTGACCTTGGCAATGAAACCCAATGGAGGTTTCATCGAGAAAAAAATGAGGAAGAAAATTGCAAGAAGCCAAAAGGTCAAAGAAGAAAAAAACATAAATTGATGGTTTTGAATAGGCAAAGGAGCCTAGTAGTTAAAGAAACCTTGGATTGAGGCATTGATTCCTCAAAAACATTACCAAGTGATTGATACTTTGAAGTATGACATGAGAAGACCCTGTTGATTAACCCAAAATGTTAATGCCATAATCATAATCATGATTGCAAACATTTGGAACTCATTGTTAATCCTTGTGACCAAATATAATCTACAACCTCTAACACCTCATCATAATCCTAGCTCATCATCACAATCACTCTTAAGAATGGTTTGACACTATAGAATCAAGTAATAAAAAGAAATGTTGGTGATGAACCTTCAATGGTGTTTTGTATTCTTTTTCAATGTTTCTCTGGTCAATCCTTCAAAAATTTACAAAGATGGACCAATGAAACATCACCAAGAAAATTCATGTTGCAACCTTTTTGACATTGTAAAATTGACCCTTAAACTTGAGCTAGGAATTTCATTGTAAAATGTGGGGTTTGTAGGTCATGAGCTACAATCTCACATACCATAACTTTTGTAGACTGAAAAATGCCTCATAAGTTATTATAGCCTTACTTTCCAAGTGGAGAAAGTTATATCATGTCTATATTTAGGCTTTGGAAGGCTAAAACTACCTTGGAAAATACCAAATTTTTCATTTTCATAGATTTTTGTGACGGTATAGCCTCAACTACGCTGGAACCACCTACAACCAATGTTGGTGATGTTGGGTTTTCAATTTTCCAATGAAACCTAGCATATTTTCCACAAAACCTAGCATAGATGTATCAAGGCGAGTGTTGAAGTTGTGGGAATTTCTATTTTTCATGAAGCTAGTGTTGGAGTGTATGGAGGTTTTGTTCTTCAAAAAATTCCAACATGGCCCCATCAATTCTAGTGTTGATTCCAAATTTCTAGTGTTGTTTCCATGAGGTTAGCATAGATGGGTGAAGCCAATGTGGTTGGAAAATTATATTTACTATTTTTGATATTTAAAGTAGTTTTGGTGGCTTGGGTACATCAAAACTTACCAGAAATGGACAACTACATTGGAAATCATGGCCTATCACACCTACAAATCAAACCAACTTGTCAATAATCATGGTAGAAATATTTAGCCAAAAAAAAACAAACTAGCAACCATGAGACCTATAAGTGCTAATCTCAAACATATTGAATGGGTTCTTTTGATGGAGAAAACTTCATAATCTTTTGCAACCGTAAGCACTTGAGATCTTCGACATTTTGTAAGACTTTTGGAAAAAGTTACAACTACTCGAGCATTTGGAGACTCTCAGCATAGAACCATTGTAATAATAGAAAGTCAAGTAATACTCTTATCCCCTTTGCATCAATGTTGCACATAACCTTACCCCCTTTGCCTCAATGTTATAGATACCTTACCCCATTGTAACCAATGTTACAAATTTGACCTAAAAACCCCCCAAGATGTTTTGGTGATTGATGTTTGGAAGTACCTAGATCATGATCATGAGGCCAACTAGAAATCACAACCTATTAGGTTCAACAAATTTCAAGCTTTTTCTAAGTAACTTCTTGTGCACTTAGGCATAAAACTTGTACACATTCAAATTCTACTTTTGTAGTAATCTTTTTGTTCCCAATAAAGCTTACATTTCATTTGTTATGCAAGTTTATTTTTAAGTTAATCTTTGTGCTTTCTATTTAATTGGATTTGCATTTTATTTAAGTTATTTTACTCATTTACACTTTCTAAGTCACTAGATGATTGACAAAACTATCTAGGGTATCTCAGATCTTGTTTCTCGAAGGTACTTGAAATCCAAGATTAAAATTGTTTCTCTTGGAATTATCAATCTTTTCTAGCAATTGAATTATTTCAACACTACACCTGATGGCATGGTCTATTTTTCTCATGCCCATATTATCTAGCTATTACTATATCTTTTTTAATTTATTTAATATGATAGTTCCTATGGATGTTGATAATGTAGGTAATATGTGGGCTCTATCTAAAACATTGGTCCTATGTTCTAGAAATCTTAGGACTCATAATAGATATATGGTATGATTACAATGCTTGAATGCCTAAATCCCTTTAGGTAGTGGACAAAGTACGCTTGATGCTCTTAAAAATTCTTAAGAAAGGTATGATTTAATAAAATTTCTTTTAATTTGGTTGTCCTATAAGGACTTCATCAATTCATCCTTTGCATACCTTTGATGAACCCTCCCTCATACAAATCCTATGGAAATAGAAAACAAAATGCAATGGTAATAATTATGATAATAACTCTTCCTCTTTTGATGTTATCACAAAATTCTTTGAGTACATAGTCTTCCTAGTAGTTTTTTCATGATAGATATTCCTTTCGATTTGGAGCATAAGTAGAAAAGGAATAAATTAGATAGAGTTAAGGTCTAGTCTACCTCAGATGTTTCATGTGCTTCAGATTGTATACCATAAAATATTAGTTAGGGATTATTGTTGTGATATGTAGTTCTCTCTTATGTTAGCTTTAGTAGTGGATACTTTAGCATCTCTCTATTGGTCATTGATGCTAAAAAAATCCTAGATAAGACCTATGAATTAATTTCTTTCCATAATGAGTTGTGGTTATGCAATGTGGCTATGTTGTCTTGGTGACCTTTCTTGGCCTATGAGATGTGTATGATTCAAATTAGTTGATAGACTCACTTTGGTTAATAAACCTCAAGATAAGAATATATCTATTTTTTTATGATTAATTTTGGCGTTCAAATGCTCCTAGCTTCATAGGATATGCAAATTGTAGAAACTCATATGTTTCCAAAGGATCTATAACAATGTTTATCCTTAAAGGTATTCTTAGCACTTTTCCTTAATGTAAGTTAGCAAAGAATAATGCTTATCTCATTTCCTATGAGATGAAGGTCATGATGTATCATTAGACTTTAGGTGATTCTTCCTATAGATGAGAGCAAAGGTTATGATGATTGATGTAAGATGATGATTGTCTTAGAGTAGGTTTCCCTACTTTTCCTTAGTTCACTCTAGCAATCAAGTAGGTACACTCAATTTTGGATATACTTGATAGTTTCAAATAGTATCAAGTATATGGGATGCATTAGTTGCATCCTAGAAAATCTTTTCAAGAAAATTTTAGGAATTTTCTTATTCCTTGGATATAGGGGTATGTTTTTCCATGATGGCATGGTTACAAGGTGTTAGTTCATCCATGAATAATAAGATTATAACAAATTGATCTACCTTTGAACCTTGTTTAGAATGAGGACTTTGTTCAAATTTCTTTCTATCAACCTATACTTCTATTAAATAAAGAAAATAATAAATGAATAGCAATTTTGATGTGCACATAGTTATCTAGTATAAATATGGTTAAACTAGTAAGACGCATTGGGTCTCAAAACTAGATGTAGAACTTTGGGTTCTGGCATGCTTTGAGTTTTCTTTTTGAGACATGGCTTCCCTAAAGCATGTTTTATTTAATATGTGATCTCACAAGTCAATTTCTAGGATTGAAAGTAAATTTTGATGAGCCTTCCAAATGATATTTTAAAAAACATTGATGGATGTCAAGGAGCCATTCACATGGGACTAGACTAAACTTATGAAAGAGGAGCACATTCTTTGCATAGGTATAGAACTATGTAGAAGGTTAAGTCTCTTAGACCTATTACAAGAATGGATTTAAGAAATATCTTATTTACATTGGTTCTTATGGGTTGGTCTTATCCCTCTTGTCATGGAGTAGGGATGGTTTATGAGTTTCACCAAGTGTTTTTAACATTTCATGTGAGGCATTGGTTGAAAGGATATATTTTGTCTTTAGGATTCATAACTTCCTTCAAGCCTATCATTATTTAATTTTTACAATTCCTTAGATTTGATAGAGTTCAAACCTATATCAAAAGAATACACTTGAAGTTTATCCTAGGCTTCACTCTAAGGATGTCTCTTCTTTAGCATAGGGAAGAATTGTGAGAGAGGTCTTAGGGTCAACAATTATTCTAGTTTCTTCCCATGGTTTAAGAACCATGAAATACATTGAGATATTCATGCATAGAACTCAATTTTTGGAAGCTCCACTATAGCTTGGTGGTCCAAGAAACAATAGGGATACACCCTATTATCTCCCTCATTAACCTCCTCATCTTATTTTCACTTATACAACTACATGAGGCCAGATTCTACTATGGTTGTAGATATATCACAAGCATAAATTGGATAGTCCTGATGTAGCACCACACTAAACCTTGTACTAAATTGTAAGAAGTCTAGGTTTCAGGCTCCTCATGTAGATACATCATCATCCTCATGGTGATGATGTCTACATGATTATTTTTATGCTTATTTTCTAGTCCTTGTTTTAAGTCATAGTTGGTCTCTTAGAGGCATATACTTAATGTAATATATTTGGATGCATTGCATGATCCTTTCTAAGTTATTGAAGAGCATGTCATACTCACCAGAGTCATACTCCCTAGGTATTTTACACTAGTTTCATTAGATCTACAAGAATTCCTTGGGGTATCAAACAACATTTCGGTAATGTTATCACTTCAATGATTTCTATTCTGTATTTCTCTTTTTCATAGTATAAAATCCTCATTTATTTTCCTTCTTAATCACATTATTCAACTAATAACACTCTACTTTCAATATATGCATTTGAGAATTGTCATGAATCTCCAACATAAAGTTAACAAGTAACACTTAATTGATGGTTGTAGTCTTTTCACAAACCTTCTTACCCTTGCCATATCATCTTGTAGGACATGTAGAAAATATTCACATATCTCATTAGAGTGTTTTTCATAATCATGCAATGATACATCCTCCTAAGTCAACATATAAAACTCATCCAAGTTCACTAACATCCAATCAAACCACTAAAGACCTACAATTCCCTACAATTGATTCTTTTAAATTACTATATAACCTAGCACCTCAAAATATTTCTCAATCTCTATCAACCATTACCTTAACACCATTGGATCATTTATCCCTTAAAAGGTTGATTGGTTTAACCTTTGAAAATCCCCAAAATAATTCCTATTAACTTCCTTATTAATACCTGAGTTGTAATTTCCATCACTATTTTGAAGAAAGTTCATCAAGGTTTGAAGCAATTACTACTAATAAAATATGTTTCCTCCTTTAGCATTTCTATCTTAATCAATTATAATTCTAGTAACAACATTCGTAATTCTCTTTGGTGTCATTTTCCAAACTCAAGGAACTCTTTTCAATGATCTAATATCAAATTGTTGCATTCAAAAAATTAAACTTATCCTTAATCATTATTAATTATTAATTTCATTATTTTCCTTTTTTTATTACGAAATTATTATTAACTTATGTTCTAATAGAACATTCAAGCCTCAAGCTTCTTTACTACAATTTAATAACATCTAAATACAATATAGAGAAAGGGATTTAGATAATATCATCATAGAAGATAATCAAGCTTGATGCTCAAGCAATCTTGGGTCTAAGCAATATGATATACAACATGAGACTCTAATCAAAAACAATTTTTATCAAAATATTAAAAATGAATAAGAAGAAAATTAAGAAGAAACATCAAATAAAGAATTTTATACTAGAGGCATAAGAATAAGAAATACTTCTCTAACATTGATTTAGGTTACCCTTTGAATTATTAGTTGCATACAAAACTAGGGATTGAACCCATGACCTCATACTAGAGATATCTTAACAACTAGTGCATAACCAAATTAACCATGATAATGCCATTCTATTTTATAGATTTTGCAAGAAAATAGGTCATGTCATTGAAGAATGCTAGGAAGAAATTAGTTTTAAATTTCTTCAATTGAAGAATGAGAAGAATGAAGAAGATACTACTATAGTTCATGATGATTAACAAGGTAACATATCAGATTTAAATTCAATCATAAATATTAAACATGATTCTTTGATTATGGACAATGATTTTTCTATGCATATGATACCTTTCAAATCATGCCTTATAACCTATAATTCTAATAACAATCTTGGAAACATTGAAGTGTGGAAATTTCTTGACCATTGAAGGAATAGGAGACTACATTATGATACTTCCTAATGATAACATTATTTTCATTACTCAATTATATTACATTTCAAGCATATATAATCCTCTAATCTCCATTGGAAAAATGATTAGAAGAGAAATTAATGTCCGTTTTAAAGATGATATTTACACTGTTAACTAGCCAAATGAAGAAGAAATCATTAAAATTAAAATTTGAGCCTACAAAAATTGAATGTACTACATAGATTATGACTACTTTAATTTCAAGGAAAATCCCATCATCAACATCACTATTTTCAAAAATACTAATGTTTTTAATACTCAAATTTCACATTTAAAAATAATGAGTCCATATTTTAAATTCAAAAAAAATAAATTTAAAAATCCTAATGTCTAGCTAGAATTAAATAGTATAAAGTAGCAAAGCCAAGGAGAGACTCAACATAGGACCTAAAATTGGAGCTTAGATCATAGCAACTACTTAGACATTAATAAAATGATAGATTTAAATATAGCAATATGATTGAAAATTAAATATTTAAATAGATAATTTAAGAAAATACTCTAATTCTCCTCATATGATTTACTTTCAAAGAAGAAACAATCCCTTTGACTTATTGCAACTAGATCTTGTTAGACCCATGTTAACTAATTTAATTAGAGGAGCAACATACTTGATTGCTATTTTTTATGACTATTAACGATATACATGGACATATAATTTGAGATCTTAAGATGAAATGTTCAAAAGATTTGAGAATTTGTACAATTAGAATTAAAACACTATGAATATTTCTTTCAAAAGCAATGAGGTTAAATAAATAATAGGATTTTTTGAAAATATAATTTAAATAATTTTCCATAAAACACTATAGTTTCCATCAAATAACATGTGGGCACAATCTCAGATCTAATGGCACAGCTAGAAGAAAACTTATGACTCTTCAAAATATGATGCAATGTTTGCTCAATCATGCTTTCTTGTCACATGAATTTCTTACACCACTACTAGAATTACTAGAAATAATAATAAACATAAATATTCATATGAACTTTTTCATAGTAAGATGTCTAATGTTTCACACATGAAAACATGTGAATGCCATTAGTATGTGAAGACTTTCAAATAATTCCTTAAAGAACTTGAATACAAAGGTAAGAAGTTTTTCATAGCTATGAATGACTATAAATGATGTGATCTTATATAACACAAGTGGCACATCCCTAAAGATATCATATTCTTTAAGGAAAAATTTGACCTAACTACTTATAAAAAAATAGTCAAAATTTAGATTTTTCTTATAATCCAAGATCATGGATTCAAAGAGAACATCCCTCATCTCAAATGTAATATACTAATTTAAAAAGAAAAACAATAAGATATAGTATCATAACCAACATTTCTTACTTAGCCCATACTTAAGAACCTACAAATGTAGAAGAAGAACTTAAAACAAAAGTGCAAATAGATGCTATAAACAAATAATATGATTTTATGATGAAGAACAATATATGAAAACTTATTAATGAATCCAAAGGTAAAAAAATCATTAATTATTGATGAATGATAAGCATGCTCAACATCCAATCATACCATTTAAAAGTATCATAGTAGACTATGTTGTAATCCATTAAGGGACTAATAAGATTTTTTAGCTAGTTAGGTGAGATCGCATGTCATTATCTTTCTAGTTATACTCGTACTAGTCCTTGATTGTATGGTTAAGTATAAATGTGACATATGATTATTGATGTTGTATTAGTCATGATTACTAAGTATAAAAGTTACTAAAAATAGTTCATTCAGTAACTAATTCAAAGTAGAAAAAAATTTTATTCTAACTTAAGGGTGATGAGTGTTCATCCCATAACCTGTTGATACATTCCTGGATTCACACATTAGTCACTTAGCTATCTAGCTAACTAACTAATGGGAAAACCAAGTTAGGTCAATACTAGATTACCAAGCTAACTCATGTTTAATATCCAAAGTTATGTAATGTTCATTCTACCATAACTACAATACATATAAGTATAAACATTATGTTAGGAAATAATAATATATAAAATGTAAATATAATCTAAGTTAGAAAGCTACAATGTGAAGGAATCAATTGTGATCTTTATTATTGAATCATAATTACATCTAGGTACAAGTACTCAAATAAAGACTTTAAATAATCAAGTTAGACATACATTTTGGGAACTAGTTGAGTACTATAAAATTCAAGACATCAAACTAATAGATTTTCACTAGCCATTTACTATATATTTCATTGATGTAATTCTTTGAAATCAATTTTTTATTACTTATCATATCCTTGCCATAGATTCAAAACTCATCCTTGAGTTATACAAAAAGAATAAATTTTGATTATAAAATTAGTAGGGCAATATTAACTGACTGAATAAGTAACTAACACTATAATAAAATGAGTGTTTCCTAACAAAAAAATTCAAGTGTTATCCTTATTACAATTATGGATTAAAAATCATATGTTAATAGACAAAAAAAATTTACAAAAAATCCTTTAATAGTTAATTGATGAAATTAAGCCCTAGTAGCTATTGGCTCTTTCCCTTTCTTTATGATGACCTAATGAATTAATATAAGTTTTTCTTCATTAGTTTTGAGATACCTATATTATATGCATGTTATGCTATTTCTTTCAATACAAAGCCTTTCTATGGACATGATAGTATAAGGAAAATCTGATTAACTTTGATAAACCAAATACTTAATAACAAATGTTCATTCTTTAAGGCTCTAGTTTACGCTTACATTCTTCAAATTCATTTACTCCTTTATCCAGGTTTTCTCCCACATATCTCTACTATGAAACTAACTTTTATATAATTTCTTCAAACTTGCACATTCTATAAAATATTTTTGATTTGCTCTTTCAATTTTTCATCTTCATACATGAGCTAAATGTGAGAGTATATTACATTCTAAAATTAATCATAGAGAAATACATGGAATTAATTCAAGGACATAAATTAAATCCATATAATCTACATGAAATACTTAACATCCATAAGTTAATTATTGGAAAAACTTAACACACCAAGTATGAAACAATAAGAAATAAGCATTTAAAAATATCCAGGTATGAAATCATAAGAAATAAGCACATTAAAATATCCATGTAATATTACACCAACATTTCAAATACAAGTTCTTTATATATAAACTTTGCATGAGATACAAACTAAACCACATAGGTCATTCAACAAGTCAATAACATGGCTTCAAAAATACAAGTATGCTTGAATCCTTTATTTACACTTTACCATCTAGTTCTTCATCACTTTTTTTACGTACTATGTTCTAATACCTAGATAGAACACATGCAAGAAAGGTTAAAACATCTTCACTAAAATGGAAACCATCTTGTTGCCACTTGAAATGATGCTAGAAGATGAGAGTTACATGTTGAAACATCACATGCTAGAGATACACTATTAGCTAATAATAAAATACAATTAATTTAATTGTTAATTGAGATCATTACAATATAACATTATTAATTATTATTAATCCATGAATTACGTTTACTTGTGATATTTCATGAGTTATCACATTAGATGTTAGAATACTCATAAGATTAATACCAATTTAAAATAGCCATAAAGGCCTCCTAGTTGTGAACATAACCTCTCTAGATCATCCTTATGAAAGTTCAATTATTAGGTTCATTATGATTAGTATTAACCATTCAACTATCCTAAGTCCTAACCCCTCACTATCACCTAATGTTTTTTGATACTGGACTACATGCCACTAGGATAAAAAAATCCTCAAAATCAACTTTACAATGGCTAATCAACTAGGACCATACTAGTTGCCTCTCTACAAATCATGTCAATTAAGAAAATCCTAATTGTTGTTTTACTAGCTACGGATACTATACTCTATGTCACTAAGTTTATGGATCAACGTTTAAGTCAACTTATCATCACTAACTAATCAATATTGATAGCCCTTCAACAAAATCATGTTAGTTAATAAACCTTAAATGTTATTTCCCCTTATTTTTTTAACACTTAGAATGTGTTCATACAAGTCTATAATATTAGTTAGTCATCTTCTTTATCAACATTGTTACACTAGATGTTATTGATCCCTCACTCCTTTGGAATTGTTTCATTTTGTTTATTGTGACTTTTATTACAAGTTCTAGGTTCACCATGACTTTAGATTACAAACTTTAAAGATCATTTACTATTATTAGCCATATGGAGAAGATGCCAAAAATTTCCAAAAATATGAAAAGAGAAGGTACAAATTACAAAATCAAATTAATTGTAAGATTAAGAATAAAAAATAAGTATTAGGATAATGGAAGAAGTAGGATATGGAAAGAAGACTTGAAAAAGAAATTACTATAAGAAAAATTGTACATAAATAAATAGTTCCTCTACCTTGGGATATTAGATTGAAACAAAGATTCATCAATCAAGAACATGTTTAAATCCAAAAACCTCCAAGATATTCATCATGTAAAACTATGAGCAATCATGTAACATTCCAACTCTAGATACCCCACCTAGGTTTTCATTTCTTGTGATTTGAATCTTTGATGTCTTATTTGTCTAACATTTGCCTTGAATCTGTAAAATCTCTTTAACTATGATTTGGTATACTTTGGTTGTGTTTCATATTTTTGGATTTGTAAATATATATTCAAGCATTGTTTGTTACTATACTTTGAGTTTAGATTGGTAGTACCTTACTTTTACTTTTATAAATTATTAGTATTTTACTTATTTTTCTTTTCTTTCAATTTTTGAGTAATACATAATTGAGCTATGTTCTTTGTAAATACTTTGATAAGATGCATTTGGTATTTTAATTTCTTATATTTGAAAATTGCATGCATTACATAGTTAAGCTTTGTTATATGTAACTACCTTTTAAGATGTATTCGATATTTGGATTTATTCTATTCTTAACATATATACACTAACCCATTCGTTGGAGTTTTGAGTAAGAAAGTATTAGGTACTATATAGGTTAATGACATATGAGTTCTACATTAGACATATTGTATGCTTTGTTTGTTGTTTTTGTGACATAAATTTTGTAATTATTTGGGTAACTAATTAATTTATTAATATTTTAATTTTAGAGAGGTAGTATGACATAGTATCCTAGTTAGTTATATTTGGGTTTGGACCTTGGACCTTGGTTAATATTTGAAAATTAAATAACTATGAGGTAGCACCTAAGGTACCATAGTATATCAATTTTAGGATATAGACCCTTTAGAAAATAATATTTATTTTAATTTTATAAATTTAGGATTAATTATATTTTATTTTCATTTTTAGTTCCTTGTTAGTAATTACCCAATTAGCTTAACCTTGATATGCACTTACACATATAAATACCTAACAATGCTTTAGTTAGAAATTATTCATTTGCATCATTAATATATGGATGAGTGATCTAGAAAGGAAGGTCTTGCCAAACTGAAGAATAGCCTCAAGTAAGCATGTGTAGCAATTTATATTTATGTAAGTACTTTACATTTTAGGTTTCATTTTAAATCTCATTTAAATTCAATCATTTGATCTTTGCCTCCACTTATGGTTCAAAGTTGGTTCTATGAGATTTTAACTATGTAAGAATTTGGAGTAGACTCTTAGGAGATCGCTATTGTAGATTTGGTATATTCTAAAAAGCTTAGCATTCTAGTTGGTGTATATATTTAATCATACTATGAGCATATGTATACTTCACCACATTGTACAATACCATTCATGGTGGTTTTTATTATATTTGAATTAGTTATATATAATCAAGTTTAGCAACTAATAATAAGTATTCATTATGTCTATTCATTCATTGGACATGACTATTCAATTATAACTATATAAGTGATTATCTTAGTCTTCTCAATACGTATAGTAGAGAGAAAACAATGTACAGCTTAGTATATATCTTATGACATAGATATTTGATTACTTTAGTTTTCTATATTACTTTTCTTATTTCTGTTTTTAGATTTGACACATATAACATTGTGAATTTGTTATATTGCATTATGCCTGTTTGTTTCAATTTCAATAGTCATCAAATCATTTCTATTATATCTCAAACATGATAATTAACATTATAAAACATTAATAATATTAATCACTTAAGAGTTTCAATCAATATTACTTTCAATTAGGTAATAAAATCTATTACAATGCTCATCTTTTAGGTTTTTGGAATAAATTTCTTAGTGTGAATTTTGTTTGAATTAGAAACTATTTGACAAAATGATTTTAGGAAATATGTTCTACTAAATTTAATTTTTATAATGTACATATTATTAATTTACATCCTAAAAATAAATTCTATCATTTTATCAACATTGCATCTCAAAATTTATTTTTCTTTGGTTTAATTTGAACTCTATTTGATTCTGCCAAATTTTCTAAATGTTATACTAGGCTTTTTATCATTTTTTATATTTTGTAGGTTTGAGATAAAGTTAAAGATAATTATCACAAAAGAAAAGTTGATTAGCATGTAGATGTTATTAAGAAAATACCTTTCCCCTGCTTTTACTACATTGTAAATCTATTGTAGGTCACAATACTTATCATGACTAGAATTGTAGGTTGTAATGTAGAATTTGATGCACTTTTAGCATTCCAATTTGAAACACCACCAATTTCAAGCTTTAGCACTTTAACTAAAAATTTGTCTAAGTGTCAAAACTTGGCATATTTTTTCTAAGTGTAGGTGCTATCCTCCCCAGCATAGCCAGCGTAGCAGGCAACAAGGCCTATTTTGCCAGATTTTCTAAATGTTAACAATAGTTACATGAAAATTTTTCTAAGTGTTTTTCTATGCTTACTTTTCCTACTACACTCTAGAGCGTAGCAAGTGTAGCACACACTTCCATGGCTAGTTTGCTCAAGTGCTAATCTAGAAGTTGTTAGGATTACTTGGGATGAAAAAAATAGTTTGGCAACTTTTCTATCTCCTAGGTTGTTACGCTCTACTATGCTCTAGAGTGTAGTCAGCATAGCACACTTTTCAATGGCTAGTTTTTCCTAAGTGTTAGGTAAGAAGCTATCAAGCTAGCTCAACATGAAAAAGAAATTTGGAAAATTTTCTAACTTCTGAGGCTACCTCTCCTACTATGCCTTAGAGCAGAGCCTATGTAGCATGAAGGAAAACTACAGATTTTGTCAAATTTTTTCTAAGTATCTTTGCTACGCTCTGCTATGCTCTAAAGCATAGCTAGTGTAACTAGTGTTAGACATCAAAATTTTGCAAATTGACTAAGTGTTATGCTAGGCTCTAGAGTGTAGCCAATGTAGCAATGAAGAAAAGCCTCAAAAAGCCTCCAAATCTTAGCATTAGCCTTCGTCTTAGCTCCAACATCCCTCTAGCAAGAAAGATTAATGATTTGTATCTCTTTTGCATCCCCCATTGGTCCACCAAATTATACCTACACTCCACCCTACTTGAAAGAGGGGAATACATAGTTCTGGAGCATAGCCTCCAAGTTGCACTTTTTTTGCATAGTTTGTAGGTACATTACAGTCATTTAAACTCTAACACATGCAGTCTTGGTAGTGTAGTCATAGTGCATCCGTCTTTGGGGATCCATTACAGTACTTTAGAGCGTAGCAATTTACTACTCCCATGGGAGCATAGCTAGGTCTAGCATAGCCCCATCTACCCTCATGCCATGTCGTGCTCAATCCACATTTTGCACTAACCCTAGCCCCATAAACACCCTTGCATTCAACATTCTAGGGGTTGGCAAATCAAAATGGCATTGGGCATTTTGACATTTGGAGCATCCTTTGGCACTCTTACACTTGAGCACTCGAGCACACTTTGTACTTTGATGCACTCTAAGATCCCATCAAATAATTGGTACATACCATCCAGCACGTAGTTCATCATTGTACCCATGGAACCCAACAATAGCCAACCTAGTAGGTTTAGTCCCCATGGTAGTTATCAATTCCATGACTCGGATGCCCTAGAGACTATGACTACACTACTACACTACCACTGTGGCTACCTATACACTACGTACCACTCTCACCTCTTTTCCTACAATTTCTATGCTTCCCCCATTTGTGGTAGTGCACTTTCATTCTTAAGTTTCGTTGAATTTTCAAGAACTTTTTCTTTGGAATTTACCATAGCATTCATGTTTTATTGTTGATTAGTATGCATTAGCATGTTTACACTATTGTTTTTTGGCTGGGACACCCTGCTATGCTTTGACTTGGCTGATCCTGGTGTCCACCAGTAACATCATATCAACCCCCATTTTTGCATATATTTGTCATAACACCTTGTCATATAAGTCCCTATTTGATTGAAAAGACCATTTAGAACACCCTGTTTCCATTTCCAACATAGCCCTTGCATGGGCTCAAGGCTAGGCTATATGCCCACTAACCTCTCGATGTTCTTATTTTCAATGTTTCCGGTCATCACACAATTTAATGCTATGAAATAAATAATATTTTCAAAAAAATATTTTTTTCATTAGTGATCCTCATGATATGTTAGAATGCCTAGAAATATAGTTTTATTTATCATTTAGCTGAAAGAAGTAAATGAACTCTTACTTAATTAGTTCTTGAAAGTTTGGAATTATATAGAAAGGCCTAGAATTCACCAGTGGATATAAAAAACTACAATTTAGCATTATCATTACTTAAACATCAATGATGAAACTCAGGACTCATTAATGTTTTGCACATTTAATTATGAGACTTGGAACTCAATATCATATATATTTAGATTATTATTTAATGTTGTTTAATTTAGATGTTTGGATACTAATGTTTTAGATGCAATAAGCCCTATGCATGATGGCCCAACTACCTAATGCTTTGTTCCAAAACCCTTAAATAATTACTTATGCTTTATTTGACCTAATTAGTTTATGAATTAACTTCCCTCTTTATTTTATCTTTCAAGTGTTATAAGTGTTGGCTTTGAGAAGTAGTTAAAGAAGCAAAAGTCTAGATTAGAATTTAGATATTTATAATTTTATTTATGTTGAAAAATTGATATAATTTTTGAGGATGTAATATTCAACTAGTGCTTTATTCTTTGTAATTTATATGTCTAGTTGATAGTATGGCATTTGTACTTATCTCTCTTTGGTGCAAGCCTAAATTTTATTTTTTGTTTATTTAAGTTGGTAACATTAATTTTAGAATTGGTACCAAGATATTATTTTATATCATTAGTGATCCAATGCCTTCGTGGTATTTATGAATGCTTACTGGTTTTTTTGTTATTGTAACACACACACACAAAGATGCACAATTGATCCCAAGAAAGCAAGCCTTCATAAATATATATGCACCCAATATATGTTTTATGAAATTCCAATAATAACAATCTAATTCCAAGATTATGTCATATGCATCCACAATAGGATCTAAATGATCCACCAATAGCTATGATTATGGATTCAAATCACCAAGAGAAATAATATAGAACCCCTTATTGTACAAGAATGACTTTCTAATGCCTAAATATAAAATAAGAAAATAATTTGATATTTAACATGCCTTTAGGCCATACCATATAATTACATTATTCTAAAAATATTAAAATAACATCAAAGAATAAAATATAAATAATTATAAATACTAGCAATGGATCATCGTCATCTTCCAATTTTTGCTTCACAAGAAGCATTTAGTATGAGCCTATATCAAGAAATAACAATCATGGAAGATAATACATCAGTAATAATAATAATAATTTCAAAATATATGACAACAGCAAGGCCTAAGGTTTAAACCTCACGAAGCATATCATCAAAACATAATAAATCATGTACAATTACTAATAGATTCAATATTTAATTCTTATTATTTTATATAAAGATTTATTCAAAGGTATTATGCGCAAGATTAACAACAAATATACCATCATATACTAATCATAAATAAAATTCCAATTAGAAGGTCAAAGATCAAATCTCAAGATATACAAAATTAAGATGCACATGTTATTAAAAAGTTTAATGATTTAAAGGTTCATGAAATAAAAGAGATGTTATAACATCCAAAACTATGCTTCAAAACTTGCATAAAAATAAAGAGAAACACTAAGATCCTATGTTTGAAACAATAGGATGTTATGAAGCCTCTATTCCAATTTTGTTCTTAGCCTTATCTCATGATGCAAGAAATATTAGAATAGCATAGTGTTAGTACTAGACAAGATTTGTGACATTAGTACTTGAAGATTGTTTCTAAGGTTTTAAGCTCTTCATTCATATTATTTTAGTTCCCAACATGGCTCTTGTAATGATTTTTCCATAGTTCCATTCTTTGAACCTTATGATTCTAGGTAGCAATCTTAACTATAGATTACTATTGGATTCAATGCATTTTAAGCATAGATATGTTTTTATTTTTGATGTTAGTGTGACTATATTAACATTTGAATGTGTCTTCTTGTGTTTAATTAGTTCAAGATTCTCTTTAAACACATCTCTATATGTTTAACATTTTCCACCCTTTTTATCTCACACATTTTCTTCTTAGATTAATCTTTCAGATTAAGGATCCGTTTGTTTAGTTCATAGATCAACATTTCTAGTTTGCAATATTCCAACATGTCTATCTAGGTGACATTATTTTCTTTCTAAATTTTCATTTTTAGTCACATACCTTTTATTTCATACAATTCTATTATATCTATAGGCACAATGTGTTGGATGGTTTTTAGAGCTTTATCTAGGACTTGATAATTTCTTACTTTATAACTTTAGTTGGTACCTACAATTCAGTGTCTATGAATTTACAAGCTCTTCTTGAGTAGAAAGCCATTTAGAATATAACATGGATACATCTTTAGGTATTTCTATTAAACATCACAAATAAAAATTCTCTAAAAATTTTTTTAGAATTGGTATTTTCACAAAGGAAATTGAAATTGAGGGATGTATCTATACAAATCAAGTAGTGTAAACATTTAAGGTTAATAAAGGATCCAAAATTATGATAACCGAAAAGAAATATACTATAAGATGGAATAAAAAGTTATGTACCATAAAAAACTACACCTAGATGATGTAAAACAAAGAGCAATAGTCCATGTGAAATGAAATACATTGGATACCAACCATTTGAAAAACAATTACAACTCAATTCACATAGAAATGGAAGGAGACTCAAAAAGAGAGGGGACCACAAGTGAAAAAAAATTATTAGTTGTGTCATGGAAAAGATAATGGTGTGCATAGAGAAAGGAACAATCCATGTAATTGAATTAAGTTTGATAAGAAAATAGAAGACTTTAAAGAATAATAAGTACAAATCAATTCTTTTGCTAATAATAGACATTGATGAAGAAGGATGGAAATGTTATTCATGGTAAATACAAATGATGAAAGAAAAAGTTATGAGAACGTTGGTAAAGTTGAGTCTATTTGCACAACAAATGAAATACAAAATGTATCAAATAAGAACATTAATAATGTTTTAAGAAAGATATATATAATGAGCATACCAGCATTTGTTTTATATAAGACAATGTTAACCAATGGCAAGCTCTTAACTAATTAGTTTAGTTAGTGAATCAAAATCCTCAATAAAGGAAGAACACATGGGAGAAACCAACAACAAAGATTGTAGTAGAATAAGAATTCTCATAGAAAATGTAAATGCTCTACAATATACAAAAGAATAAAGTTTCACTTAATGCAAAAAATCTATATTCATTCTATTGAATAATGAAATCATAATGTAAAGTTGTAAAGCTGAAATTATCATTTGATAATGATCATGATGAGGAACATATTTTATCCTTGTAATTGATTAATTTTAACATGGTATAAGAGAAATATTCATGAAAATCTCAAGATGCTTAAGAAAATTAAAAGAGTTTAAAGAAATAGAAATTATGAAGGATTTAAAGAAAGTTGTGATGATAGTAAAAGTTCCATAGGATTACATACTCCATGATATAAAAATATTAAGTATAAATATATATGAAATTAATGATGACATTAAAATAACTAAAGGAAAAATAGAAAAAATAAAGATGAAAGTATCAAATGAGTACCAGATAACCAAAGAAAGTACCTTACATGTATCATCTTGTATTTTTGACACCATAAGCTAGTAATACTCACATTAATTTTGAGTATTACATAAGTGTTATCTATATGAATGCACTTCTATAAGATCGTTATTAGATGAGATGTTACTTATGTATTTATAATATTTATGTTCTCATGCTTTGTGCATTGACCTATTTGGATGAGCTAGAAGGTGCCATGGATATTGACAAGAAATTGGAGCTACTTCAAAAGGCATATGATATGTGTTATGATTGCTTGTTATTAACCACTATATTATTTTGATATGTTTTCTAGTGTGCATAGCTTTAGATCATGTGTTTCATCCTTTGTTAGTAGTAATAGAGCTGGTAATTTTGTTTATGTTATGTGGTAGGTTAAGATTATGGATTTATGTATGTGGGTTAGCTTTAATTATCATATTTTAATATTATATATGTAATTTATTTTGTATTTTATTTATTCAAAAGGTATATATAGTACAAGTATATATTGTTAATATGCTTTTGGGAAACTTGTTGGAATTATTATTTGTTATAATAAATGCCTATACATTAGAAATAAATATACTACTTAGAATATGCTAAATTTAGCAATTAGTTAAGTTTAGCTTATCATGTAGTTATGGATGGTTTAGTAATGTTTCAATTATTTTATTTTATCTTTAGGAAATAATAGGTTGGATGAGATTTATTGGTAGTTTAATCTATAGAGAGTGTTTTATATGAAAGCTATGTAGAAGTTAGAAAGTTTATAAAAAGTTTGCTATGAAAGAATATTTCATTTTATTGGAAGGTTAGCTTTTTATTTCACATTTTATATTCTATATATTACAATTTATATTTTTTATTTTATATTTTAATAGAATTTACCAAAATCTACATAAGTCAATTAAGGTATAAAATATATTTTCTTGGATTATTTTTAGGAAAAATCATTAGGGTTAGATTTTCTTGATTCTAGCTAGATTTTATATATAAAACCTACTTTCAAACCTAACAAGGCATAACAAGCATTTAATTACATAAGACATGGAAGCTCTACCCATTGAAAGTTCATGGTCGTATGGTTATGGTCATGTGATTGCAATTTTAATGGTTGTGCATATTTAAGTATGGCCATGATTTGCTATAAGTTATGTTCATGTTCAATTTATTTAATTTTATGGATCAATATAATATGTAAGAAATCTTGATATTTTTAATGTCTCTTCCAATTTAGCATGTTTGTGCATCTTGGCATGATTATGGGTTTTATTAAAATTCTATTTATTAGCAATCATTGTATGAGATGTCTTGCTTTATACATATAGTGATGAATGATTTTTATGCGCACTATTTCTAAGTTTTGTGTTATGATAATTCATGTATTTAAACTTTTTTTTGGATTTGGATTTTATGAGAAATTGATGATCAGCAAGCCTAACCATAGTAATCACTAGCATTCACTGAGTGATCTGGTCAAATTCTGTAGACTTTAGCTCTCTAAGTACACTTGATCTAGGCATTGAATATCAAGGACATGATCGTTGTCTTCCCAATTCCACTTTTGGGGTTCAAGGATATAGTTAAGTGTAACTTAGCCATATGATTTGTATCATTTTTATATTTTTCATTTAATTTTCCTAAGTGAATAAAATAAAGTAATTAAATTCTAATTAATCTAGTAAATAATTAATGCCTAGATAATCCTAACATAAATATCTATTTCCATCCATCATACACATCCTAAACATGTTACAACACTACTAGGTTACCAAGTGTAAGTGCCACTAGCATTACCAAGTGTTAACGTATTCCTAAGATGGTCATACTTATGTGCATTAGTTACTTGCTATTAATTAATTAATTAAGTTCATGAACATAAATTACAGGAATAATAAATACATTAAGGAAATATTAAGCTAAGTCCAAGTGCTTCAAGGTTAATCAATAAAGCTCGTCTTTATTGTTGTTCACAACTAGGGGTTTAGGTACATTAGTACTTGAATAAAGATCTATACACTTCTTAACTCCTACTGCAATTGATATGAAGATTTATATAGGCAAGACTAGACACTATGTCAACACATCAAACCATGCATTGATAGGTATGCATCAACAAGATCGCATCAACACATTCATGTTGATGTTGTCCAATCAACCACAACTCATCATACACCCATGACTAAATGAAAACTCATCCTCAAGTGAACAAAAGGAGGAACAATTTCTTTAAAAAATTTTGGGAATGTATGAGATTATTGACTAACTAACTAAAACACACATTGACTCAAACTAATGCTAAGTGCCCAAGTGTATGGGTCAACAACGTTTACAAAAATTGGTGTTCATGCTAATAAAATTGAACCCCATTACAAAAGCTAATAGTAACACCCCTTTGGTAGCTTGAATATGAAGAGGAAATAAAATATTCCTAGGTGATGGAGATTCTTGATGTACTGAAGGACCTTCTCCTACATTTGATGCATGCAAATATTGTTGTTGAGGCTATGGTTATGGCTATTTGGCTATAGCTATGACTGTTGGTGAAAGATAGAAAACATCTAGCAATGCTTTCATCTTTTCCTCCTTACTCTAAGGATCATATATGGTCCATGTAACATCACTAATGTAGGATAGTATGTGAACATGCCACAGATAGGGCATTATGAGGAACAACATATTCATATTAAAGAACCATGCCGCAAATTGTTTGCACTCAAAATCAAATGCACTGATAGTGTTTTTTAGCTACTAGTAGTCACTCATTTTGTAGGCCAAGTTCTCATCTATTAATTATTTATCGTTGAAGCACTCTAAGAACATTGAGTTTAGCATTGGCAATTTCTATCTTCTTATTTATCTTCTTATGATGCTTGGACTTGGCCTCATATAATAGGTACAAGCTAGCCACCTACTTCTCTAGATCTAACCTTGGCTTTACAATAATCAACATTTTCAATTTTGAGTAATGAAGGTTGGTGAGCTTTATATCCTCCATCATCTCTTTGATCTACATCTCCCTAAGATATATTTCTACCTTGTTGTATGTGTTTAGTCCATCAAGGGTTGGATGCCACATGTCACCTCCTTGTTGGAGCTACTAGAGGACCTCATTGACTTTTGCCTTCACCATTAGGATATGCTTTTCATTGATTTCTTTATGAAGAATGACTTGGTCCCTATAATTTTTCTTGATATTTTCTAATTTGAGGGCCACATTCTTCCAAGTAGTGATCTCAATTGTAGATTTCTGATGAAGAGCATGGACATCCTCCATCAAGAGATTACAATTTTCTGCTACCAACCTCCTTAGATCCATGGTTATCTTATTAAGCTACTCCTACTATTGTCTCATGTATTCAACAATTTATTCTTTTTAAAGCTCAAAATTGCACAAGTGATAGTTATCTTTGATTAGAAATACATTCTTCTTACAGATATTTGATAAGTCCTTCTTAGTGTTGTAAGCCATTATAGCTACTATGGACTCATCAAAGACCATGGTCTTCTTGTCGTTCTTAGCTACTTGAAGTTGTAGAATAGCTTCATCTTTGGTTAAAGACTAGTTGAGAATTGTGGAATTAATAGGGTAGGCTCTTAATTCTATAACTTCAATAGCTAAGAATTGATTTTCAACTATGGTTGTCTCAAGTTGGGCATTGACAATGAGATACTTGGCCTTAGCCTCCGAAAGCATTGACTAGGTTGTAGTGATGTCATCCAAAAGGTCAACGACCATTGATATTAATTTCCTAGTCCTCAACAGTCATTCCAATAATTTCCTATGCTAGAATACATTGAATCTCTCATTTTTTTGCTCCTGCAAATGTCTAAACATCTTTGAGTGCAAAAATATCTAGTACAGATGCCACAAGAACATTAACTGCTTTGCCCACTTGGTTAGCTACCACCTCGACCACTATTTCCTATACTTGATGCTACATCATCAAGATAGTGGTTTCATTGGCCTTCTCCAAGTGCACTAAGAAGGTAGTATCATTTCTAAAGATCTTTAGATATTATTGTTATTCTAGAATGGACACCATTACCAACCAAGCACTAGGATTTGAGTGTGTAGGTGTTTATATTCACTAGGTAGAAAACATTGGCATTATGTCCTTCAACTATCTGATTATATGAGTGACCTTATTTAGATGTCTTAGAGCTAGTTAGTAGATAGATGGATCCACACTTGGTTCTTCCTACTACCACTACAAGAGTTACTCATGGAGGTTTTGCATGTGCTCCATGGAAGCATGAGCCTTCAACATTATTTCATGAGTGGGAGGTGATGGTGGTTGTTTCTCTTCTTACATATTAGCAAGTACCTTTTCTTTCATCATTTCTATCCAAGAGGTAACAAGAACATGTTAAAGTGTGTCATTTAAGTAGTGGGATATCCCTCCTCTTTTGCATAATTTTCGAATCAAGCAAGAGATAGGGAGTGTCTTTCTCCCAAGCTCATTTTTCTTGAAGCACTTTGCTATCTCAATATACATTAGTTGTGAAAGAGTAATAGGAAATTTTCCACTCAAAGTGATGCATTCTTGGGTAGAGAAGGCTATCACCTTGCTTGGCCTCATCATCAAATTGAGGTGGTAGGCCATGATCTTGAAGTATGCTTGCTTTGCTATTGTGAGTGTAGAGTATTATTTGTTGTTAACTCCATAGCACCACTACATCCACTCCTTCTTTACCTCTGGGTATACTTATGTTGATATTTTTACAAGGTTACCCTAGTTTTTGACAACCTGAGGGCCAGAGAGATGGTTTCCATTGAGTAGGACATGCTAATGTTCTTAATTTTCATAGTGGCATCAACCTGCTTGATGTTCTACAAGAGATATGTTTCTCCCATGTACCATTTCTCTGCTAGATGTAAGAATAGGTTGCATGAAAGAAATCTACAACTAAGTTCTAACTTCTTCTAGGGTGAATTCTAAGAAGGTATCAAAGTTTAGCTCTTGGAGAACCAAATGTCAAATCTTCTTAGCCTTGATTTGCCTAAGGTAGGCATCCATCAAGGTGACCTCAAGGTTTGGCCTTGGGCCTAGTGCCTCATTTTGGTGGGATTTCTCTATTCCAGTTTGAGCTAGGTCCTATTGCATGTGTTTCAACTACTTGCTCTTATGACTAGTTCGATTGTTGGTCCCTTCTTGTTCTAGGTCACTTGTCCCTTGGTTGGAATGGTCCTATCTCCTATCCATATTTGACCCTTAGTCTTGTGCCATTTGTAATCACAACATGACCAAAGATTAGCTTTTGATATTTAACATAAACATTTTCAATACCTTGCCTCTTTGGATTAGTTACACTTGCCTAAGCTATTATCATGGTAAATTTGATTATTTTAATATTATTTTATTATTATTTCATTTTAATAGCTACCAAAGTTCATTTGAAAGGTTTAACTCTCATGAATTAGTGATTTTAAAATTATTTTATTGGTTAAACCTTGTGGGAGTTAGAAAAAATTTTAAAATTTTTTCATCAAAAACCTAAGGTTTGTGGCCCTTACAACATAGAGCTCATATTTAGTAGCTACAGGACTAATGAATTGGGTTAATCAAACATGTAGTTTGAAACTTATGAGTTCTAGGAGGTTATGGGCTTTGAAAACTACAAAAACTCCTTTCCTATTTAAGAGCAAATGACAAAAAATTCTCAAAGCATTGTACTATATATAGATTTTTTGTGCTGCATCGATGAGATCATGTCAACACAATGGGCAGTGTTAATGGGATTTCTTCAATGTAGTTGATAGATAAAATTTTTCATCATTGAAAATAAGAAAAAACATTTCTACATCAAATTGAAGTTCATAGGGAGTTAGAAAAGCCTAGAACATGATGAAATGCGTGAAGAGTGCTAGATAATTCACAAGAAAAGAAATTTTTCTTAGAGAATTTTAATGAAGGAATGCACAAATAGATGTAACTAATGTGGAGAACAAATTGCTTGAAGCAAAAATTCCTAAGGGATGAGGAACATAACCAACCCAAGAAAAAAGTATGCAAGTGGGTCCTCCCCATATTAATCTTATTCCCTTAATGTCCTTGCATGCCCTCAAACCAAGGAGCCTATGGACACCATGGATGATTAATGATGATTATGGTTAGTTAAGGACAAAATCACCAAAGAAACCATTAAATAATTTTAACGGTATCAAGCTAAGAGATTGAAATAGACATGAGAGATGGCAATAAGATGAATTATAGAAATCATAGATGGATGAAGTAGAGTGTGGAATGAAGTCTCGTATCATGGATACATGAAGTCCCTTTTTGATTTTTGATTAATATGACTTGATAACATCCATACATAGTTGAACTTAAAATCAACCACTTTCAATGATTTTGCATTGACACTCTTAGACTTGTCCATCCTTCCAAGACACAAGAATATCCCCATAGAGCAATCACCTATCGAAAAAGAGAATAAAAAAGATGCATAAAGTGAGATGGACCTTAGTTATAGGGGACCTTAAGGCATGGATAACATGTCTTTCTAGTCCCATAACCAATGCTTATAGCCTGTTATTTTGTTTAAGGAGTGTGCTTTGAATTTCCATTATTTTTTTGGAATTTTTTTTTTAAATTTTTGGAATTTTGGATGGAAACCACACCATGCAAAGACTTTGGTTCCTATTATTGGTTGATAGAGGAATGATGAGAAGTCCATGAATACACTCATGTACCAAAGAGGGTAGGCAAGTACAAAGACTATCAAATCCCCTTGAAGTCACACCCTTGTTTATCTGTTCAATCCTTTCCAAGTTTGGACACTACCAACATCACAAGTTCAATAAAAGTTTCATTTTAAGAAGGGACCTCATACTTCCAAAACAAGGAAACATCATAGAGTTTTCTGGATGGGTGGATGACATGGACTCACTGCCTATTATCATGAAAAGAAATCATGTCTTAGTTATCAACATCAAAATTCAAAGATAGAACTAGACATTAGCAATCAAATAACATTATAGTACAAACCACCATCAATTAACACCTACAATTGCATGAAGTTGTAGTGACATTAAAGAAAAACATAAGAAAAATCCAAACTAAATAAGAAAAAATATAAAAGAAATTGTAAAATATTCAAGAAGGGAAAATGTACTAAAAATTGTGTAAAACAAAAACTCTGAAAAATAGAAAAAATTAAAAAACCAAGGATTCAACATAGATGGCCATCTCCCCCACAATTGAGTTGAAAGGAGGAGATCCAAAAAATTGAGCATGCTTTGTCCATCCATTGAGGTGTTTTGACCATTGGCTCTTTTAGGTTCTTGAAAAGGTTTGACTTGTTGCATGTTGACTAGTACCTTTTTGTTTGAGCTTTTAGGTTTGTAAATTAACAATTAACATAGCCCCAAAAGAAAAGGTTTCATAGATAATATAAGATCCCTTTCACAATGTTGTAAATTTAGTTCTTTATGGTATGTGTATGAGACTCTAGTAGAGGATCCTATCTTCTAGTTGAAATTTCACTTTCCTAATTTTAAGATCATGTCATTGTTTATTAAATTCCTTATACACATTGTTAGATGGTGGGGCCACTAGTCATTTCTCATATAGTACTTTGAGATTCATTAACCTTTCCTTTTATGCTAGGGTAAGGTCAAGGAAAAGATCACAAATGGTTAATAGTGTACAAAGTTTTACTTGGATGGGAAGTGTTGGTAGTTTACTGTACACAAGCTCATAGGGAGAGTAACCAACAGGAAGTTTTCAAGTGGAGTAGTAGGCCCAAAGAGCATCGTTGAGTTTTGTTTTCTAATCCCTCCTATATTTACTAATGGTTCTTGTTAGTATTTTTGTGATCTCCCTATTTATAACCTTTGCTTAATCATTAGCTTGGGGGATGGTAGGATGTTGTTAGTTTATGTTTAACCCCCAAGTTTTGCATGAGCTTTTGAAAAGTAGAACCTATAAAATGAGTTCTATTATTATAAATAAGTGCACGTGGCATCCCAAACCTATTTACAACATGTTGTTATATAAACTAAGTAGTCATAGAAGATGTGCAATCGATGACAGCTACCAATTCTACCCAATTCATATAGTAGTCAACAGCTACTATGATATATACCTTTTCATTGGACATGGAGGTGATGGAACCCATGAAATGAATGTCCCAAATATCAAAGGGATCCAATGATTAGATCCACTACTAATGCCCTTCCATATGAGAGGTCATCCCACCATCACATTGGTAGCTTTCATACAAATAGATGAAGTGGTAAGCATCCTTGAAAAGTGTTGGCCAATAATACCCTACCATGAGGATTCTAATAGACATGCATCTCCTAGAATAGTGCCTTTACAAGGACCCTCATGAGCATCTTGAAGAACATATAGTTGATTATCATTAGGTATATACCATCAAACTAGGCCATCGACACACACCTTGTAAAGGTGTTCATTCATTTTCATGAAGTGTTTTCTTGGTGAAGAAACTATTGTTTCTTCCTATTATCTCATTCCTATGGCATCTCCTAAGTGAGAAGATAGGTGATAATGCCATTGTACTAGTTAGTTTCAATGAACACTTGGTTAGTTATAGCCCTATCAAAAAGGAGTTCATCAAGAAATTGATCTAAAAGTGGGCTCTTCTCATCTTCATTGACCCATCTCAAATCAGACAAGTGGTCAGCAACCACATTCTCAATTTTCTTTTGATCTACTATTGTCAAATAAAATTCTAGCCATTGTATGACATGGGGGGGCTTACCATTGGTTTATTCATCAACAACCAAATTGAACTATGGTCCATGTGTACAAACATCTTGTACCTAAGCACATAGTCCCTACATAGTTTCAAGGCATACACCACTGCCATTAGTTCTTTCTTCATTGTAGTGTAGTTTAGCTATGCATCCACAATGCTTCTACTGACATAGTGGATGTAGTAAGGATGTTTTTGATCATCCAACTACATGAGCATAGTTGTCAAGGCATAATTCGATGCATCAAACATGATGTGGAAGGATCTAGACCAGTCAAGTGGTTGTAGAATTGGAGTTTCCATGAGGTTTTGCTTAAGTTTTTGAAAGGCATGCTCACATTCCTCAATCTAGACAAATGGAGATCCTTCTTTGTCAACTCGATCAATAGTTTAGTAATCTTAGAAAAATTCTTGATGAAGCACCGATAGTAGCTAGTGTGATTAAGGAATGACCTCACATCTTTGATTATTTTTTACTATCAAGTAATTCCTTAGATGACCCTTATCTTTTTAGGGTCCACCTCAATTCCTTTTTGTAAAATTGTGTTCTCCAAAATAAGTGGCTTTTTTTCTAGTTAAGGTTTATCTCCTTAAACCTTTATAGCACTTGCTCAAGATAGTCCAAGGCTTTCTCAAATATAGTCCCATAGGTGGAGAAGTCATTCATTAAAACTTTCATCCCACTACCAATCTTCTATTGGAAAATGCTGAAGAAAAGCTATTGAAATGTGGTAGGGGTATTGCATAGGCTAAACAACATCTTTCTATATGCAAAAAGTTCCCTAGGGACTCATGAATGTAGTTTTGGCTTGGTACTCATGTGCTATTTGGATCTAGTTATAGCCACTATAACCATCCCAAAAGTTATAGTAACAATGCCCAGAAATGATGTCTAACACTTGGATCAAAAATGGCAACATAAAATGATCCTTGACTGTTTCCATGTTTAATAGCTTGAAATTGATGCATACCCTCCATTTCCCAAATTTCTTAGGCACTATGATGAGTGGGCTAACCCACTCACTATCTGCAATGGGGTAGATGAACCCTACCTTAAGGATTTTTCAATCTCCTCTTTGATGATCTTCTTCAGTTTGCAATTCAACCACTACTATCACTACCTCTTTGATTTCATGCATGAATCCATGTAAATTCAATCTTAGCATATCCTTGGATTAATTCTAGTTAGCTCATGATACAACCAAGAAAATGTTGTTGGCCATTTGTTGATCACCTCCAACACCTTCTTTTTTTGCATAGGAGCAAGGTTGACATTGATAATGACTAGCTTGCCATTTTTTTAGAACAACATATTCCATTCTAGCTAGTAGAGTTTTTAACTCAAGGGGTTCTTGTTTAAAGCTCTCATGGATTTTCAACTCTCCCCAATAATGTCATCAGGTTCATCAGAGAGTTGGTGATGGATTTGCTTCATTTTATCCATGTCTTCAATGTAGGCACTTGTTAGGCTCTTAGTTTGTTCCATGCACAAGGTTGAACTACTTTTAGATTTACTTGTTAGCCACTAGGTGCCCTCCTATTTTGTGGTTGCTGCATACAAGAACCTTTACACTTTTATGACATTTGCATGCTACCTACATGCTGTGATTATTGTACTTTTAATTGTCCATAATTTTTGCATGTAGTGGCACTTTGTGTCATTGTACATGATGCATGGAATGTTCTTCCTCTCAATTTTTTTAAAGTCATTTTCCTTGAAAATATCTAAGGAGAAGTCTTTGATTCCCGGCCACACATCAATTGTACTCAACCAAGCCCTTCCCATGATGATTGGAAAGTTTCCCTTGCAATTGTATACTTAGATCACCAAGAAGCTCGTAAGATATGACCACCTACATATGGTGGTCATAATGTCCTCCACTAATTCCAAGGGAATGATGATAGAGTGATTTGTTAACTCAAGATGAATGTTGCTATTTTTGAGAGGAGGTAGGCTCTAGGCCTTATATATTTTATAAGCCTACCTTATCCAAGTTATGACTGTGTGAGTTAACATGATAGTATGAACTTTGGAAGGTGTTTGGTTTAAAGGGATCTCAAAGAATGTTGTGAGGGAGGAAGGAGAAGTAGGATCAATAGACATAGGTTCCTATGATGGCTTAGTAGGACTATTAGTTTGGAAGAAGGATCATTTTTTAGGCTTATTGTTTAAACCACTTAACTGTGGGGCCAACTATAAGTTAACAAACTTTGTACCATTTCTTTACTGTGGTTGGGCTAGAATTTTGTCCTACATGGATGGATAAAGTGGTAACTAAGTTGAGGATGGAGGTACAAATGTAGAAGGATGAGGAGGGTACTATGGAAATGGGGATTTCCCTCTTGGAGATTGTGCTCTACAATACTCAAGAGGGTTGTAGTGGTGTTGAAAAGAGGTGTGACTAGAGAAGTCACATGGAGAAATGGGCTATTGAACATAGTACTTGTATGGATCTAGCTACCAATAAAGATACTGCTACCTTGGAGGTGGCATCCCTCATGACTATGGGTGCTACCACTTCTAGTTCTACTCATGAGGTTGAGGTGGAGCTCTACTTTGATAGTAGGCTTGTTGGTAAAATTACCTATAGTTTCCTTAAGGATAAGGTAATCTCTTGGATGCTTGCCTTCTTTCTAATCTAGGATTTTGAGCATACACCATATATTCCTACAAGTGTGACATAATTAAACAATATCCCTAGGATGCTTGTATTGGCAAATGGCACATCCACCATCATCATCTATGTTGGAATCCACAATTTCTTCAATGATAGTAGCTTTGCCCTTACCCCTCTAATATGCATGTTCAGCTTCCTTCATTTTCATTCATTCATAACTACTACCTTTCTCTTTGGACTTCTCTATAATTCTAAGAATAGTTTGAAACTTTTCATCGAAAGAGTCTCATATTTTTTCTACCTCAGATGATATTTCAAAAATAAATTTGTGTATCAACAAGTTCTTGTGTTACACCACTTCATCAAGTGATGCCTCCTTCTCATTGTCATCAAACTAGACCTTCCTTTTATGAATGGAAGGGTCTTAGTTGTACTCCTTTACACTTTTCATTTTTCTAAACTCACCTTCTTCTTTGGCCACTTGCTCAATCATCTTTTACATCTAATGGACTCTTAATTCTAAAAGCCTCCCTTGAAATAGACCCTAAGAGTTCTCCTCATTTCTATTCTAAGCCCATCTATGATATGGCTTAACTACTCCCTTTGAAAGAATCCATGGCCTAGGCATCTATGCAATAGAGAGTAATATTTGACCATGTCCACATCCAAGGATTCATATGGTTCTTACTTCCATCCTTTGATCTACTTCCTTAGGTTGAACAGTCAGGAGTATGTTTGATACTTTTCATTGAAGAGTTCAAGCATTATACTCCAATGTCTAATTGATTCAAATTCTAAGGATCAGTACTAGCTTTTAGCCTCCTTGATGAGTGTCCTAAGGAATAGCTTTAATTTCTACCATTCATTCTCCATGTTCTACAAGGCATATGCATCATGAAAGGCTTGGAGATGGTTTTTTGGATCAGAACTGTAACCTTCTTCGAACTTGAAAATATTGATAATGTTCAACAATTTGATTCAACTATCTTTCATGTGCCTTATTGAAATCCTTATAGCCTCCATAATATTTAGCATGTTTCTAGTTGAAAGAAAAATCTCATCATAGTCATAGTTCCTCTAATGTCCATGATTCCTATGATGCCCTCTACTATCCCTTTTTTCTCTATGATGGGCCTCCCTTGATTATTCACACCCATGGTATCTACTATTCTAGTGGGATCTATGATCATATTTGTCCCGCTGGTCACCTCTATCATGGTCCCTTCCCCTACGGCTTTGGTAAACTCTAGAGGAAAAAGATGATGAGGATGAAAAAGGTAGATATGAAGGAGAAATAGCACCAAAACAATGCCTACTACTCCCTCTTCTTTGATATCTAGCCATGATTACTATGTTTGTCTTTATCATGATGCTCATCATTGTTCTTTCATTTCCTCCCTTCTTTGGATCTCCCATAGTCATGAGACCCAATCTTCCCTGAATTATGGTTGTTCATAGTTGATTATAAATTATGGTTAAGGGTTCCTTTATCAAAGAGAAGGAAAGGAGAGTTGGTGTTTTGAGAACTCCCTAAGAAGGGATCTTCTCCTTGCTTTTGGCCTAGCAAAAACAAGGAGTTTGTGAATCACTTACCTTTTTATGCCTTGTAGTGCACCTCCATCTATTGATATTTCCTTCATTATGCATCTATGGGATGATGATGAAGTGTATTTTGTTTAGCTTCACTATCAAATATTTGATATTAGATCCCTAATATCATATACCCAATATCGAGGATGAAGAAGTAATGTTAGATATTTGATATCATGAGATGTGTGCTAGCCTATAAATATAACACTTGGGTGCATGGTTTGGGAGTGTTTTTGGTCATAGTGTAGCAGAGCTCTTGTAAGTTTTCTTTCCTAGAATATTTCTTCAAGTGTAGCAGAGCTAGAATCCATCTACAAGTATAGTACAATGCTAAAGATATTCAATGATAAATATCATATGTACTCCTGAGTGTCTAATCTAAGTAGGTAGATCAAAGGATGGAAGGAACACATGACAAAATACTATTCTCTCATATTCTAATGCCCTATTCCATGGTTATTCTCAACAAGAACAACTTCACCACATCATAGATGAACTTACATCAGAAAGAATAGGAACTCTTGGAGCTCTATGTCCAAGAAAGACTATTAGAACTTAGAGCCCATAAGATCCAAAGGTTGATAGAGAAGGTAGCAAAAAAGGAAGGAGAGCTAAGAAAATAGGAAAGTGCTAAGGAATATAACATGGATCCTTCTATTAGAAAAATGAAGGTATGATTTTGTGATAATGAGGAGGAGTCATCACTTGATGAGGTGGTGCAACAAAAAACCTTGCCAATCCAAAAATATATTTTCAATATATTAGAAAAGGCTGATAAATTATGGAACTCTTTAGATGAAAAATTCCAAATTTCTCTAAAAATCATAGAAGAATCAAGAGAGTAGAGTAGTGATCATGACCACAAGAGGTGGAGAGAAGCTAAATATGTCTACCAAAGGGGTAAGGGCAAAGTTGCTACAGTAGACAAAGTTGTGTAGATAGAATTAGATGATGATGATGCATGTGACATCTGCCAGTACAAACATCTATAAGAATCTAGGGTGTACACACTAAATCCTAAACTAGCAAGAAGACAAGTAGCTAGAAGATTGCCTTATCCTCTAGGTAATCTAAGGTAGTTTCATCAAAAACAACAAGCTTATTATCCAAGTGAAGCTCCACCACAACTTTATGAGAAGTACCAATAGTAGCAACATCCACAATCATGGGGGATGCCACCACCAAAGTAGCAATACCCTTATAGGTAGCTAGATCCATATGGGTACTATGTTCAACAACCAATGTCTCCATGTGACTCTTCTAGTCATGCTTCTTTTTAGCATCACTAATACCCTTAGAGTATCATAGAACTTATTGTCCATCTACTAGAAGGAAGTCCCCACATCTATATTATCCTTTTCATCCTTCTACATATGTCCCTCCACCCTCAACCCAGTTACCACCTACTTTGTCAATGTAGGAAGAAATTCCACCTCAACTGCAACAACATAATGCAATGAGGGTTGTTAATTTATAGCTACCTCCTTAGCCAAGTGGTTTTGAAACTAGATTAATAAAAATACTTTCTTCTAAATAAATAGCCCAACTAAACTCTCACATACACCTTCAACTGGAAACCTTGCTTCTCTATCTTCCTTTACATCTAATTCATTCAAGTCTTGTGACATGACAAACATTAAATATACAATATATTAGACATGAAAAACATCAAATATACAATATATATGATGTCATGAAAAATGTCAAATATACTATATATTAGAAATTATGCATATGAAGAAAATGTACCAAATGCAAAATATATGTGATATTCAACATTATGTATAAAGAAAAGAGTAGAAAAAATCTAGAAAGAGAAATAAAAGAATGCTTTATTGATATGGAATAGCATATCTGGATTATGCTCCAAGAGTGTTCCTTGGGATTTTCTTCCTTTGGCATTTATACCTTAGAGGTAATCTAGCACTACCACCATGGTTAGGCCTATAACTTGGCTATAAGGGATGGCTAGTCCACTTCCTATCCTTCTTCACCCAGCTTCCTATGACTTGCCTGTACCAACTTTGCCACTTCATGCTAGCATGAACTCTAAACCCAAGTATAAATGCCTTTGGTCAAATCCCCAAACATTACCTTAAGAGACATGTTCATTATTATAACATGCCCTTTTGGGTCTTAATCACAACTACCCTTTTGGGTCTTGTTAAGATGACAATAACATTTATTATAAAGAGAAATCATCTTCATTAGAAAAAAACATCATTTGGAAATGGGGATGTGACAAGTCCCTTTCAAACCAAACACTTCCCAAAGTACATACTATCATGTTAGCTCATGTTGTAACTAATTGGATTAAGGCTGACCACATTCCCAAGAAGCTATCTAATCCTAGAAGTCCCCTTATTTATCTTCAAATCATTGGGAATGAGCCTTGCAAGGATCTTTTGGATTTAGTTTCTAGTGTTTATCTAATTTTCCATGAGATGTATAAAGCCTAGAATGTGCCTCCACTCAAGAATAGCAACATTCATCCCAAGTTGGCTGATGAGTCCATCACTATTCCCTTGCTAGTGGTGGAGGACATTATGACCACTGTTTTTGGGTGGTCCTACCTTGTTGATTTCCTGGTGATATGAGTGAACAATTTTAAGGGGGACTTTCCAATCATCATTGGAAAGGCTTGCTTGAGAACTATTGATGTGTGATTGGGGATCAAAGATCTTTTCCTCAAAATATCTAAATAAAATACATTCGAAAATATCAAGAGGAAAAAAATTCCATGCATCTCATATAATGATACAAGATGCAACTGTGTGTCAAAACTATGGGGCCATTAATAGTGTATCTATCAAAGCAGCTAGTTAGTGTATTGATATATTTGAAATTCAAAGGTGCCTATACACAGCAACCACAAAGTAGGAGGGCATATAGTAGATGATAGCTAACCGTGAGAGTAGCTCAACACTTTGCATGGAACCTATTGAGAGCCTAACATGTGCCTATGTGAAAGCCATGTATAAACTAAAGCAAGTTCATCACCAACTCTCCATTGAAAATATTGATGATAACAATTTGGGAGAGTTGGAAATTCCTAAAAAATTTTAAAAAGAGCCCCTTGAGTTGAAAAATCTATCTACTAGCATGGAATATACATTCTTGAAAAATGAAAAGCTAATAATTATCAATTCTAATCTTTCTTGATGAATAGAAATAGATGCTATTAAAGTTGGTTAATAAATGGACAACAACCTTTGCTTGATCATATCTTGAACTCATAAGGATTGATCCTAGGATATGCTAGCATCATATCTACATGGATCCAACCATGAAGGCAAAAAGGTAATCACATCAATGGTTGAACACCAAATTGAAGTAGACCATTAAAGAGGAAATTGAACAACTCCTGAAGATGATGTTTATCTATCCCATTGCAAATAGTGAGTGGGTTAGCTTACTTGTGTTTATGCCAAAGAAAGGTAGGAAGTGGTAGGTCTACATCGATTTATGGCTTTTGAATATAACATTCAAAGATATCTTTTCATTGTCATTTCTGGATCAAGTGTTGGATACTATTTTTAGGCATTGCGATTATAGCTTCTTGGATTATTATAGTGGTTATAACCAAATCCAAATTTTGCTAGAGGATCAGGTCAAAACAACATTCATGAGATCATGGGGAATGTTTGTGTATCTAAAGATTCCATTTAGCTTGTGCAATGCTCCTACAACATTCCAATGCTTTATCTTGATTATTTTTAGCAATAGATCAGTATTTGGATGGAAGTCTTCAAAGATGACTTCTCCACCAATGGGGCTACATTTGAGTAAGCCCTGGACTATCTTGAGTAAGTGTCCAAAATATTTGTGGAGAATAATCTTTGGATCAATTGGTAGAAGATCCATCTAATGGTCCAAGAGGGCATGGTACTGAGGCATAGAATCTCACAAGTAGGAATTGAGGTAAACCTTGAAAAGATTAGTATCATCTAAGGAATTACCTATTAACTAGAAACTATAAAATATGTCCAATCATTCCTTAGACACACTAGTTACTGTTGACAATTCATAAGGAATTTCTCTAAGATCACAAAACCATTGGTTAAGCAAACAAAGCAAGATGCTCCATTTGTTTTGAGCAAGGAATGACAGAATGCATTCCAATAGCTAAAGGAGAAACTCTAATTCTATGTGTACCAAACTGGTCCAAACCATTTCATGTCATGATAGATGCATCAAATCATTTTTTGGAGGTCATGCTTATGTAGTTGGACAATTAGAAACATCCTTATTACATCCACTACACAATTTGAAGCATTGTGGATAAATAGATAAACTACACCACCATAGAAAAAGAATCAATGGTAGTGGTGTTTTATTTAGATAAATTTAGTTACTATGTGCTTGAATACAAGGTATCCATGCACACAAGAGCACAATGCAATTTTCTTCTTAATGAATAATCCAATGGTAATCCCCCATGTCATACGATGGTTGGTGATCTTGCAAGAATTCGATCTTACAATGGTAGATCAAAAGGGAACTAAGAATGCAGTTGTTGACCACTTGTCTTAGTTGAGATGGGACAATAAAGAGAAGGAAAGTTCATTTTCTAATTAGTTTTTGATGAAATCCTCTTTTCCAAGGCTATAACTAAACAATTGGCCACTGAGCCTAAATGATATGATGACATTCTTACATATCTTCTCACTCAAGAGATGTCACAATAGCTAGACCATAGGAAGAAACAATAATTTTTTCACCAAATGAAATGCTTAATGAATAGAAATAGGCACCTCTACAAGGTATGCACTAATGGCCTAGTTCATTGGTGTGTCACTAATGTTGATCAATTGCACATTCTCTAAGATGCTCATGAGGATGCTTGTGGAGGCCACTATGCAGGGAGATGCATGGAAATTAAGATCCTGATGATAGGATATTATTGGCCAACACTTTTTAGGGATGCTCACCAATTTTCCATCTTTTGTGAACATTGCCAATGTGATGGTGGAATGGCCACTTTCATGGAGGATCCTTAGCATTGTATCTAGCCACTAGAATCCTTCAACATTTGGGGCATGGGCTTCATGGGTCTCATCACATGCATGTCAAATGGAAAGTCATACATCATAGTCACTGTTGACTATTGTATGAAATGGTTAAAATAAGCAGCTATGACCAACTGTACATCTTCTACTACTACTCAATTTGTGTAATAGAATGTTGTAAACAAGTTTGGTATGCCACGTGCATTAATTTTTGATAATGGCATCCATTTTACAAGAACTACCTTTTGGAAGCTTATGCAACACTTAGGGGTTGAGCATAAATTAACAACACCTTATCATCCCCAAGCCAACAGTCAAGCTGAAGTTACAAATAGGGAAATTCCTAAGATCTTAATGAGAATAATTAGTAAATATAGGGGAGATTGAAGCATGAAACTCAATGATGCCCTTTGGACCTATTGCTCCACCTAAAAGCTCCTTATAGGCTACTCTCCCTATAATCTAGTGTATAGAAAATTTTCAACTCTTCCTATTGAATATGAGCTTCATACACTTTCAATAACTTGTGAGCTTGATCTTGATTTAAGTCTAGCACAAAAAGAAAGATTAACGAACCTCAACATACTAGATGAAAACTAATTAGTGGCCCTGTCTAATGAGTTACATAAGGCATTTAACAAAAAATGCCATGACTTTAGAATTAGGAAAGTCAAATTTCAACCAAGAAATAACATCCTCTACTAGAACCCCACACATATGCCACAAAGAACCAAGTTCTAAACACTATGGGAGGGTCCTTATATTATTTCTAAAACATTTCCTTCTGGGGCCATGTTGATCTATAAACCTAAGAGCCCAAACAACAAACAACTGGTCAACATGCAAAAAATTAAACCTTTCCATGAGTATAAGGAAGCCAATGGTCACAACACCTCCTCATATGGACAACCATGCTCAATTTTTTAGATCTTCTTCCAACATAGTCATGTGGGAGATGGCCATCCATGCTAATCATATAAATAGCTCCTCTACTTTTTTTTTTACACATTTTTGTTTTACACTTTATTTTTGTACACCCTTTTTACTTTTCTACTTTTTACTCTTTTACATCATTTTATTTTGATTTACAACATTGTTAATATGTTTTATTTTCCTTAAATATTTTAGAATTTCCTATATATTTTTCTTTATTTTTGTGTGATTTTCTTATTGTGTTCTAATAATAACCTACCTTATTGCCAACAAGGTATAGTGTGTTTTGCTTGATGTAAGCATGCGTTATCCAGTTATTTGATTGTTAGTGTCTAGATTCTACCTTTGAATTTTGTTATTGATAACTAAGACATTATTTCTTTTTCATAAAATAGGCAGTGAGTCCATGTCATCCATCCATCCACAAACTCTATGGTTTTCCTTGTTTTTGAAATATTCTATCCCATTTTCATTAATAAAACCTTAACACACTTGTGACCTTGGTAGTTTCCAGGCTTGGAAAAAATTCAAAGGTTTGAAAAGGATGTGACTTCAAGGGGATTCAAAGCTATTTGTACCTTCCACCATCTTTGGTACATGTGTATTTTTTATGGATCTCTTAACATTTCATGTCAACAAATAACAAAAAGTTGAAAAAGTCTTTGCATGGTGTGGTTTCCATTTTCAAAAAAAAACAAACAAAAAAATAAAAACAACAATGGGAATTCAAAGCACATCCATTAGAAAAAATAAATAGGCTACAAGCACTAGTTATGGGACTAGAAATACATGTTACCCATGCCTAAAAGTTTCCTTTAACTAAGGCCCTTTCTCACTTATTGCTTCTCTTTTCTTCTTAAATAAAAATCAATGTTTGATTAGCAGGAGCACTCTTATGTTTCAAGAAGTTCAAATAGTCTTAGAGTGGCGATGCAAAGTCACTAAACATGGTGGGTTATGGTTTAGATTAAGGATGAATTTTATTAGGTCATTTAACCATAAAATTCACAAGGGACTTCATGTGACCTTAATCAGGAACTCCATTCCACTTTTCCTCTATCACCCATCTATGCTTTCCATGCCTCACCTCACTGGTAGTGTTCATGTCCTTGTTCGATGTCTTGGTTTGATGTGTCAAAATTATTAGGTAGTTTCTCCTAAGTTTTCATACATAACTTTCCATAACCATTAATCACCTATAAGGCCCATGGACTCCTTGGTTTATGGATATTCAAGGACATCAAAGGGCATGTGGTTGCTTTGGAAAGGATCCACTTGCATACCTTTTTGTTAGGAGAGTTAAGTTCTTCATCCTTAGGAATTCTCACAATCAAATCCTTTTGTATGCCCCATTAATGACATCCAATTATGCACATCTTCACAATAGTTTTTTGATGAAATCCTCTTTTTTGTAGTTATGAATTTTTAAACCCTCTTCAAAAATTTCATTGCATTTGGACTTTTTAGAATTTAATGATAAACTACTTATTCATTTCATCCCATTTTTTAATCTTCCTGATACTAGAGGTATGCTAATCAAATACTATTAAAAGAATCAATCCACCCTAAAGTGTAATTGCCAGTGACACAAGGTACCTAAATGTTATAAGTTACACATTACATACTAATCAATGATTTTTTTATTATTGTAGAGGGAAACATGGACTGGGAGTAGGAATTTCTTCATGAAGGAATAGGCAGCAACTCCATGCAACGAGGCCCCTTCATGATCATTGAATCTTCTCCTTATATCTTTAGCTACCATAGGAGTTGGATGTCAGTTTTGACCAAGGTGTTCAATTCTATTTTCATGAACATCCAATTTTGTAAAAGATTATAAACCCATACACTTAAGCGCTTAGAATCTATCTATTTCATCCGAGTTAATTTGTATGTTAATCAATAATCCCATACCTTCTCAATATTTTGTAAGGGACATTTTCCTCCTTCTGTTCACTCAAGGATGAGTTTTCATTTAGTCATGGGGGTATGATAAAGTGTATTTTTTCTAGCTTTGATATCAAATATCTGATATCAAGGGTCAAGAAGTGATGTCAAATATTTGATATCATGGGATGTGTCTTGGCCTATAAATATAACACTTGGGTGCATGATTTAGAAGTCTTTTTGGTCATAGTGTAGTAGAGCTCTTGTAGTTTTTCTTTCTCAAAGTTAGAATATTTTTCTAAGTGCCTATAGTAGGAGTCATTGAGTGTATGGATCTTTATTCAAGCATTTTTTTACCTGAGCACGGTAGTGTCTACAACAATAAAGATGAGCTTTCTAATAGACCCTGCAACACTTTGGATAGATTAAATATTTATTGCACTTTGGCTGAATTAAATATTTTCTTCATGAATTTAATATTTCATGCAATTTTTTATACTTTAAGTAATTATGCTAAATTAAGCTAGATTAAATAATGATTAATTAAGCACATAAGTACATTTTCTTTGAGCATTCTCATAATGCTTAGTAATCCCAGTAACACTTAACTTTTGCTAACCCAATAGCATTATACATGTTTAAGATGTGTATGGAAAGTAAGACTAGATGCTTATGTTAGGATTAGCTAGACATTAGTTGGTTAGTTAGATTAAATTAGTAATTAAATTACTTCATTATATTCATTTTTTATTTTAGGCATCCAAAACATAAAACATAAAAATCATATGTCTTGATTACACTTAACCATACCATTGCATATCACATGTGTAATTGGGAAGACAATGAATGACTATTAGGACAAGCTCACTTCTTATAGGCTAGTTTACTAGAAGACAAAGGGTCCATGGAATTTGATTAGAATGCTCATAAATGCTTAGTGATTTGTATGGTTGGGCATAGGGGTACTTGCCACTCATCATTGCAAACAAAAAGGAGTCCTTGGAAATGGTGCTAATGATGAATGGTGAGTGCCCCTATGCTCAACCATACAAATCACTAAGCATTCACGCATGATTGAGTCAAATTCCATGGATCCTTGGTCCTCCAATACACTAGACTCTAGGAAGTGAACTTGTCGTAAAAATCATTCATTGTCTTTCTAATTATGCTTATGATATGTAAAGATATGGTTAAGTGTAATCGAGGCATATGATTTTTATTATTATTATGTTTTATATTTTGGATACTTAAAATAAAGAATGAAAGGAATGAAGTAATTTAATTGCTAATTTAATCTAACTAACTAACCAATGTCTAGTTAATCCTAACATAAGCATCCAGTTCCACTTTTTGTACACAACATGAACAAGTATAATGCTACTGAGTTATCAAATGTTAAGCATTACTAGGATTACCAAGCATCATGCACATGCTCAAAGTGGTTGTACTTATGTCCTTAATTAATCACTATTTAATCTAGCTTAATTTAGTTAATTAATTAAATCATTAAAGGAAATTGCATGAAACATTAAATGCATGAAGAAAATATTTAATCTAGCCAAAATGTTGCAAAGTTTATTAGAATGTTCATCTTTCTTGCTACACACATTACCATGCTCAGGTAAAACATTACTTGAATAAAGATTTGTACACTTAATGACTCATAGCATAGGCACTTGGAAAAATATTTTAACTCTAAGGAAGAATACCTATAAGGGCTCAGCTACACTATGACCAAAAAGACTCCCAAACTATGCATCCAAGAGTTATATTTATAGCCTAGCATGCATCCCATGATATTAGATATCTAAGATTGCCTTTTGGTCCCTAATATCAAGTATCCAATATCAGAGTCAGAAAAAATACACTTCATCAAATGATAATACTAGTAGTCATGATCTTGCACAACATACTCAAACTTAAGGCCCTAGATGCCCAATCTTCTGACATTGTGGAGCAACATCACAAGAACTGATCGATCAAGCAACAACACAATGTTGCCCTCCATGTGCCTCCATCACAGTTGTTCATCTTGGTGTAGGATGAAGGTGAAATCTGAAACATACTCATCTGGATGAGTATAGATCACTTTGCATTATTAGGAACGAGTGGTTTCAGGCTTTCTTTCCTTTAATTGGAAGTGTTCACGAACAGTGATGAAGACTCTTCCCACCAAGAAGAAGCCATGTTAGTTCTTGAAAAAAATAGTGTGTTTTAATTGTTATTATTTTTATTAATTATTTTGACTTTAAGGTTCATTGCAACATTTTTGGATAATCTCACTAAATCTTAGGTAGCTAACTAAAGTCCCCAAAAATGTAGCTAACGATAGGAATCACTAGTGTTCACTAGGCAATCCGATTGAATTTCATAGACTTTACCTATCTAAGGACACTTGATCTAGGTGGTGAATTTCAAGGACATAATTTTTGTCCTTCCAATTTTACTTATGAGGTTCAAGGATATGATTGTGTAATTGAGGCATATGCTTTGTATCATTTTTATATTTTTCATTTAATTTACCTAAGTGTAGAAAATAAAGTAATTAAAAACTAATTAATATAGTAACATTAATTCCTAGCTAATCCTAACATAAGTATCTATTCCTATCCATTGTAAACATCCTAAACATGTTGCAACGCTACTGGGTTACCAAGTGTAAGCACAACTGGCATTACTAAGCATTAACGTATGCTCGAGATGGTTGTACTTATGTGCATTAATTACTTGATATTAATTAATTAATTAAGTGCATAAAAATAAATTACATGAATAGTAAATGCATTAAGCAAATATTAAGCTAAGTCCAAATGCTACAAGGTTTATCAAGAAAGCTTTTCTTTATTGTTATTCACACTAGGGTGTTCATGTACATCAATGCTTAAATAAAGATCTGTACACTTCTCAACTCCTATTGGAGGCACATAAAAAATGTTCTAACCCTCAAATAAACAAACTATAAGAGTTTAGCTAAGCTATAAATGAATGAATATCATAAATGTGGTAGGTTTGTGCATTTATATATAGCAAGACTAGACATTATGTTGACGTGTATGCATCCATGTGTATGTGTCAACACATCAAACAATGCATTGACGGGATGACATTAACATATGCATCGATGGGATCACATTGATAAGTACATTCAATAGGATCACATTGATGTGTTTATGTCAATGTGGTCCAATCAACCCCAACTCATTAGAAATCTATGTATCAATAATTTCAAGCTTGGATATTGTATGTATGACTCTTCTTATGATGTTAAAGTTATCATATTATCTCATGTCTAGATGGGTTTTCTCAATTTTATTGAATTTTTAGCTTTCATCATTTTATGAGTTTTTCATTCTTTCTTAGGGTTTTAATACTGTGTCATGCTTTTGAATGTTTTTGGTTGTTTTCCCTAGTTTTAAAGTATGTTACTAGTTCATATGCCACTATTGACCTATTGGAAAGGTTCCTTGTCAATCTTGAAATATTTGGAAGTCATCTAATTCTCAAATTTAATTATTTTATAATTTGCACTAAAACCATGAGTCATGAAGAAACTGACAATACTAACCCTAAGTCATGAGTTATGATCAAGTTGTGGTCTCCCATCATGATTCATGGTTAGGTCATGATCTCCTAACATGAGTCATGAGTCATGATTCGCTTGTGATTGATTGAAATACTTTAAAATATTTTTAGAATCTTAAGTATCTTTTATGTAATACCGCTAATTAACCACAAGATGTGGTATAGAAAAACTAATTATGATTAGATCATGGTCTAAGACCATTATTTGTGGTTAGGTCATGGGTAGTTAGGAATCCTTAAAATGTAATTCTAACTCTTAAATTTACCATTCTGCAACATCATGAGTTCACCACTTAGCCACAAGTTGTAGTCTAAGGTCACTTGTCATGGTTAACTCATAGTCTATCATCACTTATCATAGTCAAGTTTTTTTCAAGACTTAAGTATGATTTTGATATTTTATACCACTAGTAAGAATTTAACATTCATGACTAATCATGGTTGGATTATGGTTATGTCATAGTAAATTATCACTAGTCATAATTAGATCTCTCCATTGGTCATTGTTGGAATGTGATCAAGTCATGGTCAAATACTTTAATCATTTTTACTTAATTCTTACTCTTATAGCTGAGTTAGACTCATTTTGACATCTTTGGATGAGTTTCAAGTAGTTTTATACAATATCGGTTTATTTTATGAGATCTTTTAATTAATTATATAAGCCATGGTTGGTTTTTTAGTTTCATGGACTTGGTTATTCATTTTTTAGTATTCTTTCATCATTAATGTTTTGTTTGTACTTGTTTGAATGTTTGTATATGTTGTTTTTTAGGAGCTAACACTTAGTTATGTGACTAGTTGAAGATGCACGCCTTGAAGATGTTTGATTTTTAATCCCTACTAACATGCATCAATTTGGCTTTTACTATAGGTTTCATCCTTCAAGTGATGATGATCCTATGGTTAATGGTTCATTTTTAATCTCTAAAACATTAGAGGTAAGTTATGGATGGCACATCTAGCACCATTATTTTAGTTTGAGTCTTAATAAATAAATCCATACACATGATAGTTTGGAAGTTTGATCATTTGAACATTTTGACATTTGATTTGGTGGTCTACTTATCATAATAGATCAGATAGTTAATACCCATATCCATGTTCATTGTCCTCAGTTTACTAGGGAAAGAAATCAAGCATTCTCACTCAATTTATACTAATCCCCTCTTTTATTTACAAGTCATAATATTTTGGATGAAGATGTAGCTTTGATGTAGCTATTTTATCTTTATAATATGCCCTCTTTAAATCTCCCTTTCTAGTATTCATAGTATCTCTTATGAATTATGTTTTTGATTATTATTAAGAGATAGATTTGTATTCTTAATTTTCTCTTTAATTACTATATAGATTGTAAACACCATATTCTTACCATATTTCACTCTCATGAATTCATGATTCAACTTCTACTTTTGTATACTTGGTTTCATTATATTTAAGAGATTAGTTTCTCTTGTATGTCCCTTGTCTCTCATAAGATTTCCAATCCATGATTTTATATTATCATTGCTCTTACTTTTATATCCTCACCTATACATTTTATAGCTTTTAATGTCATTCCATTGCTTATCTTTTTCTTGTGTTTCATTAATGTTTTATTCCAATCAAAATCTTCTTACCAAAATCTTACAGACCCTAAGGTTCAATCTTATATAATACATTCTCACCTAAGGCTAGGTGAGAGGGTGTTATATTATATAACTAAATGAATAAACAAATAAGACAAAATAAGAAATTATGAGAAGCATAATGAATTGAATCCCAAATTTGCGAGTGATAAGATGACAAAAAGAAAAGGGGAGGAGATATCAATGTTTCAATACTTACCAAAATGATGAATAATAAATTTTACAACAAAGAATTAATAGCATGATCATGATTTAATTAACAAAATCAAGATTGTTAAACCATTATGATAATACATTGAAGAAAGATAAAAAGTACATTTATCAACAAATGATGCCAAAAAGAACATGTTTACTTGTAATTCAAAAAGAAAAGTACCAAGGTAGTGAATTAAAGGTTCTAGAAGACAGTAAAATTAAAGTAAGTAAAACATTCATTCACTATTAATTTGATAAGGTGGCAAATAGGGAAATAAAGGTAATAACTATTACACCTTAAAATTAACCATAGGTAAATACATGAAATTACTTATATGACATTAATAATTAATTATAATTCCAAATAATCCATATGAAATAATTAACATCCAAAATTAATCATTTAAAAAACCTCAATACATCAAGTATGAAATCTTATAATCTAATAAGCACACTTGAACAATTTATAATAAATAAACACTATATTTACTAGTGATATTTCTTGTGAGTTTCTAGCATTGGACATTGGAATAGATATGATATTGATCCTAACATAAACTAGTCGTCAAAAAATTTTTGATATGAAGTCTCACATATCTAAACCACTCTCATGAACATTTAACTATTGGGTTACATTTATTTCTAGTATCAATCTATAGTTACCCAAAGTCCTTTGCCCTTGTGATTACCTAATACTTCCTTATACATGGATCCTTGTCACCATGTTGACAAAATCCTATAAATCAAATTTATAATGACTTACCAGTCAAGTAGCACACCATTAGGTTGATAGAATCTTCTAACCAACTTTACCATGGCAAGGACTAGTCATCTCTCTACCGAAAACCTCTTCCCAATTCTTAAATGATATAAATGTGTCCATACATTCTTGAAATGTTAACTAGTCATTAAAATTAGCTGATATCATTTACATTAAATTATGTTTAATTCTTACTACTTTAGAAAACACATAGAAAATCCATTGCAACTTTTTTCATAACATTGTGCTCTATCATGACCTTAAGTTACAACAACTAGTGATGTCTGTATTGCTGCCATTTTAGTAAGAAGATGATGTAAAATGCTAAAGAAGATAGAAATAGAAAGTAGAAATTGTGGAAATTATGAATAAGGTGTTTAAGAATAGCCAAGAAGGGCTAGAATAGTAGACTAAGAATAATTAAGACCGTAGCTCCAAAAAGGGATAAGAGTTAGGAATAAATAGTAAAAGAAGGAACATTTCATCTACCTTAGGAGATTAGATGAAAGAACAACTTCATCAACTAAAAATCATTTTAGATCGAAAAACCTATAAGAGATTCACTACACACAGGCCATAAGTAAGATAGTGAGAGAGAAAGAGATGCATATTTGATACTAAGAGAGCTAGCCTTTTCCAAGTATCTATGGGAATAAAATATGATGTGGGCAATTCTAACAATAATAATCTAATTTGAATATTAGGTCACATGTATCCATAAAAGGGTTAAAATGATCAACCAATGAGTTCAAGACATGAAGAAATATTAGATATAGCTTACATAACCTAAGAATGGATTCTTAATGCCCAAGATAGAAAGGAGAACACATGAAATAAACCCCAATTAATGTATAACATGCCTTTTGACCATATTATTACATTATTTTAAAAATCTTAGAATAATATAAATATAAAATAAATTAATAGATAAATAAATAAATAAAAATTACCACTACTGTACCACCACCATCTTCTAACCTATCCTTCATAAGAAGCACCAGGCATTAATGAATACCAATAATAATCAAGAAGGAAATACAATAATAATTTCAAAATATATTATAAGGGAAAGGATTAAGGTTTAAACCTTAACAAGCATATCATTAAAATATAATAAAAATGTATAATTAATAAGAGGTTCAAGAGTCAAACCTTATCAATACATAAGGGTTTGTTTCAAGATATGTCATATATAAGCTTATAAGAAATTATACATGATATACCAATCATAAGAAATAAATAAAGGCATTTATCCAAAAATGGGGGATAAGAATTAGATAATAATTAAATACTAAAACATTCATTTTCTAAGATAGCATTTTCATTCATGATCTATATGAGTGTAACAAATAGAGATACTTATATCAATTCTAGTTCATTGAATAGGATCTATGCTATTTGGTGCTTTGACAAGAAGTATACCTACGTAAAGAAAATTATCAAAAGAATACAAACTCAGCTAGTCAAATATCATGTTGAAAATTTGGTAGGATCCTTTTTATATGATAGTTTAATTTATGTGATTATTAAGAAATTGAGATATGTTCTAAGAGAAGAAAAACTAAAATTTCTAGTTCTAACTAGAGAATCTTTTGAAAAATATTTAGAAAAATAGAAAGAACTAGTGAAGAAAAATTTATAAGAAAAAGGAAAATATATGTTGAAATTATTGTAAAAGAAATGATGATGAAAATATTCAATGAAGCAATAAAATCCTATTATAGAAATATGAGACATCAGTAGACATGACATCAATAGTAGAAAAAGAAAGAAGAAGAAATAATGAGCTCCAAACCTTATTAAAGGAAAGGAGTAAGTAAGAGAAGTAATAAAATCTGAAGTCATTAAAGTAGAAGAAGAAACCCCAAATCAAAAAAGAGTAAATTCTCTTGTTTAAATACTATTAGATGCTAAAGTAGAGCTAATAGTGAAAATGTCTAAATTTCTCATTTTTAGACAATATTTTAAAGGATTGCAGGCATTTAAAGGACTAAATGGAAAACTCATAGGAAGGAATGGGAAGAAACCTTTAAGAAAATGAACATAAATGATGATAAAGATATAAAATACTAGAAGGATTAATGTGCTAAAAACCCTATGGTCAAGTCAAATCCTAAATTTTTATATATAAGATAAGTAGTGGATAATGTTCATCATATGATACATATGAAGAAGAATGTAGAAATCATGTGTAATATAAGAGAAGTGGTTACCCAGAAACACGAACAAATTAGTTTACTTGAAATATAAAAAGCATATTGATGGGAAAAAGTAGAGTTTATGAGTGTAGAGAATAGCAAATTGAAGACTAAGCTAAAGAAACTTAAGTTAAAAATTATTAAGAACAATCAAGATCATAAGAAAATCAAAAAAAATAGAATACATTAAGCTATGATTGCTCCAGTGTAAAGAAGATAAAAAAAATTTAAGTACTCCTAAAGTCCCATCCTACACATCAAAATAGATCAAGACTTAGAGGAGGTTGCCTACCATGACAACAAGTTCATCCTTTGACCTCCATCATTAATATTATATATCTTCTTAAGATGTTATGCTAGTGATGATGAAGAGTAAGCTTGCTTGTATCCATGAGGTCCTATAGTGCATTTCATTTTACTAGTATCAAGTTGAATGATCATTGTTTGTTTTCTGAAAGGATAATTCTAGCTCATTTTTAGTAGGAATTCCTTAAAAAAATTCAAGAAAAATACCATATTTTTTTATAATAACTATTCACTTATTATTTTTGGGAGAAGCAGTCAAGTATGAAGTTAGTACCTAATAGAGAGAAATTTTGTAAATAGTTAATTCTAGTGCTTTAAACATAGAAAATATTGTAATATGAAAACTAAATTTGGAGATAATACAAGTTAGATCATGTTTTTTTTTATAGTGTGTATTATATTAAAATTCTCCATGACTGAAGGAGATCTGTATAGTGGTTCAAATTTCTTGTGTTCAACTAACACAAGTTTCCCCACAATTGTGTATCAAGCTTGAGCAAGAAGACACTTAAGAATTTTAAGAAAAAATGAGTTTAAGATTAAAGGAGAGTGTTGAACATCATTACTTAAATTGTTATAAAATTAATTTTAAAATCAATATTTTTATAGAGGTAACTAATACAAAGAGTTATGTTCATATAAATTAAGAAGTATAAATATTTGAGAATGATAAATAGCCTAAAATTATGATAAACCAAAAGAGATATGTTGTAAGATGAAATAAAAGAGGTGTACTATAACTACGTACACCTAGATGAAGTATATAAAAAAGGAATAGTTCATGTGAAAGAAAATACATAGAACACCAATCATATGAAGAAAATTAGAATCCAATTCATATGGAAATGAAATTATTCTAAGAAAGAGAGATAACTACAAGTGGCAAATAATGATCAATTGTTTCATTGAAAAGATATACTAAAAATAGAATCACACATACACATAAAGGAATAATCCATGTAACTAAATTAAGTTAAATGAATAGTATAACACTTTAAAGAAAAGTGAGTGTAAACAAGTCCACTCACCAATAATAAATATTGATGAAGAAGGATACAAATGTCATTTATGATGAATATGAATAATGAAAACCAAAGTTATAAGGAAGTTGACAAAGATGAGGTCTATTCATGCAATGAATGAAACATAAAATCTACTAAGAAAGGACATAAACTATGCTATGAGAAAAATAAACAAAATAAATATATCAATATCTATTTTGTACAAGACCACATCAACTAATGATAGACTCCTATCTAATGAGTTAAGCAAGCAAACCAAAACCCTTAATGAAGGAAAAACATATGCGAACAAGCAAACAATAGCTTGTAAAAGAATAAGGAAGTTTACAAAATATATGAACACCCACTAATATACAAAATATTGAAGTTCTAAATATTGAAACAAATCTTGACATATTGTATAAGAATAAAATCACAATGTAAACCTATGAAGATGAAATTATAGTTTGAAAATTATCTTAGTAAGGAATATAATTTATCATTATAATTAATTCATTTTAATCATGTCAAGGATCTTAAAGATGATCTACCTTGTTATCATGACTTTTTGAAGAATTTCTACATGTTGGGCTAAAGTCAAATATTTATTTTCTTCTTTAGCTTATTATTCAATTATCTATTCTATGTTAGCAAATGCAAAATACTCCTTTCAAATCTTAATTCTATGATTATCTTTATAAGCACATGAATTTTATTATTAAGAATGTTTTCCATTAGCTCTACTAGTATATCTTGCCCATAATGTGGTAAGCTCACCACAATCATGATACTTGAAGCGATGTTTTCCCTTGAAATGATGTTTCCAACATAGAGATTTCAAGCCAATTGTTAGAAAATTGTGAGAACATCTCCCTCATAGAAGGATCCATGTTGACCTAGCTCAATTATTCTATTTGGCTAATAAAATCCTATGAAGCTCTTACCTCTAACTAAATAGATATCCTCCATAACTTAGTTTAAAAATTTATAGATAGTAGATATTTGAGGTGTCCATGAATTCTTTTTTCTTGGATTCTACTCCATCAACCATTTCAATAAATGTCATACTTGGTCTTACCTCTCCAAATATCATGGGTAATGTGCTTAGTGGAACTATTACCTATGGTTATTGTATTGCTACTATAATGGAAATTGATACTACTATGATACTAGTCATTATCTTTGGTAGTAAGTCTTATACTTTTTGCATTGTTACAAGCTTTTTGATTTCATGATAAGATGCTTGCATGTTCTTCTCATTACATCGTTAGTATAGCCAATAATGCTTCCTCTTTTATGAAGCTTCTTAATAATACATGAGAATAGGAAGGTTGCTTTTCCAAAATTGTGCTTGAACACTTGGAACTTAATCTTAGAGAAGATGAGATGAGAAGTGTTTTTTGTAATTTTCCTTTAGAGTACTAACACTACCTAATGAGGCATATAGTGGCAATTTTTATGTCAATTATAAGCCTTGAATGTGAAAATTATTTCATGTACACATTTTTTGTAGTATAGCATATTCAATTGAGGTTATTAGTCTTCCAAGATGCATTATTATCTTCTATGTTATACTTTGAGGGTATGTATATGATTCCAAGCTCTTTATGATGATTCTAGCTTCATTCGTATGTCCTTTGGTCCTTTCAACATGCTCCTTTAGATTATGGATTTCATTTAGATCCAAAGTACAAAATGTAATTTTGGAGGATGTGTTGAGTACCTTGCATCTGCACACCTCTTGCATTTGCATAGAGATACTAATACCCCCACCATCCTCTAGGTCTTTATTGACCTTCTTTATCTACAATGCAACTAGGATTAGCTTGAGCTACCTTGATAGACCTTCATTGAAGCCTATGTGCTGAATAACCTTCTTTGTTACATTGTAAAAACTATAAATACCTAGGATGAGCTCTCAGACATAATGGAGCAATATCTTAGTCTTAATTTAGATTTCATTTGGACCTTTGACATATAATTTGTATGTAGTACTCTTCCTTGATTGGGTAAGTTGATTTCTTTCCTTGTCTTATGTGTGTTTTGAGTTGTTGATTTCACAAGTATGAATAGACTTTGTCAAAGTGCTACCTTGCTTACGTAGCCCATAATCATTTGATTAATGCAAAGTCCAATATTTGCACAGTGAATAAAACTTATTATTTTGTCTCATTTTACCACTAATTCCTTTAACATTAAAGCATCAAAAATATTATAAAAAATTTAAAATATAAAAATATTTATTTAATTATTCTTTTCATAAGTTGTGTTGATTCACCTTACTCAAGAAGGTCATAACTATATGGCATGGTTTTGGACCATCGAAGTTATGACTAAAAACCATTTTTATTGCATTTCGTGTGTGGTGTTGCATCTTTCCCTAAGAGGAATTGCATCACAAGCATTGCACCTATCCCCATCAGGGATTTTGGTGTGTATGTGTGTGTTTATATTTGTTTTGTTTCTTATAAATATAACATTCATAAAAACTATAAAACATAAAATTATAAATATTCTCTCTATCCCCTACCATCATAACAAATGTTCTTTATTTGTATCATATGTATTATAATCTCTTTTATATTTATTAAACATAATGATATCATAAGTATTCTTGGCAATTCGCTCAACATCATCTTCAAAGCTTATGATTGGATAGCACTACATTCCATATGATATAATTATATTGGTCCAAAATTGGTAGGATTCCTATCATTACCTATGCATGAAATGATCTGACCTTATTACCTCTAGTTATTAAGGTTAAGTCACTATCTTGAAGAAAATCTTCTCAATATATGTCAAGGTATTGTACTTCTTTATGATTTGTCAATAGGCATGCTCAATCTAATTCTACTCTTTGATTCTTCCTAGTCATGGTAATAACTTAGCCAATTTGGGTTCTTTAATGGGTAATCCCAACACCTTGATGATGGCCTTTGCTAAGTAGAAGGCATCAATGTTTTCTATTTTCATTCTACAATCTTTTTGATGATACTATCAAAAGATGTACATCTCACCAATATACCACTCTTAACTATTAGTCATGATCAATCATATAGTTTATTGTTGTACTTTATTCTCCACTTCAAGTGAGACTTTTCTTAATGAAGTCTATAAAATTTAGTTCAATCCTAATATTGTTGGCCACATGTTTTTTTCTCAAGAATTATAGGAAAGAAAGTTTTATCTCCATTTGGTTTTGCATAGCACTTCACATTAAGGTTTGTAAGGAGGCTCTTTGATGTGAAATCATTAGGATTGAATAGACTTTTGGTTTTTTCTTAACACTTGTTTTCAAACCCTATATTAGATTGGTTGTTCTTGCTATCCATGATCTCTTTTAATTCTTTGTCATTTTGCACATTCATTCCTTGGTTAACATTCCCATTACCCATACTTAGGAAACACATATAATTACCCAAAAACATGTACTTAGTTATTCTTCTAGGTTCAAATATGCCCATTACCCAGAAACATTATATATTAGCTATATATTTTGTGATGTACTTAGTTATTCTTCTAGGTTCAAACACCTTATTCTTAACATACAACTTTAGGGACTACAAAACAATTATCTTCTTAAATGATCTATGAGCAATTGGAGGATTATAGTTTGAAAGTATATAAATATTCAATAAAAAATTAGGCCCCTCACTCACGTCCATTGTTATAGGAGTTTCAATGTTATTTTAAGCTATCATTAAAACTTAAAATCAAACAACATAGTAAGATAATAATAATGTTTAAGTAACATAGCAATTAGCTCTTTCTTTCATTTGCTATTTTTGGAAATAATAGTAAAAGATGACTTTTATTACACTTATAAGAAGGTATAGTTTATCTATTTTTAATTAGCTTGGATGTGTTCTTTTGATTTATGATCTTAAATGATATTTAACTACCAAGCTATCTATGGACATCTTATGTGGTAGTTATTCAAGGTCAACAAGGGTAAGATCCTACTATGAGGAAGACCCACTTAAATAACTCTTTTCAATTTTTGCCCAAAATCATAGAAACACTTCTGGGGGGGCAGGGTGTTTGGTGGGGGCAATGGTGTATGAGACCCTAGACACTTCCAAGTTTGTGACATCATATTGCATGATCTTGATTAGCTTAGAAACCATTTTATCTATCTTACTTGAATTCTATTTATCCCATCATTGTTAATTTTGGCGAAGAGGCCATATACCAATCATAAAATAATTACACTAAATACTATAATGTTCATTAACTTTCTATCCATAACTGATGAGTGGCGAGGTACCCCTACACTCAACCATACGAATACGAGCGTTACATGTGCGATCCAGTCGAACTCCAAGGACTAAGTGCTAACACGCCTTATGGAACACTTAAGGTTAATCAATCCCTTTCTTCCCAAGCTTACTTGTATTTGTCATGGTTGTATGGTTAAGTAGGCTTGAGGCATGTGATTTTTATGTCTTTTATCTTTTTATCACCTATGCTAAGAGGGGAAAGGGTGAAGAGACTAAGTAACTAACTTTCACTAACTAAGCTCTAATCGTCCTAGCATCAGTATATGTTCCCACTTGCCATTCACACCCTAAACTAGTGCAACACTACTGGGATTACCAAACGCTATTCGTTACTGGGTTACCAAGCGTAGTGCACGTGCTCGAAGCAGTCGTACTGAATGCACTTAACTAGGAGAGTTAAGGGTTGAGAGAGATTAATTATTTAAGAAATCATTTAAATATTTAAGAGTAATTAAATCCTATTTAGCTTAGTCCATATGCTGTAAGGTTTATTAGAAAGTTCATCTTTAGTGTCGGACACAATGTGTGCTTAGGTACAAATTGCTCAAATAAAGATCCATTCACTTTGAGACTCCTACTGCGAGCACATGGAAATTATTCTAACTTTAGAATGCTAAAACTGCTAGTGTTTGGCTAAGGGTCTAGATCTAGATGGAAAAACAAGGGAAGGCTACCTCTTATTTATAGAACTTGTAGCAGGACGTGATATCACATACGCAATATCGCATACGATATATCGCGTACATGATATCGCGACCCATCATACCCCCATGACTGAATTAAACTCATTCTCAAGTTTCTTACAAAATATTGGAAAGGTATGGGATTATTGACTGGAATGACATTAATGGAAAATGGGATGACATGTGAAGGGATCATCATTACAAAACATGAAAAAATTAGTATTCACAACAACAAGCGTAAACACTATACACTTTTGACATCAGGCCTTATTTGGCAGCTGAGAGAGAAGAGAGAAGAGAGAAGAATAAGAAGAATTCTGTTGCTACCCATGCTAAAATTACGCCTTTCATTGTCCATCCATAAATGTGCCATTAATCTTGTTCCTTGCATAACTGCTTTGGCGCTGGTCCATTTCAAATGTTCTCTATAGATCCAATCCGTTGTTGTATGATCGCCATATGCACACACAACATAGTCTTATATTAGCAAGGGTAAATGAATCACAATGCAGTTGATACCTTGCTTTGGTATAAGGTCCATTGGCTGAGTTGTGATATGGCTGATGCAGATTTTGGAGATGTAAAACTGGTGACTACCCAAGGTGTAGGGGTTAGGAGAAAATTGAAAAAATTGGACTAAGAGACCCATGACTAAGAGTGAACCTCTGGTAGTGAGAGAATGGAAAAAGATAAGGAATAAGAAAGATGGAGAAAAAGATACAACTGTAACATCAATGAAATGGATGTCAGAGATGGAAATGAACAAAAAATAGAAATGGATTGTGAAAATGTTTAAGGGAAAGAAATTAACTAATGCCCCAAATAGGAATGCCAGTTGGTCCTCTCCAAAGCAGGCTCATGCCCTTAATGCCTTGACATTTTCCACATTCAAAGAGTTTGTAGGCTCTGGAAACGTCATTTGAAAGCAAGAGTTAAAGTCTTAACCACAAGATTTTACCAAAAAGAAAATAATGTGTCAACCAAAATATATACTACTGATATAGCAGACAATGAGGTGAACAATGGTGGAAGAACGATGGAAAGAACAGAATGGAATGGAGTCTCAAGAACAAGGTGGTGTACAGCCCCTGGTGTATTAATGATTATTGTGACTGAGTAGATCTCATTTCAAATCTAGCCTCAAACAAACCACATCCAGTGACTTCGTGTTAATACATTCAGCCAATCCAACCACCTGAAGTAACAAGAATGCATTCCTCAAAGAGCCACCACCATTCTGATGAAACGAGATAGGAGAAAGTAGGAAGCAAGAAGGGCTTTAGTTAGAGGGAACATGTTTTTAGTTCCATAACTAGTGCTTGTAGCCTAGATTATTATTTCATCTAAGGGGTGTGCTTTGAATCCTCACTTTTTTTTTTTTTTTTGAGAACCAAACCATGCAAAGACTTATTATTTTTATTTTTATTTACTCAGCTTCCCAATAATGGGATAAATTCAGAACAGTAAGAAAAATCAAGAAGAAAACATTCAAGCACACAAGAGAATGGCCAACACAAATGCATCAAGTCCCCTTAAAGTCACACCCTTTTCAATCCTTGAGTCCTTCCTTAGTTTGAGAAATGCCCAATCACCGATTCATTTATAGTTCTTATTATTTTGAAGAAAGAGACTGTACAATTCCAAGTCAAGAGAAACCATAGAAATTTTTGGATGCATGGATGATGTGGACTCACTACCCGTTATATCAAAAAAACCATACGTTAGTATCAACATCATAACTTAAAGGTAAAAACCAAGCATTAGCAACCAATAGAATATAGTTCATACCATCATCAAGAGCACTTATTGGGTGAAAAAATTAACAAAATAAATAACACACACAAACACACAAAGAAAATAAAAGTATAAACAATTTTGTAAAACAAAAAGGAGAAAAGTTAAAGAAATTTGTAAAATAAAAATATGTAAAACAAACACTTAAAAAGGAACTGGGGGCCTCGATTAATCAGCATAGGTGGCCATCTCCCCAATGACTAAATTGAAAGGGAGAAATCTAAAATAATGAATGCTTATTTGAATTTTTTAGAAGTGTCCAACTTCTCCCAATTGATGTTTTCAGGTTAAGGGTTGGAAGTTGGTGACATTCATGCTCCAATATATCTATGCTTTCATTGTGGTTGCAAGCTACTCCCCCAGTTAGTTCCATGCATGTTGGTGAGTTGCTCTTTTGATTAGCTGTCAACCACTAGGTGTTTTCCTGTTGTGTGGTTGCTACATACAGGCACTTTTGTATGTTAGTTTCCTGGGCACATCGATTTCATACAGGAAATGTTGAACATTCCTGTATGCCATCACCCACTATATCACTATATGTGATGCATGGAACCTTCTTCTTCTCGATCTTTCCATAAGTGTTTTCCTTAGATATTTCTAAGGAAAGATTGCAGATTCCTAGGCATGCATTTATGGTACTTAGCCATGCCCTCCCCATTATAATTGGGAAGTTCCCTTTATTATTATTTACTTCTATCACTAGGAAATCAATTGGATATAACCACCCACACATAATGGTAATGACATCCTCCACCAATCCCAAAGGAACAGTGATGGACTAGTCAACCAGCTATAAGTGAATATTGCTCTTCTTAAGTGGAGGTAGGTTCCAAGCTTTATACATTTCTTGGGATATTATGTTGACTCCAGAACCTGAGTCAAGAAGAGCTTTATGTGGTTCATTCCCAGCAACTTGGAGGTAGATTAAGGAACTTCTGGGATCAGAGAATTTCCTGGGAAGGTGGCCCACCTTTATCCAGTTAGTGACGGTATGTGTTAACATAACTATGTACGTTGAGCTCTGTTTTTGGTTTGAAGGGAGCTCCGAAACCTTATTTGATGGAGAGGCATTTTGAGGCTCAACTGCTTGTGGTTGTGAGAGCTTGTTTGGAATACTAGTTCTGAAGAAAGGTCTTCACTTTGTATGGTTGTCAAAACCAGTAGGGGGTTGAGGGTTTATAGCTCTCGTAGCATTACATTGCTGCGGTTGAGTAGGGAGTTCCCCTTGCATTGTTGGAGCAGGTGCTAGTGGAGCTATCAGTGTAAGAGTTGTGGATGGATTTGGAGGATGGTATGCATGTGGTGTGTCTCCCCTAGGAGAAGGAGTCCTATAATACTCCCGAGCTTGGTAGTGATGTTGTGGGGTTACATGACCAACAGAGTCACTTGGAGAAACCGGTTGCTACATGTAATAGCCATATGGATCTGGTTGCTAGTAAGGGTATTGTTGCCTAGGTGGTGGCATCCCCCATGACTGTGGATATTGCCACTGCTGGTGTTGCTCTATAGGCTATGGTGGAGTTCCACTTGGATAATATGTTAAGGGTTGGTGGAACTACCTTGGGTTACCTTGAGGATAAGGTAACCTTCACGGTGCTTGTCATTTGTTAAGTCTTGGGTTAAGTGCATACACCCGAGACTCTTGTAGATGTGAGATTATTAGGCAACATCCCTTAGGATGGTCATATTGAAATATCTCACATCCACCATCATCATTTGTATTAGAATCCATAACCTCTTCAGTGATAATCATTTTACCCTTACCTTTGTTATGTGCATCGTTTGAATCTCTCCTCTTTTTCTTATCATAGTCACTACCTTGCTCCTTAGACTCCTCTATAATTTTAAGGAAGATTTTGAATCTACTTTCTAAGGAGTCCCACATTTGATCTAATAAAGCTGACACTTTAATTGTTAACTTTTGAAGTGGCAAGGTTTTCTTATTCACCAACTCTTCAAGTGGGGACTCATCCTCCTCCTCATAGAATCTTACTCCCATTTTTCAAAGGGAAGGATCGTGGTTATATTCCTCTACACTTTATCTTTTGTGTATATCACCTTCTTTCTTAACTACTTTCTCCAACAATCTGTGCACCTCATGGGACCTAAGCTCTGATAATCTCCCTTGGGCATATGTTCCAAGGGTTCTCCTAGTTTCGTACCTAAGCCCATCTACGAGATGGCATACTTGATCCCATTACAAGTAACCATGGCTAGGGCAATGATGTAACAATGCATAATATCGGCCCATGGAAGCATCCAAGGGTTCGTGATTACCTTGCTTCCATCCTTGGATCTGCTTTCACAAGTTGGACACTCGGGAGTACATTTGATATTTATCGTTGAATAGTTCTAGCATCGTACTCCACCTTCGAATGGATTCCGATTCTAAGGACTAGTACCAGCTTTCCACTTCCTTTATGAGTGTCCTTGGAAACAACTTTAACTTTTGCCACTCATTTTCAATATTCTACAGGGCACAGGCATCGTGGAATTCCTATAGATGGTTCTAAGGATCAGCATTGTATCCCCCCTCAAATTGTGAGATATTATTCATGTCTAGTCTCTTGATCCTGCTATCTTTCTGGTGCCTTGTAGGTATTCTAATGGCCTCCATAATGTCTAACATACTCCGAGTTGCAAGTAGGGGTTCTTTGTTGTCATCTCTTTCGTGGCGTCTATGATGCCTATGTGGTTCCCTACTTTCTCTTCTTCCATGCCTTGATTCCCTAGAGTGCTCTCATCCTTGCTCTTAACTCTTTCATCGAGGTTTCTCACTATGCTTACCCTTATCCTCATGGTTGGGTTCTTTGTGACTACGTCCTGATGTGGAAGGAGAGGGTGAATGAGATGATGAAGGTGAAGAAGAAGGGGAACAATTGCCATGGCGATGTTTCTTACCTTCTCTTCGGTGGTTACAGCCCTGATCATGATGACGATTAGACTGCCCATCCTTATCTTTTGTTTGTGTTCCCTCTTTGAACACTTAGTGTTCATGGGGATCAGAACCAGGGTTGTGAATCATGGAGTGTAGGTTTTGATACCCCACCTCCTCACCATTGTTAGGAGGGGGAATATTGTTCGATGGGGAACCTGTTAGAACTGGTTCACCATCTCCTATTTTGCTTACGATGTGCAAGACGTTGTAGGGCCCTTTACCCTTCAACGATGTATGGTAGCTATCCTATCGTAAGTCCCTTTGACGTTGCACTTCTATGTGATGGTACTCCCTTGTGTCATAGTCGCACACAACGCTGTTCACATGCCTATTCATGCAAGAGCACGAAGAAGCATGTTGGGGACTGCTTGGTCTAGGGGTAACACTATGTTACCCTCCAAGTCTCTCCAATGCAGTTGTTCATCTTGATGGAAGATAAAAGTAAAGTCAGGTATATACTAATCAAGATGAGCATACACTACCTAAAACTATTGAGGAACTAGCAGATTTGGGTTACGTATGTTGTGCCACTAACTATCTCTTGTGTGATCCTTAGGTGGTGAAGTGCTTTTGTGAGAAGAAGAAGAAGACATTATTATCTCGTTTGGTGTGTTATTTACCATTATTTAATTTTTCTTTTGATTAACCCTAAGGGTTTGTTTCATCCTCCCAATGATGTGGATGATTTCCTATGTTCTACTTAGCGCACAAAGAACTAAGTCCCCGGCAATGATGCCAATGATGAGCAGCGAGGTACCCCTACACTCAACCATACGAATACGAGCATTACATGCACAATCTGGTCGAACTCCAAGGACTAAGTACTTACGCACCTTATGGAACACTTAAGGTTAATCAATCCCTGTCTTCCCAAGCTTACTTGTATTTGTCAGGGTTGTATGGTTAAGTAGGCTTAAGGCATGTGATTTTTATGTCTTTTATCTTTTTATCGCCTATGCTAAGAGGGGAAAGGGTGAAGAGACTAAGTAACTAACTTTCACTAACTAAGCTCTAATCGTCCTAGCATCAGTATCCGTTCCCACTTACCGTTCACACCCTGAACTAGTGCAACACTACTGGAATTACCAAATGCTATTCATTACTGGGTTAACAAGCGTAGCGCATGTGCTCGAAGCAGTCGTACTGAATGCACTTAACTAGGAGAGTTAAGGGTTGAGAGAGATTAATTATCTAAGAAAGCATTTAAACATTTAACAGTAATTAAATCCTATTTAACTTAGTCCATATGCTGCAAGGTTTATCAGAAAGTTTGTCTTTATTACCAAACACAATGTGTGCTCAGGTACAAATTGCTCGAATAAAGATCCGTTCACTTTAAGACTCCTACTACTAGCACATGGAAATTATTCTAACTTTGGAATGCTAAAACTGCTAAAGTTTGGCTAAGGGTCTAGATCTAGATGGAGAAACAAGGGAAGGCTGCCTTTTATTTATAGAACTTGCGGCAGGACGCGATATCACGACCCATCAATAACACTCTAGGGGAAGCCTATTGGTAATGCTAAATAATATTCTCTTCATAATACTTCAAGGAGAGCCTATAAATAATGCTAACTAATATACCATCCATAATGCAAACATATTTTCTCTAAGTGAATCCATAGTTTCTATATTTATTTCTTCATATTACAATGTAGAAGGAATGAATCTAAAAGGGAAGGAAATCATGCATGGGAAAAAATAATCCATGAGAATTGAAAAAAAAATTTAGTAAAAAAATTATTACCAAACTTAAATTAGGTATTCTTCTCATCATGAAATCACAACAATTTGGTGTAAAAAACTTGGATAATTTTTAATCTAGTAGATGAGTTAAATTCAACTTAATTTTTGCAAGATTCTCTTGGCAAATTACAGATATATATTATAAATATATAACTAAGTTAGTCTCATTTTCGAATTGAATAAGTGATCCTAAATATTTATCTTGCTTATATTGAAAAACTTCTTCTTCTTGAATTCTAATTTTCATGTTTTCATTACTCACTTTTCCACTAATAATGCACTTTTTTTCAACTAAACTTCTACTAATCCTTAACCCTTTTGATTTTACGGTGTTTCTTTAAATCTTAATTTTCCTAGCCAAGACTTCCTTCAATTTATCTACCAAAACAATGTCATTAGCAAAACTCATACAAGAAAAGAACTTTATCTAGATTTCCTAGATAGCTGGTAGTATTGAATTTACATGTAAATTATTTTAATGATTCATCCTCCAAAGTTCAAAGTGAATTGTGATTATAAAAATAATATAATTTTTAAAATCATAATATTATTAATTATTAATAATTCATATTTTTGTTCAATGATTTATAAAATTTTTAATCATTTTCAATCACAAAGTTTAAATTCTATAAAATAATATTAGTTGATTAATTTATATTTTCTAGGAACTTGTTCTTACTTTTGACAGAGGAGGAATATGTTCCAAAACAAGTTAAAAGTCACAAATCCCCTTAAACCTTTTATTCCTCATTTCTATAAATCATATTCTTTTGATGTGTATATTTATAAATTTACAATTTAATATATAGTCAACCTCATAAGCTCATAATGTACAAAGTTTTTTTTATACAATGCACACCATATTATGGTGGAAAGTCAAACTAGCATGACTACAAAACTATGTTAAATTTGTCTAGCACAAATTTTTTTAATGAATAAGCTAAAATTTATCATGCATAAAAAGTAAAATTTACCATTATAAAAAATAAAATTCTTCATATATGATGTACTTTTAAGATTTGATATATGTACTCTATGAATATTCTTAAATGCTTTGTGTGATTTTAAAAGATTGTATTAGTATCCCATGATAGGATAACTTTAAAAAGGATATACAAGATGAAATCTCTTGGTGTATGCTTTTTGGAGATGATATTGTGTTGGTGGATGTAGCTCAAGAAAATATTTTTGTTAAAATAGAAAAATAAAGGCATGCTCTAGAATCAAAAGGCTTAAAAATTAGTAGAAGTAAGATAAAATATATTGAATGCAATTCTAATAACAACTTAAATAGTGGTGAAATAGAATTGATAATAAGGCACAAAAGTTCCACATTGAAAACAATTTCACTACCTAGGATCAATTCTCTAATCAAATGGTGATATTGATAAGGATATCAAAAATAGAATTGAGGTAGGATGGTTAAAATGGAGACATACTAAAGTGTTCTATGTTATAAAAAAATATCAATAAAATTAAAGAGGAAATTTTATATAATTGGTATTGAATGTTGGGTAGTGCAAAAGAGGCATCAACAACAAATTAGTGTGGTAGAATTGCAAATGCTTCAATGGAGGTTGAATGCTATTAGAAGAGATAAACTTTGAAGTGACTTCTATTTCAAATAAGCTACAAGAATGATGACTTATATAGTTTGAACATGTGTAATGATTAGATAATGAGCCTATAAATAAAGATTGCTACATTATTGTTTTACAAAAGCCATCTTAAGGAAGACCAAAAGAAGACATAGGGAACAACAATAAAAAATAATTTGAATAAACTATAAATAAAGAATGTTCTACCTTTTCATACAGATGAACGATGAAAAATAAATCAAGCCCATTTTGTTGGGGGTGTCGGACCCCAAAAAGAAGTTCTATTGATATTAAGAGTATCAATTGCAGTAACCTGAATAAGGGGAAGGGGAAGCTGGGAGCACTGTGAGTCTTATAAATAAAGGAGTATTAAAGGAGGAAACCGAGTACAAATCAAGCCCATTTTGTTACAACAATGGTAGAATGATGATGATCCCATGATAGTACCGTCTTAATCAAGACTTTAAAAAGCCCCAAGTCGACCTCAGCTCTGCTAGTAATTCTGTGTGAAACGATGATCAGAACTTCACTGCATAATGCCCAAATTACAAACAAATGTGCCACACAGACAATTAGAATTTTTATTTTTTTTCATTTGCGTGTTCAGAAATCTGGCAGAACATGTGAAAACTGACCAGAAAGGTGGTGCAGTGGGAAAGGCCTATTATCACGATAATAAGCCGATGAAACCGTTTATTGAGCAGGGTTATTAAGCTTGCGACAATTTTTGCGAATTTCGCCCTGGTTTCCGGTGAGTGGGTTAAGGCTGCCAAGCTTAACCATGGCAGCGGCAAAGTCATTGAAGAAGCGCTGCTTGTCGCTGGCATAGGCGGTGACGAGCCAGTCCAGGGTACCGTTATTTCCAGAGTAGAGATCTTGGTCTGTGTGAAGCAGAACACGGCGTCGCATGATATCACTGAAATAAACGTTGTCGAAGACGGTAGTTGACTCATCAAGGTCGGCAGTCCTGTTGTCGAAATCTGAGAAATCGCACTTCTGTCTGCACATCTCTGCGTAGCCTTGATCGATGTCCGTGTCATTGTAAATGTGATGCTTGAAGAACCTGCACTGTGACATCCCTATTGTATGCCCACCTTCAAAGAATCATAGCAAAAAAACATATTTAGCACTTTATGATGAATCAGTTGTCACTGAATGAATTTATAATTTAATTTGGTAGAATGACAATAATAATGTTGCATTTAATTACCAGAAAGGGCGACCACTTCCTCTGCAGTGAAGCCCTGGCTCTGGAATTTTTGGAGAAGCTGATCTAAAGGGACGTTGGGGGAGGGCAGATTGCCGTTGGCCAGCACCATGTCTGCCGTGGTTGAATCCCTCTTGCCCAATGGTACTTCCCATGACGGCCCTCCCAGCTGCATGCACATGATATATCACAGTCCGCTCAAAATATTGACATAAACATATTAGATTTGTAAGAGTTTTCTCTTGGGCTGGATGAAATCTCAGAAAGTCCAATTGTAAATTTATATCAGTTCTCACTTCCCCTTCAGGTCTCATGAATCCATGAACAACTTATGAACCCTTCACCACGAAAGTTGATAGAGATCTAAAAAGCAGAGCCTAATCTATACACAGTTGACCTAAATTCTAACATCAACGCTCACAGTCTATGCACTTGAATCATTAACTTCGATCAAATGGACCTGTTTGTATAATTAAAACATAAGCTCTACAATTGGGTGCCAAATTCGATACGAATTATCTATCCAAAGGAAGGTCCACTGACGTAATAAGATTTCAGTTTCAATTGCAAAGGCTAAAAACTGAATTGCCCAGCAAACTCAATGAAATAACAAGAAGAATTCACCCAGTTAAATCCTAGGATATCCTACCTACATATTCCACAACTTCATTGGCAGAAACAAGACCATAAAAATTCAAGTGGCATTGAGGATCATGGAGGCTTACAATGTTGACGGAGTCACGGGCAGCAAGGGTGATGAGATCGGCGCAGGAGACAACGCCGGGACAGACTTTCTCGACAGCATCCTTGAGTGTATCGATGACGTCGTAGCCGAAGAGGGAATCCTTATTGGCAAACGCATTCTTCTCAGACACAATGGGCGGATTCGTACTGTCATCCAGCAGTATGGATGCATCGCAGCCCTGAACGAAGCAGTCATGGAAGATCATTCGCAGAATGAAAGCCCCATTGCGCGGACTCTGCTTGATCGCATTGTCCATCAATGGCCGCACAAGCTGATCCAGCTGAGGACACGACTGTGAGTAGAAATCTGGTCGCAATTGCGCCTGCGCCACCGTAGCAGCCGGAGCCGGAACAAGAAATACAACCATCACCATTGCCATCGCGAATCTGACCATTTCGCTTCTCCTTCTTCTTCAGAGACGCTCAATTGCTCAGGTTTCGCGATGCTCTGAGAGACTCCAGCGAAACCTGAATTTTGATGGCTCCTCCTCTGCACGTTTTTACATGGCCGGGCGCCTTGATCTCTGCGTGTGATTTCCCATGGTAGCGCCAGTTTGCACGCCTGATTAAGCAGAACCGCTAAGGTCCTGATCTACGTTCGTTTCTGCATGGGGCATTGGAAATTTTGGGAAGCTTGGATTTGCAGTTTTTATGCCAAAGATCGTTTTAGCCTGTTCTTTTTGGCTTGGTTACAAATTAGCACTGCAAATTCAGATATACCACGACACCTTGAATCTTCAATGCGCAGACCATGCACAGATCATAGATCCGAGAATAAGGTTGAATACCGTACCTTTAATGGATGATGGCCGTGAATAGATAGATAAAACACATGGTTCAAGCATTTACACCTTGCAAGAATGCCTTTTTATTTTTTGATTATTTGAGTAATTTACTGGATTTGAATGCGTATATTTTCTTCCCTGTATCTAGAAGGTCGTAGGGGATAGCGATAAATTTGGCCGACATCTTGGCGTGCAGAAAACTGCGTGGTAAGAAGGATCACTGCATCAAAATACATTAAATAAATAAATAAATTTTACCTTAAAACAATTAAGAATTTCAAAAAGTCGAACGTTGAAAACAATGTTTCTCTTTGGAGATACCGTTTATACAAGTTATTTAAGGTAGAGTCATATGAGATATCACGCCAGAGCTGATATAATCATACCGCAACAACATCACTATTTTGTTTTGAACCATTGAAGATCGTTGTACTATCAAAAGATATTCCGTGGTTTAGTGCCTGAACGGAATTGAATTATTTTCTCAAACTCCTCTACGTATTTGGAGTTGAATGTTCAATGTTGAGCCTCCCAATGATGACTCTTGGCTCTTAAATATTCAATGTTCTTAATCACACTCTAACGTTAGAGGGTATATTTAGTCCAAAATTACAAATGAAATTCCAACTTTTATTTACATGAATAATTTAACATATTCAATGGATTTAGTATTTTGAAAGAATGATAATTTAAATAAATCTCATTCTTTATAAATAAAATACAAAAAAATTAGGTTAAAATAGCTAGAGGACTACAAATTAATTAAGAGATATAATTAAAGGAATATTTATTAAAAGAATAATATACAATGAACTAACATAGTACATTTGTAGTAAAAAAGTATTAAAGAATAAAGTTATCATTGTGGATTAAGCAGGCTTGGCATTGCATATTAGAACTAGCTTAGATATGAATTCTATAGATCTCTATCGTTTAGCTAAGAGTATCTTAGTAGGTCATGCATTATTGTTTTCATTATAGAAAAAATAAGTGTATTTAGTTCCTAAAGTTTACATCTTTTTCAAATTAACACAAAAAGAGAAAATTTTAAGAATCAATAATTTATTGAAGTGTGAGCAAATGATAATAAGAATGTGTATCTTTTTGTATTATTATGTAATTGTCCATATTTAGCATAGAGTTTCGAAAGTTACAAATCAACATTTTATTTCAAGTGGCCACACTCAAGCTCAAACCTAGGACTTACTACCTAAAAAATAAGTACCTTACTATCAATGCGGCATTGCTCATTTCATTAAAGTCTACAACTTATGGACTACAAATCATAGGTTTAATTTTGAGTATGCTAAGTTATGTACCACTTTGGGACATAAGAAAATATACATTCAAGGACTATATGATAGGGTGGGTTATTGATGAGTCATGAATTTGCTGGCTGTGATATCATAGCAACCAGGATATCATAGCAGCCGTGATATAGCATGGGCCGCGATATCGCATACGCAATATCGCAACCGCGATATTGCATCAGCCGCGATATCGTACGATATCGCGGCCTATCTCAATTTCTATAAATAAGAGGCAGCTTTCTTTGTTCTAGCAATTAGTTCTTAGTTCCTTACCCAAACTCTTACAATTTTTCCTTCTTAGAGTTAGAATTATTTCCCAGTGTATGCCCNTTAATTAATTAATTAATTGTTGTTTACTGCTTTCTTAGTTAATATCTCTCATCCTTATCTCCTAGTAACGTGGAATGAGTATGACTTGATCTCGAGCATTTAAGTGTGACTACTTGGTAACCCAGTAGCATACCGAGGATCTGCGCTTGGTAATCCTAGTGGTAGTCATGCACAAGGTCCAAGATGTGTATGGATAATCAAGGAACGGATGCTCATGGCACTTAGGCTAGCTTAGATTCTCTCTCTTACCCTTTCTCTCTTAGCTTAGTTAATATTATCTTCCATTGCCTTCAGGAGTAGCATTAGGTTAGAAACCATATCATATGCCTCACTCTGGACTAAACCATACGTGACAAAGCTAATACTAGTCTAGGTGGGAAGATAGTGAACTGCGATCTACGGCTAACTATCTAGATACCACAACTAGCCCGTCTGCGGAGTTCGACCAGATCGCACGTGTAATGCTCGTATTCGTATGGTTGAGTGTAGGGGTACCTTGCCACTCATCAGTTACCTATTAATTCATCAAACATAACATATTTACTCTTCATTTTAAGATTAGAATACTATGAAAACTAATGACCAACAAGTAGTCCCTATTCCCAACCATATGAATCACTAGCATTCACGAAGCAATCTAGTTGAATTCTATAGACATTAGCTCTCTAAGTACACTAGGTCTAGGTAGTGAATTTAATAGATGTGGTTGTTGTCTTCGTAGGTTGACTTGTCAAGTGCAAACGTATGGTTAAGTGTAATTGAGGTATATGATTTTTATCATTTTATGTTTTTTGCTTATTTTGCCTAAGTGCCAAAAATAAAGTAATTAAATGTTTAATTAATTTAATAGCTAACTAATGCTTAGCTAATCCTAACATAAGTATCCATTCCCATTTTCCATACACATCCTAAACATGTTACAATGCTACTAGGTTACCAAGGGTTAAGCATATGCTTGAGATGGTCATACTGATGTGTATTAATTATTCACTATGAATTGATTAATTAAATGTGTTAAAGTAAACTATACAAATAAAAAATGCATTAAGTAAACATTAAGCTAAGTCCAAGTGCTACAAGGTTTATGAAGAAAGCTCATCTTTATTGCCAATCACACTGAGGTTTTCAGGTACATCAGTGCTCGAATAAAGATTTGTACACTTCTCACTCCTATTGCAGGCACTTAGAAAATATTTTAAATCTTGAAAGAACAAACTGCAAGAACTTTGTTATGCTACTAATGAATGGATGTTATAAATGCTATTGGTAAGCATGTATTTATAGGCAAGACAAGATAGTACATCAACAAGGTCATGTCAACACATCAAACCATGCCTCGACATAACCACATCGATGGGATCACATCAATGGCATCCTATCGATGCACCCTAAGGAAGACACTTCCTCATATCCTCACAATTGAATGAAAACTCATCTTCTAATGAAGAAAAGGAGCAGCAAGCTTGTTTACAAAATGTTGGGAAGGGATGGGATTATTGACTAACTACACTAAGTACATAAGTGTATGGATTTATAATGATTACAAAAAAATGGTGTTCATGACAACAAAATTGAACACCATGACAAAAAATGATAGCACAATTTCTTTAGTGGCCTAAAGATGAGAAGAAAATCAAGTGGTCCTAGGTGATGGAGGCTTTGAGGTTCTTAAGGATCTTCTCTTGTCTTTGGTGCATGTGGTTGTTGTGGTTGAAGTAGTGGTTTTGGTTGTTTGACTACAACTACAACTTCTAGTGGAAAACAGAAAGCATCCAGTAATGCTTTCATCTTTTCCTCCTTACTTCTAGGATCATACACAATCCATGTAGCATCACTAATATGGGCTAGTATGGAAACATCCCAAGGATAGAGCATTGGAAGGAACAACTCCTTAACAATGACAAACCAAGCACTGAATTGTTTGTGCTCAATGTTGAATGTCCTAACTACATTTTGTAGCTCTTGGTAGTCATTCATTCTTTTGGCCAGGTTCTTTGTTGTTGATCTTTGATCTATGAACTTGACCTTGAGAACCTCAAGTTTAGCATTAGTTGTTTCTAGCTTTTGTTTTGTGTCTTTGTGAGACTTGAACTTGGCCTTGTATAGAAGGTACAAGCTAGCCACTTGTTTCTCCAATTCTGACCTTGGCCTTCTAGTGGTCAACATTGCCAAGTTTGAGTAATGAAGGTTGGCAAGCTCCATATACTTCGTCAACTCCTCGAATTGCAGCTCCTTGAGGTAGATTTCAGCTTTGTTGTACTCATTCAATCCATGAAAGATGGTCTACCATACATCACCTCCTTATTGGAGTTACTAGAGGGCCTCATTCACCTTTGCCTTTACCAGTTGGATATGTTTTTTTCTTTATCTCCTTTTGGAAGCCAACCTAGTCCCTATAATGGTTCTTAGTTTGTTCAAATTTTAGAGTCTCTTTTTTCTAGATGGTGCTTTCAATTGTAGAATTTTGGCAAAGGACACACACTCCCTTCATCAAGAGATTTCAATTTTCTATAGCTAACCTCCTTAATTCACTATTCACCCTAGCAAGCTACTCCTACTATTATTGGATGAATTTTGCCATTTGATCCTTCTGCATCTCGACATTTCTTAGGAAATGATTCTCTTAGGTTAGCTTGACGTTCTTCTAAAAAACCTTCAACAAGTCCTTCTGAATGTTGTATATAGTAACATCTACTAAGGACTAATCAAAGATTACTGACTCCTTTGCATACTTAGCCTTTTGAAGTTTTACCTAAAGCTATTGAAAAGCTTCATCTCATGCTATGTTCTAGTTAAGTATGGTGGGATCAATAAGGCGGACTTTCAACTTTATAACCTTAATAGCCAAACTTTGATTCTACTTTGTGGTTGCCTCAAGTTGGGCATTGGCAATGAGGACTTTGTTCCTAGCTTAAAGTAGCTTCAACTAGTTTGCTGAAATGGTTTCTAAGATATCAAAGATATCCAAAATTAGTTGCCCAATTCCTACTAGTTAGTCCAACAACTCCTTGTGCTTGGCTGCATTGAATTTTCCACTTCCTACTCCTACAAACATCTACATGTCATTGGGTGCAGCAACATCTAGTACAAATGGCATAGGGGTGTTGAGTGCATCGACCACTCTATCAATGACCACCTCTAGTACCATTTTCTACCCTTGGTGATACATTACCAAAATAGTTATCCCCTTGACCTCTTTCAAATGCACTTAAAAGGTAACACCATTCCTAGAGATTTCTATGAATTGTTGCTATTGAGAGAGGGATACCATTAACTCTCGAGCACTAGGACTCAATCTTGCAGGCACTTGCACCCACTATTGCTAAACACCAAATCCCTATAACTTGGTGTTATTTACTCTACTTAAGACCTAAATATTAGCAAGTTTAAGGAACTCAACCTATCCATAAGATTGTCTCATTCTTACTTAACTAATAAGTGTTATTACCATGAGACCCATAGGGAAACCAATACGCAATGAATGGAATTATCATAATATTCTTCTTAATATTTTGCTAAGGTATAAGCATGATCCGAGAGAACAAGCCTACATCATACTTGCCAATTTATGAGATCAAAGTATTATGTTCTTGTTTAAGGATCAATATATGTCACTTATAATTGAAACCCATGTCATCTAGAAGTTATCTTGTTGCCTATAAATTAGCCTAGTACTGTTAGTTCGACAAAATAGGTTATTTTTTGCTGTTCAAACACTAAAAAAATCCAACTTAGTTTTTGGATCATAAAACCATATCCAACATGTATTACTCCTCAATACAATTCTAATAGTATGAATTTCATCCCAATCAAACTTATGGTATGGGAGATATTGTTGTTTTAATTTTCTTGTTATGCATGCATTATTATTAAATTAAATATTTGGAAAAAAAAGTCAAAATTTTAGGGTTGAGAATCAAACTCAGAATCTCCCTTTACCCAAATCAAACTCACACATTATCATTAGCTAGACCACCACACCAACAACTAAGTCAAGGTAGAATAAAATAATATTAAAAAGTTTTGAAGCCTAAGATTGAACCTAACTAGCAAGTCTCATACCCTAGCTAATCTAATTAAATGTATATATTTTAATGTTTATATTTTAAAAGTTAGAATTTCATTAGAATTTTATATATATATATAATCATTATCATTTAAAAAAATTAGGCTTTGATCTAAAGGTTTAGCTATTGTTGTCAAGCATGTTATGTCATAATTGCATAGTGCCATAGCCAACCAGGCTAGTGCTAGCAAGCCATAATAGCCTGCCCTATTACTCTTGCCTACCATTGTGTGTACCCTTCTATGCTGCCTCACTATACCTCTTCACTTGTCACTACTGCCATTGTCTACTGCCCTCACCACCTCTGTTCCACTACTGCTGCCTACTATGCTTAGCCGCTGCGTAGCACAAACCCTCTCATCACAACATGCCATTATTCCTTTTGTGCTCACAAAAAATCCTCATCCACCACCATCAAGTGCATCTACCAGGCCCAACCCTATGCACCACATCATCACCCACAGTTGTCATCAACGTCATTCTACGCATTGTGCCTACCACTTTTTCATTCATCGCACCTATGCCTTACTCCACTACTATGTGCCACCATCATTGTGGCCTACTCTACCACCTTTTCCTTCACCAAAAAATGCATTAGAAATTTCAACAGTCTATGGTGTCCATAGACACCATGAACATCAAGAAAAGTAGCCTCCCCCAACACACCATGGACACCCTTAACACTAAGACAAGCTACCTTCCGTAGCATATCGTAGACACCATTGGCACCAAGAAAAGTTGCCTCCCCCAGAACATCATAGAAACCAATAGTGCCAAGAAAAGCTACCTCTCTTAGCACACCATGGACACCATTGATATCTAAAAAAGCTATCAGAAGTTTCAATCATTGGAAATTTGTCATTGGTTGATGGAAAGTTTTTGACAATTGACAAAAATTTTCAAAATCGTCAAATCATGAAAAATTTCAAATTAATGTTTAAGCAAAAAAAGGTTGAAATATTAAAAGGCAAAAAATTTTAACAACTAATTCAAATAAATGTTTTGACAGCAACTAACTTAAAAAATCTATAATTAAGCATGCTTGTTTTGGAGTAGTATGAGATGGGTGACCTCTAGGGAAGTTTCATTTTTTATGTGTAAAGTTTTAAATGTTAAAATCTCATAAATTTTCTTTTTAGAAGCCTTTCTAGACAAACAAAGAGTCATTTCCTATAGATTTTAGCCTCCCAAACACAATAGTGAAGTTAGATCTACCCCATTAGCTCTAAAAATTAGTTTTTACTCCTTGCCTAACATGCTACCTTAAGACCTTGAAAGTCTTTATTTCTAGCATAACTTGGACATACAATGTCCATTTCTAACATATGAATAGTTATTTTCAACATTTTTTACCCTTCTAAACTCAATGGAGAGGTTATATTTATCACCTAGGTACCTAAAATTAGAGGATATCTTAAACTGAACCTTAAGAAGCCATAACATAGAATAACTAATCATGCCTAAAATTTTAATTATTGGAACTAACAAATTTAACCTTTTGGGCCTTAAGATTAAGTGTTTAACCTCTATAGATAGTCTTAGATCACTAATCCCTAGTGTGTCATTAGTTACACTATCGAAGTTAGTGTTCTAAGGAGGGTAGAAAGAAAGGTCACTAAAGAGTCTAGATAATGTAGCTAGTTGTTACAAATAAGATTAATTAGAGGCTAATGAATAAGTTAGTGAACCAAAATGGTTAAGAAGAGGTATATTAATTTGTCTTGCAATTAAATTATACAACAAAATAACATGGAGAATCGTAATCTCATTTTGACAAGGTGTATGATAGCCATTGATGAGTGGTGAGGTACCTCTACACTCAACCATATGAATACGAGTGTCTCATGCACAATCCAGTTGAACCCCAAGAACTAAGTGCTTATGCACCTTAATGGAACACTCAAGGTTAATCAATCATTGTCTTCTCAAACTTACTTGTATTGTCACAGTTGCATGGTTAAGTAAGCTTGAGGTATATGATTTTTATAACTTTTGTCTTTTTATGGCTTCTTCTAATAAAGGAGACGGAGAGAGAACTAAGTGACTAAGTTATATTAACTATTCATTAACTAAGTTCTAAATGTTCTTAACACCAGTATCCATTCCCACTTGCTGTACACATCTTAAACCAATGCAACGTTGTTGGGATTACCAAACGCTAATTGTTACTGGGTTACCAAGCACTACACACATGCTCGAAGCTATTGTACTGAGTGCACTTAACTAAGAGGATCGAAGGTTGAGAGAGAGATTAATTAGCTAGGAAAGCATTAAACATTCAACAATAATTAATTACTAATTAGCTTAGTTTGTATGCTGCAAGTTTTATCATAAAGTTCATCTTTATTGTCGTACACAAATGTGTGCTTAGGTATAAATTGCTCGAATAAAGATCCATTCACTCTATGACTCCTACTGCAGGCACACAGAAATTATTCTAACTTTGGAATGACTAAACTACAAGAATTTGGCTAAGGATCTAACTCTTAATACTCTAGAACAAAGGGTGCTATCTCTTATTTATAGAAGATGAGGCAGGATGCAATATCGCGGCTCATCATACCCCCATGACTGAATGAAAACTTGTCCTTGAGTTCCTTACAAAATATTGGGAAGGTATGGGATTATTGACTTGAATGACACTAATGGTGAATGGGGTGACATGTGAATAGATCAACATTACAATACATGGCAACATTAGTGTTCATGATCACAAGAGTGAACACTATACACATTTGACATCAAGCCTTATTTGGTAGCTAAGAGAAAAGAGAGAGAGAGAAAAGGAGAAGATGTGTTGCTGCTAACGCCAAGATTGTGCCTTCCATTGTCTATCCATAAGTGCACCATCAATCGTATTCCTTGCATGAGTATTCCAGCACCAATCCATCCTGAGTGTTTCCTCCAGGTCCAGTTCATTGCTATATGATTTCCATTTGCACACACAACACAATCACATATGAGCAAGGGTAAGCAAGTTACAATATAGTTGATACCTTGCTTCAGTGTAAGGTCCATTGGTTGAGTTGTGATATGGCTGATATAGATTCTAGAGATATAACACTGGTGACTACCCAAGGTGTGGGGGTTAGGAAAAATTGAAAAAATTGGACCAAGGCCCTCATGACTAAGAGCGATCCTCCGGTAGCGATAGAATGGATAAGGAATAAGAAAGATGGACAAAAAGAAACAACGGAAACGCCAATAAAATGGATGTCAGAGCTGGAAATGAACAAAAAAAATGTTGATTGTGGAAATGTTTAAGGGAAAGAAGTTAACTACTACACCAAATAGGAATGCAAGTGGGTCCTTCCCAAAGTAGGCTCATGCATTTTATGCCCTGACAAACCCACATTCAAAGAGTCTGTAGGCTCTGAAAATGTCGTTTAGGAGCAAGAGTTAAAGACTTAACCCCAAGAATTCACCAAAGAGAAAACAATTCATCAACCAAAATATATACTACTAATACAACTGACAATGAGGTGCAAAATGGAGAAAGAATGATGGGAGGAAGAGGATGGAATGGAGCCTCAAGAGCAAGGTGGTGTACAATCCCTTGTGTATTTATGGTTAATGTGACTAAGTAGATCTCATTCCAAATCTAGCCTCAAACAATCCACATTCAGTGACTTCACATTAATACACTTGGCCAATCCATCCACTTGAAGTAACAAGAATGCTTCCGCCAAAGAGTCACCACCATTCCAAGGAAACGAGAATGGGAAAAGTAGGAAGTGAGAAAGGTCATTAGTTAGAGGGAACATGTTTGTTTAGTTCCATAACCAGTGCTTGTAGCCTAGATGATTATTGTGTCTAAGGAGTGTGCTTTGAATTCTCATTGTTTTTTTTCTTGTGTGAGAACCACACCATGCAAAGACTTATTTTTATTAGCTCAGCTTCCCGAAAATGTAGCAGTGTCAGAATGGTAAGGAAAACTCAAGAAGAAAATATCTAAGCACCCAAGAGAATGGCTAGCACAAATGCATCAAATCCCCTTGAAGTCACACCCTTTTCAGTCCTTGAGTCCTTTCTCAATTTGAGAAATGCCCAGTCACCAATTCGTTAATAGTGTTATTATTAAGAAAGGGACCATACGATTCCAAGCCAAGAGAGACCATAGAAATTCATAAATACATGGATGACGTGGACTCATTGCCTGTTATATCAAAATAACCATACCTTAGTATTAACATTATAACTCAAAGGTAAAAATTAAACATTAGCAATCAAAAGAATACAGTTCATACCACCATCAAGAGCACTTATTAGGTGATGAACCTAACAAAACAAACAAAGACAAAAACAAGAACAAAAACAAAAAAACAACAAGAACAAACAAAACAAAAATAAAAAAAAAACAAACAACCACACAAAGAAATGAAAAAGTATAAACGATGTTGCAAAACAAAAATAAGAAAAGTTAAAGAAATTTGTAAAACAAAATTGTGTAACAAAAAATTTTAAAAAAAGAACTAAGGGCCTTAATTGGTTAGCAAAGGTGGCCATCTCCCTCATGACTAAGTTGGAAGGAGGAGATCTAAAATAGTGAGCAGGGTCATCCCTTCTCAGAGGTATTATGTGCACTGACCATTCTAAATTCATGGAAAGGTTTGGTCTATTGCACATTGACTAATAATCTCTTATCAAGGCTCTTAGGTTTGTATATGGTCATGGCCCCTGAAGGAAAGGTTGTATGAATAATGTAAAGTCCTTCAAACAGTGTTTGAAATTTGGTGCGTTGTGGCACATGTGTGGGGTTCCAGTAGAGAACCTTGTCTCTTGGTTGATACTTAACCTTTTGAATCTTCAAGTCATGATGTTGCTTGTCATATGCTTTGTGCAACTCATTTAATGACAAGGCAGCTAATTGGTTTTCATCTAGCACATTTAAAGTTGTCAACCTTTGTTTTTGTGCTAGATCAAGATCAAGGTGGAGGTCACAAGCCATTGATAGTGTACGGAGCTTGGTTTGAATTGGAAGCATTGGAAGCTTTCCATACACTAACTCATAGGGAGAGTAGCCTATAGGGAGTTTCCAAGTGGAGTGGTATGCCCAAAGAGCATCATTCAATTTAATGCTCCAATCTCGCCTATACTTGCTAATTATCCTTGTCAATATTTTAGTGATCTCCCTGTTGGTGATCTTGACTTGTCCATTAGCTTGGGGGTGATAAGGTATAGTAAATTTATGCTCAACCCCTAAGCGTTGCATTAACTTCTGAAAAGTTTCACCCGTGAAATGTGTTCCATTATCCAAAATAAGTGTACTGGCACACCAAACCTATTTACAATTTTTTGTTGCACAAATCATGCAGCTGTAGATGATGTGCAGCCCGTAATAGCAGCTGCTTCAGCCCATTTCGTTAGGTAGTCTATGGCAACTACAATGTAGGCTTTTCCATTGGACATTAGTGTAATGGACCCCATAAAGTCTATTCCCCAAATGTCGAACGGTTCTAACAGTTGAATCCATTGTTGTAAACCCTCCATTCTAACAGTCATTCCCCCATCACATTGATAGTGCTCACAAGATTGGACAAATTGATGGACGTCCCAATATAATGTTGGCCAGTAATATCCTACAAGCAGGATCTTAATAGTCATTTGTCTCCCTGCATAGTGACCCCCACAAGGGCCCTCATGAGCATCTTGAAGAACTCTCAGTTGGTCTACCTTGGGCATGCACCATCGAACCAACCCATCATGACACACTTTGTAAAGTTGTCCATTGATCTCCATGAAGTACTTGGCTCTGTGAAGAAACTATTGTTTCTTCCTAAAGTCCAACTCCTATGGTGTTTGTTGGGTAAGAAGATAGGTGAGAATGCTATTATACCAGTTCATCTCCATGGGTTGGTTATTCACTACATCGAAAAAGAGGGCTTCATCAGGAAAATGATCAGACATTACATATTCATCCTCTCTGTTGTCCCAGCGCAATCGAGATAAATGATCTACAACTATGTTCTCGGTGCCTTTTCGATCAAGCATCGTTAGATCGAACTCCTGTAGGATTACCCGCCATCATATAATATGAGGGCTAACTGTTGGCTTGTTCATGAGGAACTAGATTGCACTATGATCCATGTGGATGAACACTTTGTAACCTAACACATAGTGCCTAAACTTATCCAATGCAAACACTACAACTATTAATTCTTTCTCTGTAGTTGTGTAGTTAAGTTGTGCACCAATGATACTCGTACTTGCACAGTGGATGTAGTAAGGATGTTTTTGGTCATCTAACTGTGTAAATACGACTCCTAAAGCATAATTAGATGCGTCAATCATTATATGGAATAGTTTGGACCAATCGGGAGCTTGCAGAATGGGTGTTTCTACAAGCTTTTATTTCAGGGCTTGGAATGCCCATTCACATTCCTTGGTCCACTCAAATGGTACGTCCTTCTTTGTTAGCTCTACCAACAATTTGGAAATCTTGGAGAAGTTCTCAATCAATCTCCTATAGTAGCCAGTGTGTCCAAGGAATGACCGAATGTCTTTGACAGTTTTTGGTTGCCGGGTGATTCCTTGGATGACTCTAATTTTTTCTGGATCTACCTCTATTCTTGTGTGTGAAACCTTATGCCCAAGTACTACGCCTTCTTGGACCATTAAATGGCTTTTCTACAAATTGAGCCTTAAATTAGTTTCTATGCATCTTTTTAGCACTTGCTCTAATCAGTCCAAGGCTTGATCAATACTTTTTCCATAAGTGGATAAGTCGTCCATAAAGACTTATACTCCATTCCCTATCTACTGTTGGAATATGCTTAGAACTAGACGTTGAAACGTGGCAGGAGCATTGCAGAAGCCAAACGGCATTTGTTTATATGCAAATGTTCCCCAAGGACTGGTGAACGTTGTCTTGGCTTGGTCTTCTAAGGTTATCCGTATTTGGTTGTATCCACTATAGCCATCCAAAAAACTATAATAGCAATGCCCTGCTATGTTGTCTAAGACTTGGTCAACGAATGGCAGCAGAAAGTGATCCTTAAATGTTGCCATGTTCAATAGCCTAAAATCTATGCACACCCTCCATTTGCCTTCCTTTTTAGGCATGATCACCAAAGGACTAACCCATTCACTATCAGCAATGGGATATATGAACCCAGCCTTAAGAAGCTATTCTATTTCTTTTTTCACTACTTGCTTCAATTTTGGGTTCAATTGCCTCTGCGGTTGTTTTCGAGGTTTCATGGAGGGGTCAGTGTAAATCCTATGCTGGCATATCCTAGGATCTAATCTAGTTAATTCAAGATATGACCAGGCAAAGGCTTTTGACCACTTGTGTTAACGACATGTGTTAACATAACTGTATGCGTTGAGCTTGATGTTTGGTTTAAAGGGAGCTCTGAAGCCTTATTTGATGGAGAGACGTTTAGAGGTTCAACCGCTTGTGGTTGTGAGGGCTTGGTTGGACTGTTGGTTCTGAAGAAAGGTCTTTTCTTCATACGATTGTTAAAACTAATAGCAGGTTAAGGATTCACAACCCTCGTGGCATTACATTGCTACGGTTGAGTAGGGAGTTCCCCTTACATTGCTAGAGTAGGTGGTAATGGAGATATTGGTGTGAGAGTAGAGGATGGATTTGAATGATGGTATGTTTGTGGGTTATCTTCCCTAGGAGAAGGAGTTCTATAATACTCAGGAACTTGGTAGTGATGTTGTGATGTAATGTGACCAACAAAGTCATGTGGAGAGATCGGGTGCTGCACATAGTAGCCATATGAATCCGATTGCCAGTAGGGGTATTATTGCCTTGGTGGTGGCATCCCCCATGATTATGGGTATTGCCACTATTGATATTGCTCAATGGATTTTGATGGAGTTCCACTTGGATAATATGTTGAAGGTTGGTGGAACAACCTTAGGTTACCTTGGGGATAAGGTAACTATCAGGGTGCTTGCCGTTTGTTAAGTCGTGGGTTGAGTGCATACACCCCAGACTCTTGTAGATGTGAGATCACTAGGCAACATCCCTTAGGATGGTCATATTGGCATATCTCGCATCCACCATCATTATCTGTGTCTGAATCCACAACCTCTTCTGTGATGGCCATTTTGCCCTTACCTTTGTTACCTGCATTGTCCACTTTTCTCTTTTTCTTTTTGTCACGGTCACTACTTCGCTCCCTAGACTCCTCTACAATTTTAAGAACAATTTCAAACCTACTATCTAGGGAGTCCCGCATTTAGTCTACCTTTGTCAATACTTCTATTGCTAATTTTTGGAGTGGCAAAGTTTTCCTTCACCATCTCTTCGAGTGGTGACTCTTCTTCCTCCTCACAAAATCTCACTCCCCTTTTTTGAAGGGAAGGATCTCGATTCTATTCTTCCACACTTTCTCTCTTTCATAGCTCACCTTCTTCTTTGGCTACTTGCTCTAGTAATCTATGAATTTGATGAGACCTAAGCTCTGATAATCTTTCTTGGGCATACAGTCCAAGGGTTCTTCTTGTTTCATGCCTAAGTCCATACACAAGATGGCGTAGTTGATCCCACTGTGAATAACCATGGCCAGGGAAATGATGTAACAGTGCATAATAGTGGCCCATGGCAACATTCAAGGGTTCTTGATTTCCTTGCTTCCATCCTTGGTTTTGCTTTCGCAGGTTAGACACTCAAGAGTACGTTTGGTACTTATCATTAAACAGTTCTAACATTATACTCCACCTTCGGATGGATTCTTGTTCTAAGGATCGGTACCAACTTTCAACTTCTTTCACTAGTGTCCTTGGGAACAACTTCAGTTTTTTCCATTCATTTTCTATGTTTTGCAAGGTACATGCATCGTGGAATGCTTGTAGATGATTTTGAGGATCAGCATTGTATTCCCCTTCAAGCCGTGGGATGTTGTTCATGTCTAACCTCTTGATCTTACTATCTTTTTGGTGCCTTGTTGGAAGTCTTATGACTTTCGATATATCTAGCATGCTTTTGTTGTGAGTAGGGGTTCTTCATGATCATCTTGTTCATAGTGTCTATGGTGTCTACGTGGTTCCCTACTCTCCCTTCTTCTATGCCTTAATTTCTTAGAGTGCCCTCATCCTCGTTCTTGACTGTCTCATCAATGTTTTTCACTCTGTTTTCCTTTATCCTCATAATTGGTTTTCCTATGACTGTGTTCGGACATTGAAGGAGATGGTAAAGGTGATGATGAAGTGAAGAAGAAGGAGAACCATTGCCATGATGGTGTTTTCTACCTTCTCTTCAGTGGTCTCAGCCTTGATCATGATCACGATTAGAACATCCACCCTTATCATGTATCCATGTTCTCTCGTTGAACACTTCGTGTTCGTGGGTATCAGAACCAGGGTTGTGAATAGTGGAGTGGAGGTTCTGATACACCACCTCCTGACCATCATTAGGAGGAGGAACATCATTTGGTGGGGAACCTGTTGAAGTAGGTTCGCCACCCTCAATTTCGCTCAAGACGTGCAAAGCGTTATGGGGTCATTTACCCTTCAAGGATGTATAGTATCTCTCCTGTGGCAAGTCCCTTTGATGTTGCACTTCTGTGGGATGATAGTCCCTTGTTTCATGATCGCATGCAACATATTCTACATATAAAAGCGGCATGCCTATTCGTGTGAGAGTATGAAGGAGCATGTTGGGGACTGATCGGTCTGAAGGCAATACTATGTTACCCTTCAAGTCTCTCCAACGCAGTTGTTCATCTTGGTGGAGAATAAAGGCGAAATCGGGTACATACTCATCATGATGAGTATATACCACCTAAAACTATTGAGGAACTGGTGGATCTTGGTTATGTGTAGTATGTCGCCAACTGTCTCTTGTGTTAGTCCTAGGCGGTGAAGTGATCTTGTGTGAAGAAGAAGACATCTTGTCTTGTTCGATGTGCAATGTACCATTGTCTTGTCCTTCTTTGATTAACCCTAAGGTTCATTCTAGCATTCCAACGATATGAATGATTTCCTATGTTCTACACAACACACAAACAACTAAGTCCATAGCAACGGCACCAATGATGAGTGGTGAGGTACCCCTACACTCAACCATACAAATACGAGCATCTCACACACGATTTGGTTGAACCCCAAGGACTAAGTGCTTACATGCCTTAATGGAACACTTAGGGTTAATCAATCGTTGTCTTCCCAAACTTACTTGTATTGTCAAGGTTGTATGGTTAAGTAAGCTTGAGGTATATGATTTTTATAACTTTTTTCTTTTTATGTCTTCTACTAGTAAAGAAGAGGGAGAGAGAACTAAGTGACTAACTTATATTAACTATTCATTAAATAAGTTCTAAATGTTCCTAACACCAGTATCCATTCCCACTTGCTGTACACATCCTAAACCAGTGCAGCATTGTTGAGATTACCAAACGCTAATCATTACTGGGTTACCAAGTGCTACAGGCATGCTCAAAGGGGTCGCACTAAGTGCACTTAACTAAGAGGATCAAAGGTTGAGAGAGAGATTAATTAGCTAGGAAAGCATTAAACATTCAATAATAATTAATTACTAATTAGCTTACTCTATATGCTGTAAGGTTTATCATAAAGTTCATCTTTATTGCTGTACACAAATGTGTGCTCAGGTACAAATTGCTCGAATAAAGATCCGTTCACTCTATGACTCCTATTGTGGTTACATAGAAATTATTCTAACTCTGGAATGACTAAACTACAAGAATTTGGCTAAGGGTCTAACTCTTACTACTCTAGAACAAAGGGCGCCACCTCTTATTTATAGAAGATGAGGCAGGATGTGATATCACGTATGTGATATCACGTACACGATATTGTGGCTCATCAGCCATAAAAAATAATGATCTAAGAGAAAACCCAAGAATGAGAATGAAAGTAGCAACATATAATGTGATGGAAAGATCCTTAGCCACTAAAGGACATTTGCTATATCCACCATGGGCCTTGGATTGGCATGAGTATCGATATTCATGTATCTTAGTAGAGTTACAAAATTTGGATGTTGATGTATTATGCATACAAGAAGTCTTACCATGGGAATTCCTATACCAATTCCAATCAAACTTGGAAAAGATGGGATACAGAGGTATTTACAAGTAAAAGGATTCTTATGGAAGTTCTTCTTTTAAGCCATATAGATTAGCCTATTTTAAAAATCACAATATGGATGGTTATGCAATCTGTTATAAAGAAGCCAAATTTGAATTAGTACAAAGATTTGAATGAAGTTTAGAAGATATGATTTTTGAAATTCTAGAACCTCAAATCATGGGAAAGAAAGAACAATTAAGGTTTTAGAGAAACCACATAACTTTGGCAATGCTACTAAAAAGTAAGTTATTAGGAAGATGTGTATGCATAGTTAACACACATTTAATTGTCAAATAAACATGTCCAAATGTTAGACTATGCCAAGGAGCATACTTAATTAAGCAAATAGAGAAAAGTTTGAAGAATAATTTATTCCTAAGATATACTAATCCAATGCCAATTGTCCTTTGTGTAGACTTCAATGCGAAAGTTGGAAGTAGTGTTTATCAATTCTTAAAATATGGATGTGTAAAAGGAATCCTTGGAAGACAAGCCTAATTTGAAGAAAATATTGCCCATCAATTCAACATATGATTATATTGACCAGTGCATATTCTACTTACTTCGGATCTTCAATAGATAAATTAGATCTCAAAATTCATGAACAATTGATGTTGATAGATAGTATTCATCAAGAACCATAGTTCAGTAATTACTCTACCATAATTAATGAAGATAGCTCAACAACATTCTTCATTGAGATACTAGACTATATTTGGTATGATATCTAATTCTTCCAAGTTACCAAGTTAATAGAGTTAATTTCTAAAGAAGAAGTTGAAAAGAAGCAAGATCAAGCCCTTCCATCCAATCATATACCACTTATGGCAAAACTACTACATCCATTAATTCCTAAGATTGGTCAAGATTAGGAAGTATCACAACCTTACTTTTATTTATGATTTTCATAATTTTCTTTATTATTTAATGAATCTATAAATTATATAAGTGAAATATCTAGGATAATGCAAGTTGGGAATAAGGATTTACCCTAACTTCACTTGGGTAACCAGATGCGAGTTGTACTTTGTGTGATCCTAGCTAGGACTAGTGATTAGTGGTTGATAAACCTTTAATTCACCTCTTGTTATTATCCTAGAAAATGAGGTAATTATTAATAAAGTGATATTTAAATTTCCATATATTCTTCTCACATATGTATTGTTTGCAGAATAAGCAAGAGACAACTTTAAGCCCAAAGGAGAAATCAAATTATTAGAGCATAAGATCATAGAAGGAGCATTGGAGTTGAAAAAAGATAGTGAACATGGACTTGTTTGAGGATGAATGAAACCTAAGTGGGGTAGATTGTAATGTTTCCATTCCCAAATGTTGTTGCTGCATAACAAAGATGGTGCCTCTTCATAACAAGACCAAGAAGGGGAGTTGTAATTAAGATCCAAAAGTATGTGTTGTAATAATAGACATGTCTCTCAAGGTAACCTTTGAGGGTTTAACCTAAGGTATTTATACCCAGACATTAGAGGTCATATCAACATGGACTTTGAAGCCAATAAAGACAAGTAACAGGTGCTAGATGAAGTGGAACAGGAAGAGGACTAGCCATTCCTTCTAGTTGGTTATAGGCCTAACTATGGGTGGTAGTGCTAGATTTCCTCTAAGGAATAGATGCTTAAAGAAGAAAATCCCAAGGAAAACTTTCAAAGCATGATCTAGATACACTATTCCATATTAATAAAGCATTCTTTTTCCTCCTTCCTTCTAAATTTTTCCTATTATTTTTTTTATGCTTAATGTTAAATGTTACATATAGTTAACATTTACTATGTTATTGTCTTATGCCTAATGTCTAATATAACATATATTTGATGTTTTCCATGACATTCAAGAACAAGATGTCATACTAATGATGTAGCTCTTATCTCCAACTCTAAGAAAGGTCTGCAACAAATGTTTATTTTTTTTAGATGATTTTTGCAAACATTCAGAAATGTAAGTTAATGTGAAATAAACTAAATTATGATGTGTGGCACTAGGAATAATGATTACTCTTTCACTATTTGAAAAGACCTAGTAAATATGACACTAACTTATAAATACCTTGGTCTAGATCTTTCTCATAAGCACAATTGGGAGATATGCATTAAACAAAGATTTGTAAGTGAATTAAGAGTCTTATTTAACTTAAAAAGAAAATGTCAAAAGGAAACTATCTTAGCCTAGGATATCAAAGTATAGTTATTTTGTTATTTTGTGCAAGAAACTCTTTTATATGGATATGCAACATGAGGTCCTAAACTTACTAGTAAATATTGGAAGTAAATAAAGGAAGCACATAAGCATTTTTTAGTAGAATAATTTTAGGTTAAAAGGAAAATATAATATGATTTGCTACTTATTGAAGTAGATATGATGCATTTAGATATAGAAGTTCTTTATCAATTTGCAACATATGTTCATAGTCTCTCCTGTAGCACAACTAAAATTTTGAAGTTCTAGTTGCTATATAACAAAAAGAATGGTTCTATGATAGAATTATTTGGCTCAAAAATAGGACATTAATATGGATATTCTACATTCATAAGAGTATTAAAAATAAGACACTTTTGCATATTTGGAGTAACCCAACTATAAAGAGATAATTTCACTTGGACAACATCAAAGGATGCATCAACAAACAAATAGCTTATTTATCTACTTATATATCCTATCATGCATAATGTCAAATCAATTGAGCAAGATTGGGCTTCCATTATTTTATAATTGAAAAAGAAAGATGGGTCTCAATTCCAAGATGATGAGTCATAATTAGATAGGCTATGTTGATGCAACTGCATCGACGGATCCCCATCAATGCATGGTTAGATGCATTCACGTAGATGCATCAACATTGATGTAGGTAGGGTCTATATAAATACACTCACCACCTCATAGCATAGCAAAGTTCTTGCAATTTCTTTTATCTAGAGTTAGAATATTTTCCCTGTGAGTGCCCACAGTGTGAATTTAAGAGATTGTATGGTGCTTTATTTCAATGCCTATGTACCTCAATACATTAGCATGAATGACAATAAAATCAAAATTTTCTACATTCATTGCAACACTTAAATTAGTTTACTCTTTATGTTTAGCACTTTACTTTTAATGTAATTTACATTTATGGCCTTAAATAATTAATGGAATTAATCATAAATACGTTAAGTATGACCACTTCGAGCATAATGTATTACACTTGGTAATCCTAGTAGTGGATATTTGGTATACCCAATAATAGCCACTTGGTAACCCAGTAGCATTAATACTAGTTCGGGATATGTATGGTAAGTGAGAATGGATATTTTATGTTAGGATAATTAGTTACTATATTAGCTAATTAGTTAGATAGTTAATTGTTAAATCTCTATTCACTTACTTAGCCATTAGGATAAAATATATATATATATAGTCATAAAAATATATGTCATATGCCTTAATGCACATTTAACCATACATACTAATAATACAAGTGTGAGGTAGGAAGGAAACAATAGTACAACTCCACGATTTACTGTTTAGGACTATAGGCAACGTAGAAAACTAAGTTTATGAAATTCAATAGATTGCTAGTGAATGCTTATGATTTGTATGGTTGGACTTAGGGGATACTCATCACTCATCATTGGTGTCATTGTTGGAAACTTTGTTTAGCTAAGTATGCTAATTAGTAATAGACTGTGAATTTATATAAAGACATTGTAAAGATAGAACAACAATGACCCACTATTATCCAAAAAGAAAAATAATTAAAGAATTAAAATATCAAAGGCAAATTGATTATATATAATTAGCATGGCTTCTTCTCATAGAAATGAATCTCCACCAAACATAGGAGAATCCAATCAATGATAGGAGACATCAAAGAAGCTCCAACAATTTAGAGCTATCTATACCCATCCAAATCCTTATGATCTAGATTTCACTTTCATCCTTCATCAAGATGAATAGATGCATTGGAGGAACATGAAAGGTAACATTATGTTCCCTCCTAATCGATTCATTCTCATCATGTTAATGGCCAATCTAATCAAATTAGGCATCATAGCACCCAACTTAGAATATGAGGTCTTATAGCATACCTATAGGAACTATCAACCTACTGATGCCCATTTTAAGAAAGATTAACATATAGAAGCATGCTATGAGGCCTCTAAGGGTAAGAGGATGCCAACATTATTATTCTTGTACTAGCATAAAGAGGATCAGGATTTCCTTTTTGGCCAATCCCAATATACAAATTCTCCTTCTTTCTTTAAGAAGGACATCCTTCACCTAGTTACAGTCAACTTTGGAAAACCTTAATGATGGAAAGATAGGATATCAAGACTAAGGAGCCTCAAAAGTAGAAATCCTAGTCATTCATCTAAAGGCAAAAAGAATGATAAGGAGAAGAAAACAAAGAAATAGAAGGATTTGGGTAGGAACTGAAAGAGAAGAACTAGCAGGAACCATTCTCCTAGTTCTTCTTCTTTACTCTTATCATTTTCTTCATCATCAAACTCTAACAAGAGGAGCAAGACAAAATAAGAAGTAGTCAAGATCAGGATAGATATGAATGATAGGATGGAGATCCATGAAGATCCTACTAACATGATCAAGACTAGAGGCAAAGATAACCATAAGGGAGCATCATCAAGAATGAAGGCACAATAGGACTTATCATAGGCATCATGGCCATGAAAGGGGCCATTATGGACGAAATGACTATGATGATTCTTTGGTGGCTACTAGAAAATGGATCAATATTTCAAAGGCAATGAGAATTCCTACAAGGCATCAAAGAGATAGTAGGATTAAGAGGTTGGATATGAATAATATCCCCAAGTTTGAAGAGGGATATAATGCAAGATCCAGAAAATCATTTACAAGCTTTTCATGATGCATGCACCTTTTAGAACATAGATAATGAATTGCAAAAACATAAATTATTCTCAAGGACACTCATCAAAGAAGTAGAAAGCTGGTACTAGTCCTTGGAACCAAAATCTATTCATCGATGAAATACCATGTTGGAACTATTATATTACAAATATGAAACATACTCTAGAGTTTCTAACTTTCAAAGGCAGATCCAAGGATCTAAATAAGAAAATCATAAGTCCTTGGATGTAGCCCTAGGTAGGTACTACTCTCTATTACACTAGTGCCCATGCCATAAATACTCTTAAAGAAAACAACTTCGCCATATCATAGATGGATGTTGCAATAAGGTAATGAAAATCCTTAGGGTCTATGCCCAAGGAAGAATCTCTAAAATGTAGGTCCTTCATATTCAAAGGTTGATTGAATAGGTGGCCAAAGAAGAAGGGGATCTAAAAAATATGATAGTGAAAAAAAGTATAGAAGGGACCCCACCATTCATAAAAGGGAGTTGTGTTTCTATGATTCAGAGGGAAAACCATTGCTTGATGAAGTGGTGTAGAGGAAGACCTTGTTAATACAAAAATTTATTACTGAAATATTAACTAAGATTAATAAAATGTGAAACTCCTTGGATAAGAAGTTTCAAATAGCTCCTAAAATTGTAGAAAAAATAGCAGATTAAGGAACTAGTAGTCAAGACAAAATGAGAAAAAGGGATGCAGAAAAGGGTTATCATCAGTAAAACAGTAAAGCTGTAGTAGTTAAAGAGGTTGTAAACTCTGAAATGGATCATGACGAATGTAGTATCTTCTAGTAAGAACATCCTAAGGGATGTTATCTAGTGCTATCACATTTGTAGAAATCTAGGATATATGCATTAAATTTCAAATTTGCAAAAGATAAACACCCAAGCAATTGCCTTGGTCACATACAGGCAATAATTCCACCAATCAACATATTATTCGAGTGGAGCACCTTCTAAACGTCAAGAGTAGTACCAATACTTGAAAATCTACAATCATGGAGGATGCTACCATCATTGTAGCAATATCCTTATAGGTAGTCAAAACCTTATTAATACTATGTCTAATAGCCTATCTCTCCTCATGACTCATATAGCCATGCCTCCTCTCTCATGACTACTACCCTCTAAAATATTATAAAGCACCTTCTCTAAGTGGGGAGTCTCCTCTTTCTTTTCCTCCTTCATACTCCTCAACAACCCCTGCATCATCAACCATAACACCCTTGCCACTTGCTCCACTTATGCAGGTGGAAATTCCACCATAGCCACAATAGCCAAATGTTGCAAGGGTAGTAAACTTATATTTGAATATTCATCAAGGTGGTTCTAAATAGAAACCTTGTAAGAGACCATTCTTCAAAAAAAATAGCCCAATAAAATCCTAGTAGAAACCCATGGCTATTAACCCTGCCTCATTCACCTTTGAAAATACTTTCAAGCCATCTTCAAACCAAAAGTCCTCTAATGTCCACATTGTCATGTTAACCCACATGGTCATAGATTGGATAATGGCTAGCCACCTTCCTAGGAAGCAATCCAATCCTAGAAGTTTCCTTATCTATTTACATATTACAAGGAATGATCCATGTAAGGCACTGTTGGATTTAGATTCTATGGTAAACTTAATCTTCTAGAAAATGTACAAGACCTAGAACCTACCTCCTCTTAGAAAGAGCAATATCATATTGGACTTGCATATCCATCCATCACTATTTCTTTGGGGCTAGTGGAGGACATCATAACCACTGTCTATGGGTGGTCATATCCTATAGATTTCCTTCTAATCCATATGCATAATTATAAGAGGGACTTCCCTATCATTATGGAAAGGGCTTTGCTAAGTACCATAGACACCAAGATAGGGATTAGAGGCCTTACCTTGGAAATCTCTAAGAAAAATAAATTTGGCAAAATGAATAAGAAGGGAATTCCATGTCTCGCATACAATAACATAGGGTGCCATTGCATGCAAAAAATATGGACAATCAAAGACACATCTATTCAAGCATGCAACCAATGTTCTGAAATAATGGCCATTCAAAATTGTCTATATACAGAAGCCACAAAACAAAGAGGTACCCAGTGGCTAACATCAAAACATTGAGCTAAATCCACAATATGCATAGAACCATTGGAGAGCCTCACAAGTTCCTACATTGAGAATATGAATGAAATGGAGCAATTTCATAGTCCACTCTCCCACACATGGAATGAAATGGATTAGGGAGAGTTGGAAATTCCAAATCACTTCAAGTAGGAGCTCGTTGAACTGAAAGCTAAATGATAACTCTAGAATATTCTTTCCTTAACAATGGTAAGCTAATAATCATTAATGCCAACCTTGCTCAAGATTAGAAAAAGAAGCTACTAAAAGTGGTGAACAAATGGCCAACATTATTTTCTTGGTCATATCATGAACTCATAGGGGTAGATCCACGAATATGCTAGCACCACATCTATACAAACTCTTCCATCAAGCTAAAGAGGTAACCATAAAGAAGGTTGAACCAAAAACTTAAACAAGTTGTCAAGGAAGAAGTAGAACAACTTCTTAAAGATGGTTTCATATATCCAATTGTAGATAGCAAATGAGTTAGCCCACTCATGATTCAGAAAGCTATAATAGCAATGTCCTATGATGGTGTCCAACACTTGGTAAACATATGACAATGGAAAATGATCTTTGAAAGTTGCCATCTTTAATATTCATGTATCATTAAAGCACTTGCTCAAGATGGTCCAAGGCTTACTCGAAAGTGGTACTATAGGTAGAGTAAAGACTTCTACCTCACTACCAATCTTCTATTGAAAGATGCTAAGCATCAAGCATTGGAAAGTAGTATGAGCATTACAGAGGCCAATGGTCATCTTTCTATATGCAAAAGTTCCCCAAGGACTTGCGAATGCTATTTTGGCCTAATCCTTTAGCTCGATTTGGATTTAGTTATAACCACTATAATCTAAAGCTCAACTGGCAAAAAAGCCACTTGGTGGTCTAGAAAGGCATTGTTTTGAGACACTGAATTTCAAAAAAATGGATCAAGGCAAACATAGAAAAAGTATGGGTGATCCAAGGAATTACTAGATAGCCTGAAACAATAAAAGATGTAAGGTCATTCCTTAGATGTACTAGTTATTATTGGTATTTCATCAAAAATTTCCAAGTTATTAGTAGAGCTAACAAAGAAGAATGCATCCTTCAACTGGACCAAGGAATACAAGCTAGCATTATAATAATTAAAGCAAAAGCTCATAGAGACTCCCATTCTATGTGCTCCAGATTAGTCTAGACCCTTCCACATCATAACTAATGTAACCAATTATGCATTGGGAAACATGCTTATACAATTGGACAGTTAGAAATGCCTTTATTACATCCATTGTGTAAGTAGAAGCATTGTGGGAGCACATTTGATGATGTAGGAACACCTCTTCTGATTCCCTTGGGCTTCTCCAACAAATGTTTTTGGAGGTTTTGCACTTGGAGAAGACCAAGATGCATGTGTCCAATTATTGTGTGTGTTTTTGTGTTGAATTTTTATGATGAAGATTCTTGGATGTTTTGGTAGGTTTGTAGATGTTTTTGGCTTATGTGGATGAGTTTATGAGGTTCCAGGATCTATGGGGGACTTGTTGGGAGGCATCTAGAGACTTCCAACATCAAAATGAGCACTTTTATTTTTGGAACTTGCAGAAGAGATGTCCCCCAAGAAAGATAGACATCTCCCCTAAAGTAGAGACATCTTAAGTTTAAAGGAGACATCTACCAAAAATAGTAAAAATCTCTCTTGAGAGTAGGACTTTCACAAGAGACTTCTCCCTTGAAGTAGAGACATCTCTAGTTCAGAGGAGACATCTACCAAAAATAGTAGACATCTCTCTTGAGAGCTGGGCTTTCACAAGAGATGTCTATGTCGATGAAGAAAAAGAGTTTTGACATGGCATTTTGATTTAAAACCATCCAAAAGATTCCAAATCCATGTGAAAAACATCTAGGGAGGCAAATAGAAAGCTTCATAGGGTTTTGGATCTCTATATTTATGTATGCCTTCATCCATGAAAAGGGAAGGAAGAGAGCTGGTGATGAGCCGCGATATCGCTTTGGCCCCTGCGATATCACGTACGCGATATCGCAGCCCGTTGCCATGTCTATAAATAAGAGGGGGCTTTCCCTTGTAATCTCATCTAGATCTAGACCCTTAGCCAAACTATAGCAATTTTACCATTCCAGAGTTAGAATAATTTCCATGTGCCCGCAGTAGGAGTTTCAAAGTGAACGGATCTTTATTCGAGCAAATTGTACCTGAGCACATATTTGTGTACGACAATAAAGATGAACTTTCTGATAAACCTTGCAGCATGTGGATTAAGCTAAATAGGAATTAATTAATGTTAAATGTTTAAATTTCTTTCCTAGACAATTAATCTCTCTCAACCCTTGACTCTCCTAGTTAAGTGCATTCAGTACGACCGCTTCGAGCACGTGTGTAATGCTTGGTAACCCAGTAACGAGTAGCGTTTGGTAATCCCAGTAGTGTTGCACTAGTTTAGGGTGTGTACAGTAAGTGGGAACGGATACTGATGCTAGGATACTTAGAACTTAGTTAGCAAATAGTTAATGAAAGTTAGTAATTTAGTCTCTTCACTTTTCCCCTCTTAGCATAGGCGTTAAAAAGATAAAAGATATAAAAATCACATATCTCAAAC
>MNCI01026730.1:1382390-1450876 GCA_015680685.1 Gnetum montanum
AATAAGATAATGGTAAATAGCACATCGAACAAGACTAAAAATGTCTTCTTCTTCACACAACAGCACTTCACCGCCTAGGAACAACACTAGAGACAATCGGCAGCACAACACACATAATCAAAATCTGCCAGTTCCTCAACAATTCTATGTGGTATATATTCACCACGATGAATATGTACCTGACTTTACTTTTATTCTCCATCAAGATGAGCAACTACGTTGGAGAGATTTGAAGGGTAACATAGTGTTACCTCCAGACCGAGTAGTCCCTAACATGCTCCTTCATGCTCTTACATGAATAGGCATGTTACAATTGTATGCAGAGTACGTTGCATGTGAGTATGACACAAGGGATTACCATCCCATAGAAGCGCAACATCAACGGGACTTGTGGCAGGAGAGTTATCATACATCTTTGAAGGGCAAAGGACCCCATAATGCTTCACCCGTCATAAGCCAAATTAAGGGTGGTGAACCTATTTCCATAGGTTCTTCCCAAAATGATGTTCCCCCTCCTAATGATGGTGAGGAGGTGGTGTATTAGAACCTTCACTCCATGATTCACAACCCTGGTTCTGATCCCCACGAACACCAAGTGTTCAATGAGGGAACACGAACACATGATAAGGGTTAGCATTCTGATCGTCATCACGATCGAAGCCGGGACCACCGAAGAGAAGGTAGGAAACATCATCATGGCAATGGTTCTCCTTCTTCTTCACCTTCATCATCACATTCACCCTCTCCTTCAGTATCAGGATGCAATCATAAGGAACCTAACCATGAGGATAAGGGTAAACAACATGAGAAACCTCAACAAGAGAGTCGAGAGCGAGGATGAGGGCACTCTAGAGAATCAAGGCATGGAAGAAGGGAAAGTAGGGAACCATGTAGACATCATAGATGATATGAGAGAAATGACCACGAAGAACCCCTACTTGCAACCTGAAGCATGTTAAACATTACGGAGGCTGTTAGAATTCCTACAAGGCACCAGAAAGATAGCAAGATCAAAAGATTGAACATGAATAATATCCCATGATTTGAGGGGGGATACAATGCTGATCCTCAAAACCACTTACAAGAATTTCATGATGCATGTGCCTTGTAGAACATAGAGAAAAAGTGGAAAAAATTAAAGTTGTTCCCAAGGACATTCATAAAAGAAGCGGAAAGCTGGTACTGGTCCTTAGAACTGGAATCCATTCGAAGGTGGAGTACGATGCTAGAACTATTTAATGATAAATATCAAACGTACTCTCAAGTGTCCAACCTACAAAAGAAAATCCAAGGATGGAAGTAGGGAACAAATGAACCCTTGGATGCTTCCATGGGCTGATACTATGCACTGTTACATCGTTACCCAAGCCATGGTTACTCATAGCAGGATCAACTATGCCATCTTGTAGATGGACTTAGGTATGAAACTAGGAGAACCCTTGGAACGTATGCCCAAGGGAGATTATTGGAGCTTAGGTCCCATTAGGTCCATAGATTGTTGGAGCAAGTAGCTAAGGAAGAAGGAGAGCTACATAAGAGAGAAAATGCGGAAGAGTACAACTACGATCATTCCCTCCGAAAAAGAGGAGTAAGATTCTGTGAGGAGGAGGATGAGTCACCACTCGAAGAGTTGGTGAATAGGAAAACCTTGCCACTTCAAAAATTAACAACAGAAGTGTCGACAAAGGTAGATCAAATGTGGGACTCCTTGAATAGTAGATTTGAAACCATTCTCAAAATCGTAGAGGAGTCTAAGGAGCGAAGTAGTGAGTATGATAAAAAGAAAAAGAGGGATTTGGACCATGCACGTAACAAAGGTAAGGGTAAAATGGCTATCACCGAAGAGGTTGTGGATTCTGATATGGACAATGACGGTGGATGTGAGATATGCCAGTATGACCATCCTAAGGGATGTTGCCCAATCATCTCACATCTGCAAGAGTTTAGGGTGTACGCACTTAACCCATGACTTAACAAACGGTAGGCACCTCAAAGGTTACCTTATCCCCAAGGTAACCCAAGGCAGTTTCACCAATCATTAACATATTATCCAAGTGGAACTCTGCCACAACCTATTGAGCAACACTATTAGTGGCAATACCCACAGTCATGGGGGATGCCACCGCCAAGGCAATAATACCCTTACCGGCAATCGAATCCATATGGCTACTACCTGCAATAGCCAATCTCTCCACATAACTCTATTGGTCATGTGACTCCACAACGTCACTACCAAGCTCAGGAGTATTATAGGACTCCTTCTCCTAGGAGAGACACACCACACGCATACCATCCTCCAAATCCATCCACAACTCTCACACCAATAGCTCTGTTACCATCTACTCCAGCAATGTAAGGGGAACTCCCCACTCAACCGCAGCAACACAATGCTACGAGAGCTGTAAACCTTCAACTTGCTACTGGTTCTGACAACCATACAAGGAGAAGACCTTTCTTCAGAACCAACAACCCAAACAAGCTCTCACAACCACAAGCGGTTGAGCCTCCGAACATTCCTCCATCAAATAAGCCTTTGGAGCTCCCTTCAAACCAAGAACAGAGCTCAACGCATATGGTTATGTTAACACATACCGTCACTAACTAGATCAAAGAGGGCCACCTTCCCATTAAATTCTCTAATCCTAGAAGTCCTTTAATTTATCTCCAATTCACTAGGAATGAACCTTGTAAAGCTATTCTGGACTCAGGTTCCAAAGTCAACTTGATATCGCAAGAAATGTATAAAGCTTGGAACCTGCTTCCACTAAAGAAGAGCAATATTCACTTAGAGCTGGCTGACCAGTCCATCACCGTTCCCTTGGGACTGGTGGAGGACATCGTTACCACTGTGTATGGGTGGTCACATCTAGCTGATTTCCTAGTGATACAAGTCAACAATGACAAAGGGGACTTCCCAATAATAATGGGAAGGGCATGGCTAAGTATCGTGAATGCATGCCTAGGAATTCGTGATCTTTCCCTAGAAATATCTAAGGAAAACACTTGTGGGAAGATCGAGAAGAAGAAAGTTCCATGCATCACATACAGTGACACAGGATGTGATTACGTACAGGAATGTTCAACATTGCCTGCATGCAACCGATGTGCCCAAGAAATTAACATACACAAGTGCCTGTATGTAGCAACGACACAACAAAAAGACACCTTGTGGTTGATAGCTAATCAAGAGAGCAACTCACCAATATGCATGGAACTAACAGGGGGACTAACTTGTGGCCACATCGAAAGCATAGATACACTAGAGCAAGAGCATCGCCAACTTCCAACCCTTAACCTGAAAACATCAATTGGGAGAAGTTGGATACTTTTAAAAAATTCAAACAAGCACACATTATTTTGAATCTCCTCCTTTCAATTCAGTCATGAGGGAGATGGCCACCTATGCTGATCATTTGCAACCCTTAGTTTCTTTTTAAGTTTTTGTTTTACAATTTTCTTTAACTTTTCTTGTTTTTTTTTACAACATCGTTTATACTCTTTCATATCTTTGTGTGTTTGTTTATTTTGTTTGATTCATCACCTAATAAGTGCTCCTGATGGTGGTATGAACTATATTCCATTGATTGCTAATGTTTGGTTTTTACCTTTGAGTTATGATGTTGATACTAAGGTATAGTTCTTTTGATATAATAGGCAATGAGTCCACATCATCCACGCATCCATAAGTTTCTATGGTCTCTCTTGGCTTGGAACTGTACAGTCCCTTTCTCAAAAATAAGAACTATCAACGAATTGGTGATTGGGCATTTCTCAAACTAAGGAAGGACTTAAGGATTGAAAAGGGTGTGACTTCAAGGGAACTTGATGCATTTGTGTTGGCCATCCTCTTGGGTGCTTGGATTGTTTCTTCTTGAGTTTTTCTTACCATTCAGACGTTGCTCCATTATCGAGAAGCTGAGCTAATAAAAATAATAAGTCTTTGCATGGTGTGGTTCTTACAAAAAAAACAGTGAGAATTCAAAGAACACCCCTTAGACAAAATAATCATCTAGGCTACAAGCACTGGTTATGGAACTAAATAAAAATATTCCCTCTAACTAAGGCCCTTCCTCGCTTCCTACTTTCTCCTTTCTCATTTCTTTGGAATGGTGGTGACTTTTTGGTCGAAGCATTCTCGTTACTTCGAGTGGATGGATTGGCCAAATGTATTAATGCAAAGTCACTAGATGTGGTTGGTTTTAGGCTGGATTTGGAGTGAGATCTACTCAGTCACATTAACCATTAATACACAAGGGGCTATATAACACCTTGTTCTTGAGACTCCATTCCATTATTTTCTTTCCATCATTCTTTCTCCATTTTCCACCTCATTGTCGGTTGTATCAATAGTCCATATTTTGGTTGATGCATTGTTTTCTTTTTGGTAAATTCTTGTGGTTAAGACTTTAACTCTTGCTTCCAAATGACATTCCCAGAGCCTACGGACTCTTTGAATGTGGGATTGTCAGGGCATTAAGGGCATGAGCCTGCTTTGGGGAGGACCCACTAGCATTCCTATTTGGTGCATTCATTAATTTCTTTCCCTTAAACATTTTTGCAATCGCCATTTATTTTTTTCATCTCCATATTTGACATCCATTTTATCAACATTGTCGTTGTTTCTTTCTCTCCATCTTTCTTATTTCTTATCTTTTTCCATTATCTTGCTCCGAAGGTTCACTCTCAGTCATGGGGGTCCTGATCCAATTTTTTCGATTTTTTCTTAACCCCTACACCTCAAGTAGTCACCAGTATTATATCTTCGGATCCACATTAGCCATATCATAACAATGGGCCTTACACTGAGGCAAGGTATCAACTACATTGTGATTCATTTACCTTTGCTAATTTAAGATTGTGTTGTATGTGCAGATGGCAATCATACAACAATGGATTGGATCTAGAGAGAACACTTGGAATGGACCGGTGCTGAAGCAGTTATGAAAGGAACAAGATTGATGACACACTTATGGATGGACAACGAAAGGTATATCTTAGCATCGGTAGCAATAGACTTCTTCTTTTCTTTCTCTCTTCTCTCTTCTATCTCAGCTGCCAAATAAGGTTGGATGTCAAATGTGTATAGTATTCACTCTTGTTGTCATGAACACTAATTTTGCCATGTATTGTAATGATGATCCATTCACATGTCACCCCATTCACCATTAGTATCATTCAAGTTAATAATCCCATACCTTCCCAATATTTTGTAAGGAACTCGAGGATGAGTTTTCATTCAGTCATGGGGGTATGATGAGCCGCGATATTGCATCAACCGCGATATCGTGTACATGATATCGCGTCAGCCCCTGCGATATCACGTACATGATATTGCAGCCCGTTGCCATGTCTATAAATAAGAGGCGGATTTCCCTTGTAATCTCATCTAAATCTAGACCCTTAGCCAAACTATAGCAGTTTTACCATTCCAAAGTTAGAATAATTTCCATGTGCCTATAGTAGGAGTCTCAAAGTGAACAAATATTTGTTCGAGCAAATTGTACCTGAGCACACATTTGTGTACGGCAATAAAGATGAACTTTCTGATAAACCTTGCAACATGTGGAATAAGCTAAATAAGAATTAATTAATGTTAAATGTTTAAATGCTCTCATAGACAATTAATCTCTCTCAACCCTTGACTCTCCTAGTTAAGTGCATTTAGTACGACCACTTCAAGCATGTGTATAACACTTGCTAGCCCAGTAACGAGTAGCTTTTGGTAATCCCAATAGCATTGCACTGGTTTAGGGTGTATATGGTAAGTGGGAATGGACATTGATGCTAGGATACTTAGAACTTAGTTAGCGAATAGTTAATGAAAGTTAGTCATTTAGTCTCTTCACTTTTCCCCTATTAGCATAGGCGTTAAAAAGATAAAAGATATAAAAATCACATACCTCAAACTTACTTAACCATACAACCGTGACAATACAAGTAAGTTTGGGAGGACAATGATTGATTAACCTTAAGTGTTCCATTAGGGCACGTAAGCACTTAGTCCTTAGAGTTCGACTGGATCGTGCGTGAGACGCTTGTATTCATATGGTTGAGTGTAGGGGTACCTCGCCACTCATCAGCTAGTATGCAAGAAAAGAGTTTGTATGTAGCAAGAGTGAGATCTCAATCCTAGATTATGGGAGAGATTTCTATTGGTTATGTCTTGCATTGAGAACAACCATTGTGTGGTTGTAGAGCCTCATGCTTTGTAATATCATTTGAGTATGATAAGTTTCTAGGTACTTGTGGGTTGTGTGAACCTTGATGTAACCTTTTGATAATTTTAATTAAAGTTAGCTATTTTTCTTATTTTCTAGCAAATAATTTTATCTTTTCATAATATCTAGATTTATTGCATTGAAGGTGATTTAATTATGGAGTGAACCTACTCTAATTGAATTACACCACCACAAAGAAGAAGATCATGGGACTGGTGTACACGTTAGAGAAATTTAGGCATCATGTGTTTGGATATCATATCTGTGTGCACACATACCATAGTGCCATCAAGTTTCTCATGAATAAGCTAGCAGTGAGCCCCCATGTCATATAGTAATTGGTGATTCTATAGGAGTTTGATCTCACGATGGTGGACGAAAAGGAAACTAAGAACATGATCACTAATCACTTGTCTTGGTTACAATGGAACAACAAAGAGGATAAGGCGTCTTTATTTGATCAATTTCCAAATGAACTTCTTTTTGCCAAAGCTATTGAAGTTCAAATTCTTGAAGGTTCTAATTAGTACAATGAATTTTTCTCCTATTTGCTTACACGAGAGACTCCTCAAGAATGAGACAAAAGGAATAAATAATAATTTCTTCACCAAGTCAAGCATTACATGGATATCAAAGGTAACCTTAACAAGGTTTGCATCGATAGCTTAATATGATGGTGTGTGCTTGATGAAGATCAACTGCAAATCCTCTAGGATGCTCACGAAGGTTCTTGCAAGGACCATTATGCAAGGAGAAGGATGATCATGAAAATACTCGTGGTAGGATACTTTTGACCAATAATTTCTAGGGACACCCTTCATTTTCCTATTCGTTTAAGCACTATCAAAGGAATGGAGGAATGACCATACAAATGGAAGGGTCCTAACAATGGATCCAACCACTAGAGCCTTTCAACTTCTAAGACATTAACTTCATGTGGCCCATCAACCCCATGTCCAATGAGAAGACATGCATCATAGTAGTAGTTGACTACTACAGCAAGTGAGTCGAAGCTATAGTTTTCATTTACTATTCATCTTCCACTATAGCACGATTTGTTTAACAAAGTGTGGTAAATAGTTTGGTATACCTAGAGCACTTATTTTTGATAATGGAACTCACTTTATAGGGGCTACTTTTGGAAAAATAATGCAATGCTTAGGGGTGAAACATAAATTAACAACTTCATATCACCCCTAAGTTAATGGTTGAGCTAAAGTTACTAATAAGAAAATAACCAAGATTCTAACACACACTATTAGTAAATATAGAAAGGACTGAAGCACAAAACTCATTGATGTTGTATGGGCTTATCAATCAACCTAGAAATTTTCTATCAATTATTCTTCCTATGATTTGATGTACAAAACACTACCAACACTCCTAATCCAAGCTTAGCTTTGTACACTCTTAATGACTTGTGAGCTTGTCCTTGATCTAAGTCTAGAATAAAAGAAATTTCTAATGACACTGAATGTGCTAGATGAGAATTGACAAGTAGCCCTATCAATGAATGAAATGCACAAGACACATGTCAAACAACATCATGATGCATGAATAAAAAGAGTTAAATTTCAAGTAGATTATAATGTTCTTTATTAGAACCTCATGCATGTACCATAATGTACAAAATTTTAAATGCTATGGGAAGGACCTTACATCATTCATATAACTTTTTCTTCTAGTGCCAAAATAAGTTAACACCCTTTAAGCTCACACAAATGACTATTAGTCAACATCTAACATGAGGATCGAGAACTTAGAAGGGGGTTAAATAAGTTTCCCAAAATAAAAATAGACCAACCATAAAATCAAACCCAATTTTACATGGTTCCCCAACTTGGGTACATTCACACTTGGAGGGTGGAATCCTTACACACCTCCAAACTTTGTTTCTCAAAAAATGTGGTTTGAAGGGTATCACACCTTGTACAAAATTGGGCTCCACTCCAAAGTGTTTTGACACTGCAAAACCACTCAATCCTGTAGGATCTTGACAAGCTCAATGACGATGTCTTCTTGTAAGAAGCACATCAACCCCCCAGGGCTATACAAAAGAGAGAAAAGACACAAGAGAAGAATGTAAATAAATTTACAAATCCACGTAGTTGAAGCTCAATACAACATACAATCAAGCAAACAATATAGATATGACAATGATTGCTCTTATGTGAATAGTGCTTGCATAATTCCTAAGAATTTGGTATCTTCTTATAGCCTTGGAATTTTTGAAAACTCCTCAGCATTTGTGCAATGGCTACCTAATGGCTAATTTAAACATCTTCATCGTGGTAAAGATGTCTTCCTAAGATTGACCTTAACTCTAGAGAAACATCTCCTTTAAAAGTGGAACATCTCTTATGAGATACCTACTTTGAGATAGAGACATCTCCTGAAAACAATAGACATCTCCTCAATTTTGTTCCTTTCTTTTCCAAGGCTATTTCTTGATAATTTGTCTTCTTGCCAATTCTTCAAAGCATCTTTATTTGACTCATAGCTTTTGTTTTCAATTCATGCTCATTCATGCTCTCAACTTGCCCATGTAGTCATTAATTTGTCATCTCATTGTAGATCTCATCTCGTTGAGTTCTTGTATCTCATTGTGAAGTTCTTGTTTATGTTCTACAAACATATTATTCACAACAAATACTCTATTTTTCTCCATTTTCCTTAAAATTTTAACATACCAAAAGCTCAACACAACAAGTAAAGCCTTTCCTAGAACCTAGGATAACTTGTAGTACTAACGCCTCAAAAGATAAATAAGCATGCTCTATTTTTTGAATCTTCTTCTTTCAAGTCAATCATGGGGAAGATAACTGGGAATATTAACATTCTATGAAGGCTACCTAATTTTTTATCTTTTTGTTTTACATCATTCTTTATATGTTTTCCATTTTCTTAAATATTTAACTACTTCTTTATATATTCTACTTTCTTTGCTTTGTCTTGCATATTATTTTATTTTGTCATTATGAAATTTCTAATTTTTGTCGTGGCTACTACTACTACTAAAAGATAACTAATGCAGTATTTAATATTATGATTAATTGCTAAATGACCAACTTTTATCTCTAGATTATATTCCTTGATTAATAAATTGTTAATTTTTTGATGATATCAAGCAGTGAGTATACAACATCCATCCATTTCATCGAACTCTATGAGGCTTTGCATCATGGAAACACAAGGTTCTTTCATAGTTGAAACTTAAAGAAGTCAATGATTTTGTTACTTAACAAACTTAGAATAGACCAAGTGGGAATGGACAAGGGTGTGACTTCAAGCGGATTTGTCATATTGTGTTCCCAACTTCTTTCTTAAGTTTTTATGATTCTTCTCCATTAGTCTTCCACCACTCCTATTGTCGAACTTAACAAGAAGCATGTCTTTGCATGGTGTGATTCCTGTGAAAAAAAATAATACATGAATTGAAAGCATGTCCCTTAGAAAAAATAATGGGCTATAAGCATTAGCTATGGGGCTAGAAAGACATTTTACCTACACCTAAAGAAATCCCTTTAACTAAGGTCCTTCATATCTTCCTTCTTTTTCTTTTCTTGGAGTGGTGGTTGTCCTTTTGAAATTGTCATGAACTCTTGATGGTTGAAGGATTAGGATATGGCAATGTGAAGTCACTGCACATGAATGGACTTGATCTCAATTTAGGATGGAATAGTATCAAATCATCTTAAGCACATACTTCACAAGGACTTCATGTGACTAGGATAAGAATCTCTTATCATTTTCTCTCTCTACCATCATTCTTACCTTATCACCAACCACCTTACTACCTCCTATCATGGTTAATTGATGTATTTGTTATGGAAAGTGACATAATCATTGAATGATCTCTCCCATTGACCATTAATTATCCTTGGTGCCTATGAACTCCTTGTGATGAGAACATGTAAGAATGTTCTGGGCATAAGCCTGCTTTGGGAAGGACCTACTTGCATACCCTTTGCTCTCTCTAAGTTAAACTTCCTATGCCTTGGTCATTTTTGTGATCAATCTCATCAAGTTGCATTCTAAACATCTAGTTTTGCTTTCCTTTAGCATTGTCAATCCATCTGAATCTAATATGTTCTCCTCTCCCAACAAAATTACAACCCTCTTCTAAGTTTTTACCATCCTTTTGTGTTTTTTTTTTGGCTTTCATTGGGCTCTTGTTTCATCCCCAAACTCATCCAAAATTCCTCATTTTTCCTATGCAAAAGTTAGCTATGAACAAATGCATCGACACAATGGGATTCATCAACATAGCCTCATTAACGCATCCCCATTAATGTAGATTAGAAAGCTATATATACACATGACACTTAGCCATTTTTGCATCATTTATCACAAATGCAAGAGGAGTTTTTCAATTTTTTCAAAGCCCAAGAACCTTCCAAAAGCCATAGCTCTCATACCACTAACCCAATTCAACCCTTTTTTCCATCCTTAAGCTACCAAAGGTAAGCTTTACATCATGGGAGACACAAACCTTTGGTTTCTTTCAAAATTGTTTTTCAAAATTTTCCTAACTTCCCAAGTTTTACCCATTAAAATAATATTAAATTACTCATTCCAAGTGGGTTAAACCTAATAAATAAACTTTGGTAGCTAATCAATAAAATAATATTAAAATAATATAACTTACCAAGATCACAAACAAGCCTCAGTATAACATGATCTAATAAGAAAGGTATCAAAAGAACTAAGGGTTATAAAGTAAAAAGCTAATCTTGGGTTACATTTGTAACCACAGATAGCACCAAAGAGAGGACCACAGGTGAACAAGCCTTCCTAGCCTAAAGAGAAGCAACCAAGAGGAGGAAGGAACTAATAACAACAACCACAACAACCCCAAGAGTAAGTAGTTGAGGCAACCCATGCAACGCAACCTCTTCAGGAGGGACTCAAAGTGGAATCTATCTAACAGATTCCCACTGCAAAAATAGGGCAATCTAGGTAGGATGAAGTTCCTAGGCCAAGGCCTAACCTTGAAGTTACCTTCACAAAGGCCTACTTGGAGAAAATAAGAAACAATGAGGTTTAGAATTCCCTTCTTCAATAGTCAAACTTTCAACCCTTCTTGGAATTGACACCAGAAGAAGTTCACACACAACTATAGGGATCTCCCATGTGGTCCATTCTCTTCAACAGCAAAGAATGGTACATGGGGGAGACTTATCTATTCTAAAATAACCAAAAAGGAGACGCATCCATAAAAATCAAAGACATCACCATCTTCTACTCAATTGAGGCCATTGTGGGGGTCCAAGGTTTGTCCAATATTGGGACAAAGTTAATGGAAATTTCCACATAAGTGGACTTTGAAGCTAAGAAGAAGTGGATCCAATGTTGCTATGGAGCAGATTGTGAAGAGTACAGTGCCCTCACCAAGGTGGAACATGCGTATTTCAAGATTGCATCCTATCACCTGAATCTAATGGCAAGGCCTGGTAAGATAATAACCTTTTTTGCTTAGGCATGCATTACTCTAAGTGAAAATTTCCCAGTTAACCTTGCCTAGCTCATTTATCTAGAAATCAAAAAGTGCTTTAAGAAAAATAAAAAGGGAAAGAATACACTCCCCTTTCCATGCCTCATTGGCAAACTGTGTAAGAGGGGAGGGATAACACAATATGCCAATGATGTGATCTGTCATGGTGTTTCTACATCATGACAAGATATGATGAAGGACAATGTAGCAGCTAAGTTACAAGAGGAGGAAAGGCCACCACCACCACCACCACCTATAAGAGAAACTACACTAGTGGCACTTGTAGCTATCAAAACATTCATAAAGCTTTGTGAGAAACAACTGCAGCAACATTAAGGTTTAGCAAGTGGTGGGAAGTCCTTGATTTACTGTTTAGCCTTGAGTCATCTCAATGAGATCACTAGGACCATTAGCTAGTTGGATTGGAAAGCAACCCTATTGTTCTCAACTCAAAGAGACCAAGCACCTACAAGATCCAATCCAAGTGCCCAAGAGATCATGGTATCCATCCTTGAATGAACATTCCCCAAAATTTCAGGAAATGCTACAACCTTCTTTGTTAGGTTGGAAAAAGGTGAAGGGGTGACTATCCTAACCATGCAACACAAAGGCCAGGAGACAATGGTGGAAGAGATGGCTAAAGCCTTGAATGCTCTTGCAGTGGTTATAGCAGGCATTGCTACAATGGTAAACATCCATGTGTCCACAGGAGTAGGGAGCAATTGGTTAAGGGCTACCCAATAGGAGGAAGTGTTGGAATGATTGGTTGGAGCTGGGAAACCAATTTCAAAGATCTTTTATCTTCTAGATGAGATCACTACAAACCAATCATAGCTACTTGAGATGAAGGGCAAGTTGTTAATTGCCAATGCTCAACTAAAGACAGCCATCAATGCCAATCTTTATTTGGCTACCAAAGTTATAGAATTTTGTGCCTGTATCTTTGATCATATGATTCTTAGGCTAGAGTTGACTAGGGATGAATCTTTCCAATAACTTCAACATAGATTACAAGAGGCTAAGAATGCAAAGAAGGTAGTGGAATTCAACAAGTCCTTATTGGAAGCCATGGCCTTCAACACTAACAAGGACTTGTCATAAGTCCAAAAGGAGAACTTGGTCTTGACCAAGGATAACCATCACCTGTGGAATGTTAACGAACAAAAGGACTAAATGGTTGAATTCATTTGCTAATAACAGGAGTAGCTAGCCAAGGTTAATTTAGATCTAAGGAGGTTAGTTAAAGAAAACTATAATCTATCAATGGAGGAAGTCTATGTACTTCATCAAAAGATAGCCATTGTGGTAATTGCCTGGACGAAAAAGGCCCTAAAATTTAAATAAGTGAAAAATTATTACAGGGACTAGGTTGGGCTTCTCAAAGAGGTTAATGAAAAAGATATTCAACTAGCAAAGGCAAAGATGAATGAGGCCCTTCAATAACTTCAACAATAAGGCAACATGTGGTAGCCCATCTTTGATGGACTAAACATGTACAATAAGGTTGAAATCTACCTAAAGGAGTTGCAAATCGAGGATATGACTGTATAAGTAAAGCTGGCCAACCTCCGTTATGCAAACTTGGTAATACTAATAGCAAGAAGACCAAGGATAGAGTTGAAAAAGCAAGTGGCCAATTCCTACCTCCTTTATGAGATGGAATGCAACATCACAAAGAGATAAAACAAAAGTTGGAGACAACTATTGCATAGCTTAAAGTTCTTAGAAGTAGATTCATTGATCAATAATATGTCGCTGAGAACTTGGCCAAAAGGATGAAAGACTACCATGAGCTGCAGAACCTAGTGAAGACGTTTGACATTAAACATAAGCAATTCATAGCTTGGTTTGTCAACACAAAGGAACTCTTTCCTTTGATGCCATGCCCATGGAACTTCCCTACATTAGCCCGCATCAGTAAATCTGTGTGGACTACTTACGACCCATGTGGCAAGGAAGAAAAGATGAAAGTATTGATGCATGCTTTCAAACTCACAGCAGCAGTAATAAGCTAGCCTCAATCTCCACCAACACTAAAACCTAGCAAAAGACCTTTAGCATCACACGAACCTTCACCTTTGAGCACTATTTGAGAATTCATGATGTCTTTAGCAACTTTACAAGCACCTACTGCAATTTTTGTAAAGTGGTCAATTTTGTTGTAATGGACACTAATTTTTAAAACAATGTACAACATAGCACTCATAGCTAGTAGAGTCAGTTAGTCAGTTAATTTATCTTCTAGTTAATAAATTCCATGCTTTTTCAAATTTTGTAAAAAGCTCAATTCTAATTTTGTTTACTTTAGGATGAGTTTTTAGTCAGTTGTGGGGGTATGATGAGTCATAATTAAATAGGCTACGTCGATGGACATGCATCGACATAACCCCATCAACATATCCCCATTGACACATGGTCAAATGCATTGATGCAAATGTGTTGATGTTGATGCAGGTAAGGCCTATATAAATGAGCTCACCACCCACATTTATGGCACTTAAAATTCATAGCATAGCAAAGTCCTTGTAGTTTCTTTTCTCCAGAATTAGAATATTTTCCCTCTGAGTGCCCACAATGTGAATTTAAGAGATTATACAATGCTTTATTTGAGTGCCTATGTCCTTGAACACATTAGCATAAATGACAATAAAGTTGAGATTTCTTACATTCATTGCAACACTTAGATTAGTTTACTCTTGATGTTCAACACTTTACTTTTAATGTAATTTACATTTATGGCCTTAAATAATTAATGGAATTAATCAGAAATATGTAAGTATGACCACTTCAAGTATGACGTATTACAATTAGTAATCCCAATAGTGGATATTTGATATGCTCAATAATAGCCACTTGGTAACCCAATAGTGTTAATACTAGTTTAGGATATGTTCAACAAGTGGGAACAGTTACTTTATGTTAGGATAGTTAGTTACTAGATTAGCTAATTAGTTAGATAGTTAATTGCTAGATCTCCATTCACTCACCTAGCCGCTAGGATAATATATATATATAAATACATAAAAATATACATAATGTGCCTTAACTCACGTTTAATCATACGTACTGATAACACAAGTATGAGTTAGGAAGACAACGATCATACAACTCCACAATTCACTGTTTCAAACTATAGGTAACTTAGGAAACTAAGTCTACAGAATTCAACCAAATTGCTAGTGAACGCTTGTGATTCATATGGTTGGGCATAGAGTATACTTGTCGCTCATCACAAGAGAAGAGAGAACCTAACATTTATGCATTGAAGAAAAATTGAAGATGAGTATCACATTTGTTGAAATATCTTGTTCTTGCACAAAAAGTTACCACAAATGGCAAATTATAGGTAGTAGTTTAATTGAGCTTTTTGAAATAGCACCAAGGAAACTTGGTAACTTTATTGTTGAAGTATTTACTACACATATTATGTATATTTTTTGTGGCCAATCCTAAGGGTCTTCCATATAATAAAAAGCATTTATATATATGAGCAAATAGTCATAGAAACTCGTACCACAACCTTTTTACTATAGCAAGGTAGATGTGACCTACTAAACAAGTGTGTCATGACCTATTAGATAATTTAGTTGATAATTTTTTATTAAAGAGATTTAGGAGCGTAGACTATAATTAATCTAAGGTTTTATGGATGTAAGAATCAAATCAAATTCAAACCCCAACTAACGTGTTAAAAGACTATTAAAAGAATTATAAAAGAATATAAAAGTACTTTTTAAGGGTGACTTCAACTCAGAACCTCTTTAGAAGCAACCGCTTAAAACAACCCCTCATTCGGTTTAGTAGAGGGATTCACTGAATACAAATTCCGACGTCTCAACCAACCCCAGATGAGAAAGAAGGAACGAGGGTCCAATAAGATTGGCAGCATAGTACAAAAGGTGAGTTAAGCAGAGAGGGGTTTTTGGCTAAAACCCTAGTTACAGCAGCTTTGAAAGTGTTTGCAATAGGCGTGAGCTCAGAACCAGTTTTGCCTGTGGATTCCGCAGCAAGCGCATGCAAGTGCAACACCGTATTCATGGTAATGTGGTGCAGTAATTGGCAGGTGTTTGCATTGTTTTATTTGAGCTTCAGTTTGTAACTAGGTATGTTATTATATGCTGAGCCATGATGCAGGCGCTTTATTTGCTATACGAGTTTGCCTCCGGATATGGCCTGTTCGAGGCGCATGGCATAGATGAGATAGGGCAGAGCACTGATGCAGTACAGCAGTCTGTCCTCGATTTGAACAGGTTTGGCAAAGTCGTCAGGCTCACTGCTATCCAGCCCTTCAACTCTGCAGCAGACGCTCTCAGCAATTGCAATGCTGTTTCTGAAGGTACCTTTGTCGCTCTTATTAGCACTTTCCATGACCTTCATTCTCTTATCTCCGTAAAAGTTTGATTTTGAGCTCCATCCTTGTTAGGCTAGAATTTGATCTTTCATGAGTTATTTTGCAATTTTGGGTTCTGGTATGTGTGGCACGGTTCGGTAGTGTTTTTCTTGTGGATAACATGATCTGACGCGTGTTATTTGTGGTTCTTAGGGATTTTGACTGACGATTTGAAGAATTTCTTGGAGCTTAACTTGCCCAAGGCGAAGGAAGGGAAGAAGGCAAAGTTTAGTCTGGGGCTCACTGAACCCAAGCTTGGGTCTCAGATATATGAGGTTTTGAAGTTTCCCTGTCAGAGCAATGATTTTGTTTTAGAGCTGCTTCGTGGAATTCGCTTGCATTTGCCCAAGTTCATCAAAGATATTAAGGTGAGTTGTTGCAGAATCGAAGTACTGAGTTTGAAGCCTGGAGAGGATTAGAGTAGCTTCTTAATTTGTTTGTATTGTATCGCTGCAGGAATCGGATTTGGAGAAGGCTCAGTTGGGTCTTGGGCATAGTTACAGTCGTGCTAAAGTGAAGTTCAATGTGAATAGGGTCGATAATATGGTTATTCAGGCCATCAGTCTCCTTGATACTTTAGACAAGGACATAAACACTTTTTCCATGAGAGTAAGGTGTGGCTTGCACGGTTTCGGTATATAGCATATTTTTAGTTTGTTAATGTGTTTTACAGGAAAATTTGTTCTACTTTAATATTGCATTTCAATTTCAGGGAGTGGTATTCTTGGCACTTTCCCGAGCTGGCAAAAATTGTCAACGATAATTACATATATGCAAGAGTTGCAAAATTTACCAAGGATAAGTCCACATTGAGTGAAGGTTCCCTATCCGAGTTAACAGAAATAACAGGGGATGAAGAGAAGGCGAGAGATATCATAGAGGCTGCAAAAGCTTCCATGGGTAGGGTTTCAATAAACAATGCATCTGTTTTGAAGAATGTCAAGGATAAGCTTCTTTGCAATTCTGTTTCTGATTTTTTTAATGTTGCTTGCTTCCCTTTTGCACCTTAGGGCAAGATATCTCGCCAGTTGACTTGATAAACATTCAGCAATTTTCTCAAAGAGTAATAGACTTATCAGACTATAGAAAGCAGCTGCACTCCTATCTTGTTTCAAAAATGCATGACATTGCTCCAAATCTTGCCACTTTGGTTGGTGAAATGGTTGGGGCTAGGTTAATAGCACATGCAGGAAGTCTTACTAATTTGGCTAAGTGCCCAGCATCAACTCTTCAAATACTTGGTGCAGAAAAGGCTCTCTTCAGGTGTCAATTTTATTTTATTTTATTTTGTGTTCCATGGAATAGTGATTACCATCCTGGTTCAAGTGTATGATGTCGGCATTTTCAGGGCATTAAAAACTCGTGGAAACACACCAAAGTATGGCTTAATATTTCATTCTTCATATATTGGGAAGGCATCCTCTCGTAACAAAGGACGAATATCACGCTATCTAGCCAATAAGTGTTCGATTGCTAGTCGTATTGACTGTTTCTCTGGTATGGGCGTACCCGTTATGAATTAGAAACTTATCATTTTTATTAATGGAAAGCTTTTCCTAGCTTTCTGAATGGATTATTTTTTAGAAATGAATACAACTATATTTGGAGAAAAGCTTAAACAACAAGTGGAAGAGAGGTTGGACTTCTATGACAAAGGTGTTGCTCCAAGGAAGAACGTGGATGTCATGAAAGAAGCAATTCAAAGAGTCGTTGAAGATAATAACGAAGTTCCAAACCAAGAGAGTGAGTTTTCTGTTAACTTTTATGGATTCAAAGTCCATAGAGTCACCTTTCCGAGAACATTGTGTTACCTGTTTTGTCATTTTGAATTTCCTTGATAGAGTCCAAGAAGAAAGAGAAGAAGTCAAAGAAAGATGCAAATGGAGAGCATACAGAAGAAGATGGTCATGGTAATGCTATCTTAACACTTATACTAATTTCTGCTTGGAAAATTGTATCTTAAAATATGGAATTCATGTGCAGCAACGGAGAAGAAAAGGAAGTCAAAGAAGGATGTAAATATGTTTGAAGCTGCTGAAGATGGAGAGCAAATGGAGCAGCCGGAAAATGGTAATAAAAATTATACTGATTTTAGTTTAGTAGTATTTTTTTGCACAGAATACTAGAAGATTGAAGTGATAATAATACTTTTACTAGCACTACTTATTCTTTCTATTCCTTGACAAATTCATTGCAATTGATGATGAATTTGGTATGATTCAAAAATCTTTAAAACAAACAAAACAAAACAAAATTCAAGCTATATATGGTACAACTTTCACATATGTCTTATTGTGTCATGTGGGCTTCAATGTTTGGATAAATAAGTAGGGTTTTAATGACGTCGTGCTTAGAGTGTTGGTATTTTTGTTGGCCTGTGCAGGTTCGGAGAAGAAAAAGAAAAAGAGGAAAAAGGGTGAAATAGTTCCTGAAAGTAATGAAGATGGAGATAATCTTAAAGCAGAAGAAAATGGTAAGAAATGATTGTTTTAACATTTTGTTCCAGTAATTGTTTGCTTATTGGTTGATCTCTAAGATTCCAAGTAGTTTTTGGTTGTACTCCAACTTTTTATTCTTAATTGAATCTTTTTACTTGCTGCCAAGTAAAAAAGTAAATGTTATACTTTTAAGTGTGAGTAAGTTTGTTTTAGGCTTAATAAAGATTTCTTCTTGTGTAATGCCAGGTGACAAGAAAAAGAAAAAGAAAAAGAAAGATGCAGTGATACTGGATGATGAACCTACAACTGAAAAGAAGAAAAAGAAAAAGAAAAATAAAGATATTGAAAGTGCTTAATAGGGGAAATGTGAAGTTTTAAATGGGCTCGAGGAGTTTGCAATATAGGCAGGTATGCTACAAGGTGTCTGTTAACAACATTTGTTGAACATTGCTATTCTTTGCAGTTGATATATTGGTTTATGTGAAATCTTTCTGCAAGCACTTGCTACACTATTGAAATGCACAAAGAAAATGAATTAGTTTAAAATAATTGGCGAGGAGATTTCTTACAGCTTGTCTGATGCCTTGTTTCACATCATGATCTTATGTGTTATAGTACTGAAACCAATATGCAAGAAGTACCCGGAGAAAATTAGGTTAACATTGATATATCGTATGAACTTATGATCTACATCTTCAACTTAGGATCTGATTAGCTGGCCTGCTGTAGTGGTCTTTGCGTCTAAAGTAAGAACAAGGAAGATCTGAGAGATGTTGAAACAAGACTTGTAGGTGTGGGTTAACATGGAGAGTTGCACTATATTGATAGTAATGATGAATGAAGGAATGAGGTTCTGGTCTTGGAGAGTCAAGGAGCTGATATTGGGGCCAGGGTGGAACCCAGTGGGGCAGCTACAGCTGGTGTGGTTCAAGCCAAACTGAAGCTGCTGATCTAGTTATTCATGAATGATGATTAGTTTTTTGGTATTATGAGGTGCTGATTTTTGAATATTCTAACAAAGTGTCATCACCGGAGGTTTGATGCTCATCCCACCAAGTTGGGGGTCCAGGTGGGGGTCCAGGTAGGGATGGTAGATGAACAAAAGCTTAACTTCTTTTCGAGTGGCTCTGCCCAGGCTTGAATTCAAGCCTTAAGAAATGGCACCTTACCACCGTTTCAGTTTCAAATAAAAATTATAGGATAGGCTCAACAGCGAACCCTTTTCCTGGATTTCCTTCCCTCAAGGTTGATTAAACCAGGGGCATAGATGGTATACAAGCTTGACAACAATTGGAAGGCTACAGGTGGAAATCGTTCTGCTGTTGTACTGTTCTACATTGATAACTATCTATTACTACAGTATACTCTAAAAAAGATGCAAACAGATTCCACTAGGCCTTCTTGATTGATAATGAATATTACTTCAACGGTTCAACCTAGTTCGTATGTAATTGCTTGCGTCTGCATTCCTCTGTCACGATGAAATCAGTGTTTGCTCCAGAAGCCTTTCTTTAGAAACCTTCAAGGTATACTAATATACTAAGCTAGTAGAAGTTCGACCAATGTTGGAACATCAATACTCTTGTTTTGCAACTTTGTTTCTTCCATTGAGCTGTGTGTAAATTTGAATTTCTATAAAGCACGTCATACAAATTCCACGATATTTGAGTTGAGAATGCCGAGTTTCTGTAAGAGATAATGATATCGTCCTCGCAGCATTTTCTTTTAATTCTTAGCTTTTATGAATCGGTATCTTTCTTTGCATATTATTTTTGTAGAAGATAATTATGTTGCTTCCTCACTTACTATTAACCTTTATAGTACGGATATGTTCGTTCCTCTATGATTATTCAATTTTTTGTAGCCTCTGTTCTATGATCGTGGCACGATTTAATTTCATTCCGATTTCCGTTATAATAAACTCTTTTTGCCATCTTGTTTCGGGGAGTTTCTAACTTTAATGTTTTCTTGGATTCCCTTGGGATATTCCTCTTTTCTTCCATGTGCATGTCTTTTTTCTATTCATTGATGTCATCATCGTTGCCTGGTGTTGACAGTTTGAAATATGTAGCTTTTATGTCACTTGGTATCCATTGATACCTATTTTGTACCCTACCTAGCAATACAGGAAGAGATAAAATAATCATCTTTAAAGTTGCGGAACTTTCTTAGGATTTTTAAATCCTTAATTGTTATCTTTCATGGGTATGGTATTATAGGAAATGGCAATTGATTGACGTGGTTAGTGATTATTTGCTTTCAGGAGTTCTTGGACGAAGTTCAGTATTCAAAGATATCTTTACCAGCTGGTCATTTTCAAATTCATCTTTACAATATGAGGTCCACTTGACCAAAAGCGTGTTGAAATTTTATCATGGAATGAACACTCTTCTTCCTTACAAATATAGCATAAGTTTGATGGGGATGAAAATTCCCACAAAATAACCGCGTTTAAGTAGTCATGTATTTATTTTCTTTTAAATGACAGTTGATACGGATCACTGTAGACAGTATAATTATTCTTCGTGAGGTTTCACCGAGATATAAACAAATTGTACAAGTTAAATGATCAGAGCGGAATACTGCGGAGTATAGCTTAATGAGGGTCTTTTCATGGATGCAACAGAACGGTTTGTGTTGAGTTTCATATTTTGATTGATTTGGTACACGAGGAAACTGTCCTGTAGATTTCTAAAGTACTCCCACCATTTTCCACCGACGCCAAAACTTTTGGTTCTTCTCTTGATGTTGGAATCTCTATTTGTTCTTGAAATGCAATTTAAGTTGTGAAGCAAAAATTTGTGATGTTTTTTTTTACCAAAGATGTCTAGGTTTTTTCATGATGATGTATATGAATTATTGGCTTAATTGAAGTTTTGTTTCAAAATTTTTGGGTTTCTTAATTGAAGTTTTGTTTCAAAATTAAATGATGCAACGTAAAAAGATAACATCCAAGTCATTGAAGCCATGTACTATTCTTCTTATTTTTTCTTGCTTGTTGAGTTAAATAATGCGACAATGGTGCAAGTTGCCTTAGACATAGGGTCATTTATGTATAAGCATTTTGAAAAATATTTTAAAGTTTCATGTTCGGTAAGTTGTTTAATATTAGGATAATTTCTTAGAAACTTATCAAGAAATTGTTAGTCTTTTCAATCTTATTGAACATTTGGAAATTATTTTTTTGTTGAAATTAATATTCTTAAACCTAAAAAGGAATAAGTATTACAAATGAGTGGGTAGAATTATATTCAGCTAATTACATATTATAATATTTTTAACTTTTATGGTTTTTACAATTTTTGTTAATGCAGTTTATTTAATCATTCTCATCTTCCTATCAAGAAAATTGAGAAGTTAAAAAAAAGGTTGAGGATATAAAAAACGTAATTTGAAATTGAAGATATAAAAACTTATATTAATGGTAATGATAAAAATAATCAAATAGCAATAAAGAATCAAAGAAAATAAAATCTTCTATGAAGGTTTTTACTTGTATTATAGGAAGTATGGATCGATTTGGATAGTTTATAAAGCAAATTTGTTGTGTGTTCATGCAAGATAAGTGTTAATTCATATATTAAAATTAATGTTGATTGATCATATACTACTAAGGGCAACAAAAATAAATCATATAAATTTGATAAAGTGTCTTTCTCAAGTGCGTTGATGTGATCTTGTCAACGTGTGATTTGATGCATTGATGTGATCTCGTCAATGCAATGTCTTGTCTTGCCTATAAATATGCATTTACTAACTACATTTATGGCATTGTGAAGTTAGTAGTATGGTTAGAGTATTGTAGTTTGATTTCATAACACCTAGAATATTTTTTTAGTGCCCGTAGTAGGAGTTGAGGAGTGTACATATCTTCAAGCACTGATGTACGTGGACACTTTGGCGTGAATGACAATAAAGACGAGTTTTCTTAATAAACCTTGTAGAACTTGGAATAGCATAAATTTACTTTTTATGCAATTTTACTTTACATGTACTTAGTTAATATTTACATTTCCATGCATGCTAATGAATTGGCGAAATGAGTGCAACCAGTTTTGAGCATAAACACTTATTTGCTTAGTAATCCCAGCAACATTATTGCTTAGTTTGTCTAGTACCATAACACTTGGAAATCCCAGTAATGGATATGTGAGTTCAAGACATGTACAACAAGCTAGAAATGAACACTCATCACCCATAAGCTAGTTTAGCATTTATCTTTGATGAGTTGTGAATATATCCTATGCCTAACCATATGAATCACTAGCATTCACTTAGCAATCCGGTCGAATTCACTCTCTAAGTACACTAATTCCAAGAGGTGAATCTAACCATTGTAATCGTTGTCTTCCTAGTTCCACCTGTGATGTGCAAGTGTATGGTTAAGTGTAACTGAGGCATATGATTTTTATCATTTTATCTTTTATGGGTTAAGTCACCTAAGAACAAGAATAAAGAAATTGAATACCTTAATTAATCTAATAACCAGCCAATACTTAACTAATCCTAACGCAAGCATCCATTTTCACTTTCTGTACACATCTTAAATAGGTTGTAGCGCCACTGGGTTACCAAGTGTTAAGCACTATTGGGGTTACCAAGCGTTAAACGTATGCTTGAAGTGACTATGCTTATGTTTGCTATTTAGCTAATTTTAATTACTTAGTTAAAATTTATTAAAATAAATTGCATGAATATTAAATGCATAAGGAAATTCCAAGTGCTTCAAGGTTTGATCGGAAAAGCTCGTCTTTATTGTCATTCACACTATTGTGCTCATGTACATTAATGCTCTAAGAAAGATTTGTACACTTCTTTAACTCCTATTGTAGAAACTTAGAAAATATTCTAACTCTGGGAAAAACAAACTACAAAAACTTTGCTAATATCTAATGGAAAGATGGATAAATCGTGTGCCCAAGTGTTGTATTTATAGGCTAGCAAGCATCCCACGATATCGAATATCCAATAACGCATCTTGGGCTCCGATATCGGGGCTTGACAAAAGACGATTCATTAGTCTTCATTTTGTTAATTAGATTAAATGATTAATTCTTTTATTATCGTTAGGAGTAGCATAAGGCCAAAACAACATCAACAATCATATGCCTCACTTTGGACTAAACCATACATGACAAAGCTACCACTAGTCCAAGTGGGAAGACAACGAACTACAATCAATGCTTAATAATTTAGATGGAATTCGACAGGACCGTGCATGAACACTTGTAATTCGTATGGTTGGACGTAGGGGGTACCTACTACTCATCATTGGTGTAGTTGCCGGGGACGGTGCTAATTATCCAGATTAGTTATATTATAAACAATCGCTGTAAAAGTATTAACAATTTATCTTTTAGAAAATTTTAAAATTTAAAGTCACACATGATAAAAACATTTCTTCACATAGAACCAATAATGCATCGTTTGATGAAAACACTCATAGGAGAAACGATAGGTTTTATACTAAAGAGAATTGGAGTGAACAACCTCAAGCAAGGGTTTCATATGCTCATTTCCACCATTACTACATGCAAGGACTACGTTCAACTAGTGCAAACAATCTTAGATGAGATGGAGGAAGTCCTAAAACAAGGAGGGCCTCAAGGCTTACAACCTTCTCTAAATCTAAAAAAGATAGATCAAGGGACCATGGGGGGAGATATAAGAGCCATGGTGATTCTCCAAGTTCCTCATTTTCCTCTTCCTCTTTAACATCTAGTTTTAATGAAGATGAACGTAGGTATAAAGATAGAGCTCCACTATGGGGTTTGAATGAAAATAGAAATCCAACCCAAGGGCAAAATCAAAGACATCAAAATGAGCATAGACAAATAGAAATATAAGTTATCACCATGACATGGTTGGTACAAATGAATCCTTGTTGTCTACTAGGGACATGACATAGATTAGGGAGGTAGTTCAAATACCCCAAAGGCATCAAAGGGATAGTCATATCAAATGACTTGATATGGACAACATTCCTAAACTAGGGGAGGTTGTAATTCTAACCCACAACATCATTTACAAGCCTTCCATGATGCCTGCACCTTGTAAAATATCGAACGTAAGTGGCAAATGCTTAAGCTCTTTTCTACTAATCAATGAAGTTGAAAGTTGGTATAGATTGTTGGAACCATATTCAATCTATTGATGGTTCACAATGCTAGAACTCTTCAACAAAAATTACCAAACCTATGCAAGAGTGTCCAATTTGAGAAAACAAATCTAGGGGTGGAAGCAAGAAAATCATGAATCCTTGGATTTGGCCTTGGATAGATACTATTCTCTACTACATAGATGTCCAAGCCATGATTTCTCTTAAAAAGAGCAACTTTTCCACATCATAGGTGGGCTTCGTCATCAAACAAGAGAGACTCTTGGGATTTATGCCCAAGGTTGGTTATATGACTTGAAAGCCCATTAGATACAAAGGCTAATCGAGCAGGTGGTAAAAGAACAAGGAGAGCTTTATAAATGAGAAAATGTAGAGGAATATAACTAGGATCCAACTCTTCAAAAGAAGAGGGTCCATATCTATTATGAAAAAAAAGAGGCAATGCTTGATGAGGTGATTTCACAACAAACTTTGCCAATACAAAAGTCTATCGATGAGCTTGAAGCAAGGCTAGATAAGTTGTGGGAGTTGATGAACGACAAAGTTACAACTTATGTGAAAAACATAGAGGAGAGGATAACACAAAAAGAATGAAGTGATCAAAATAAGAAGAGGAAAAAGAATTAAGAAATAGGTAGGAACACTTATTGACAAAAAGGAAAAATAGCAGTAGGAAAAGAGGCTATAGACTCAAATATAGAAGATGATGATGGATGTGACATCTGCCTATATGACCATCCAAAGGGCTATTGCCCAGTTAGTTTACATCTACATGGGTATTGGGCTTTTGCTTTGAATCCCAAGTTCGTACAAAAGAAAATGCCTAGGAAATTACCTTTTTCACAAGGTAATTATAGACAGTTCTAGAACCAACTGTACTATCCTAGTGGGACCTCTTATTAGCCTCAAAACTATCATCAACTAGACTAGCAAAACCCACCATCGTGGGGAAGGCCATCATCAAACTAGCACTACCCTTATTGCCAGTCGAACCCATACAAATATTATGTTCAATAACCTGTTTCCCCAATTGGTTCTACTTCCTATACCTCAAAACACTACTAGCACTCTCCCTAATATTATCACCTCCACAACATCTATGGGATCATCACCTCACGCCTCTTGTCCTCTATCACCTTCTCAACATTCTCATACTTCCCTCCACCACATGACACCATCCATAACATAGGAAGATTTGGCACCATAACATCAAAGGAAGAATACCACTTATGCTATGAACATACACTAAAATGATAATGTTAGTAGATTTCAACTAGGAATTTGGAAATGTTCTTTCTTTAGGATGGTTCCCATGCACAAGCGTAAACCTCGTAGACCTACTCACATATCAAAACAAGCACAAGGATAATTTGGTGCAACACCCTTCCTCACTGGAACAATGTCTCTTGATCATACACAAAATCAACAATCATCACCACTCCAATGCAAAACGTAAAAGATAAACCTATCATTGTGGAGAAATAGAAACATCCATACATCACTAATAATGATAAAGGGTGCAGTTGTGGGTCGGAAGTTCAAAATATTAACACAACCCCTATACCGATCCATCATAAAGTTTAGAAAAAAGTGTGTGAGTAGAAACCAATCTATGCAGTAGCCACTAAACCAAAAGACACCCAGTAACTTGGAAATAAGAGTACAAAATCATTTAAAAAATGCATGGAACCAACCAACCCACTTATTAACTCTTGTCTTACCTTTATGCTTAGTTGTGGGGGAGATGCTCCATTTTGAATCAAGAACTAATAAGTGCTTTTTCAGCTTTTTTGTTTTACACCATTTTTAATGCATTTTACTCTTTCTTAAAATATTTTAGACTTCTATATTTTACATTATTTGGTTTGGATTTTTCTAATGTTTTCTAATGTTTTGTTTTGTTATTTATTTATTGCTGCCAAGACTAAGTGCAACTATAGCTATCAATTGATGGTGCTTTGTAGTATAATGTTATTTGATTGCTAATGTCTTGATTCTATCTTTGAATTTTGGTATTGATAAATAAGACATGGTTTCTTTTTCATGATAATAGGTAGTGAGGCAACATCATCCACCCATCCAAAAAACTCTATGGTATTTCCTTGTTTTGGAAATATGCGGTTCCTTCTTAAACGAAACTTATAAAGAATTTGTAACCTTGGTAGTTTTCAAACTTGGGAAGGATTAAATGGATAGACAAGGGTATGACTTTAAGGAGATTTGATGCTCCTTGTACTTGCCTACCCTCTTGGGTGTATGAGTGTTTCCATGGATTTCTTATCATTCTGCTGTTGACCAATAATAGGAAGCTAAAAGTCTTTGCATGATGTGGTTTCCATTAGAAACAAACAAAAATATAAAATTCAAAAAAAAATAATGAGAATTCAAAGCACATCCCTTAGATGAAATAACAGGCTACAAGCACTAGTTATGGGACTAGTGAAACACCATAAAATTTCACGACCCTCATGCTTTAGCAGAGTCTTGGAATTTAAGCAAGGACTTCCATAAGTGCAGCGTCACGATGGTTCGACAGGAAAGTGTAGGCACTGAGGCTAGACTATCTAGTCCGGCAAGTTTTCTATCTCAAAGGCTGACAGGCCTGCCAAACTCTGCAGCCTGTCCAACGGGACAATTGACCTGGTTGACAGTCTACCCAGAGACCATGCTAGGAGTTGTCGAAAGTGTTCGAGATGAGCAAAATAGTTTGGCAAGTTTTCTAGTGAAGAAGTCTACTACACTACGTTGTGTAGTGTAGCAAGCATTGAAAGATAACCACTCAAGCGTCCAAGTGTGAATTGACAAAATAATTGCAAGACAAGTCAAGATTTAGCCAATGTAAGGTGCTACGCTATGCAGCATAGCACAACGTAGCAAAGTTAGAGCAGAAAGGGCCATCTTGCCAAGTGATTCCAATAAGAAGATTGCACTTGGAAACGCTTTGGCCTCCAAAACTGGTTGCCCCACTTAGCCCTCAGGCCTCGAGCAAAGTTTCTTGCTAGAAAATGGTGGATTGAACAAGGAAGCAAGGTATGCTGGCTGCTATGCTGTGCTATGCTATGTAGTGTAGCACAGCGTAGCAATGATGCACAAAACAACACACATGTTCTAAACATGAATTCAACGAGTCCAAAGGCTTTCTGGCATAGAGGACAATAATTGCAGCTATTAGCCTGACTAAGCCTCAGACAAATGCTCTTCGGCTCCTACGCAAATTTCTGTCAAGACCAGTGGCTATGCTACGCTACGCTACGTAGCGTAGCATAGCATAGCAAGTAGCTACTTACGTTACACCAATGTGCTCAATAGTGTGAGTAGTGCAACATTGGCATGGAAGCATCAAGACGTCTTCGGGTAGCTCTAGAGCTTGTTGGCAACAATCTTTCTCACTCTGGCATCTCCTTGGCAAAATCAGCAATTTTACTTCATTTTGCATACCCCTGGTCAACTCCCAAAAAATTGTTCCTATGCTTGACCTTGCTTGTAAGAGCAGGGAAGATGTAGTCCTAGAGCATAGGGTCCATTTTGCTTACATTATTAGCACATTGGATTTCGGCACATGCAATTTCGGCGGTATGGTCACAGCGAAGTTCACATCCAGCATCACACACTTACACAGTACAGACATGTTAGCACCTTGTGGGGTCCAGGACATGTGGCATCCAGACCACGTTTCTCTCATGCTCCTGGCCCTATAAATACCCTGGCGAATAACGCTTAGAGGGTTGGATTTTTGGTGCAGTTGGATTTCGAAGAGCATAGTTGGCATTTTTGAGCATTCTAATTACTTTTGAGTTCTCTGGTTGGCTTCAAACACCCCTTTGTGAGTTGAGCATTTTGGCATCTTAGCGAATATAGTAGTAAGCAGAAGACCTATGACTATACTATTCGGTGTAAGCAGTGTCTCTCCAGTGTTGCATAACTTGTTGTACATCTTTCAGCAAGGCAAAGGATCAAATCCACGACCTTTGGGGCAGTGCACTCTCTCATCCAAATCTATTTTTCTATTCGCTTACTATCATTGTTGTTTTGCATTATTTTCACCTTTTTACATTTGTCGATCATCGATTTACTTCGCGTGTCTCACTTCTAAGACCAATGTTTACGGAAGGTTAAGATACACCTATTAAGTCCTTATCTGATCGACCAGACCATTCAGAGTGCCTCGTTTCCATTTTTCTCTAGCACGGCCCTCGCATGGATCTAGGATTAAACTGTTCACCCAGCAACCTCTCGGTGTTCTAGCCGCTGACGTTTTCAATCACTACAGTTTTTGGCGCTAGAAGGAGGGCCTTTTTGGTACCCTTTTTGCATCTTACAGGTAGTTCTGCATGCTCTCTGTACCTCTTCATCCACTAGTGTAAACATGACACCCTTTTGTGATTGTTTACGCATTGTATGGTGTAGATTGGTCGTGATGACAGTTCCTTTGGAACCCAGTAGGACGAAAAGCCTTTGATCGCCTATTGATTTGCTTATTTCTCATTTGCAATTTCTCCTTTTATCACACAAAATGATTCTGTCAACAACTGCTATTTCCACCTCGAGCCTTGAGGCTCCTTTCTTGGCTCAAGCCACCATAGGTGCTGAGCAGCCACCTAGCCCAATGCTGGCACCATGCCAATCTCTTAGGATTTGACATCTATCACCTGAGTTCCTGGCTCAAGACGCAGAGCGTTATGACTTCGTCTATGTAAAGATCCAGGAAAATATGCCCTTGGATCACCAAGAACGCTAGGACAAACGCAACTTCAAGTTCCTTCATCGGAAAGGGAGGGAATTTATCGCTACCCCTAACATTACCATCCCCCTAATGGAAACGTATCAGTGGATCTTAAACCAGCTGATGCAAGTCAGTAAGTCTAGGGAACGAGATACATCGTCTCATTATAACGAAGTGTTCTAGGATGGATAGGAAGACCTGGACTCCCAATCCGAGGGTGGTGGCTAGACTTACCCTGTGACCATCCCTCCCACCATGGTCTTCAGGTCAAACCCACTTTTTGCATCAGCCCCTTTTGTGATTAGCACGACTCTGCTATAATCTACATTTTTATCAACCATAGGCAACAATTCTGCACCCTCAACGTACTAACATGCCCCTCCCTCAATTTCATTCCTAGGCACTAACCCTGCTCATTTTGTCCCATCCTCGTACCAAGAGCTGGTCATAGCTACGTTTCCCTTACATGGATTCCCCGGCCCTATTCCATCTTCTACACCTGTTCCACCATCAGCGGTAGGCCCAGCCCCAACCGCGTGGTGGACCCCAGCCACTTCACTCCCTATTTCACAACCCTCCTAGATGCCACATTACCCTTACCACCAAGCATACCAAGTCCCGTAGGTATCAGAACCAAGTGTGGGACTGTGGCCCGTCCCATAAACCATGCAAATGACTAACCCTACAGCACCACCAATGGCCACCGCTCCAATAGCACCATCCACTGGGTGGTGGACCTCACAGGTAACACCTTTCACAAGGGCAGCCCCAATAGCACCCTGTATGAGCCAGGCTACTGTCCTTACTATGCCACCAACGGTGGTTGCCCCTGCAACCCCACAACCGTCTACAATGTCTTCGGGTCTGGACCAAGTGTTCCAACTTATCTAGAGCCTCATCGAAGAGATTAAACATCTTAAAGCCGCTGGTTTTGACACGGTGCAGGTCATGGATTTCTACCATGATGACCCCATCAACTCGGCTGTTCCCATGCTCACGTTACCCCCTGGGATGCCACTCCTCCACTTCACAAAATACAATAGGGAGGGCGATCCTAATGTGCATTTAGTCACATTCAGATTTGAATCTTTGTTATTGCAGCAGTGGCTGCACACCTTTATTCACATATTTGCTATGTCTCTAACGGGCAAAGCTTTAGACTGGTACCGCATGCTCTCGCACTCTCGCGCTCCTTCATCTCAACACTAGAGGAGCTACTGACCCAGTTCATGACCCACTTCAAGTATAACTTGAAGCCTGAAGTCACGCTGGATCAGTTGATGGTCATTAACTAAGACTTGCTGGAGTTAGTGCAAAATTTTATATAGCAGTGGAGCGCTACCTTGAATGAGATTCGTGAGGCTATCGCGGAGGCCCATTTACTGGCTATCTTCAAGGGGGTGGTAAATGTTTTCATCAAATCCAAGCTGTACTACCTAGCCTCACGCTCTCTTAGTCAAGCTTTTGCCTAGATGAAGAGCATCCAAGGTGCCACCGAATCTAGTAAAGACCCAACCTATGTTGTGTACAAAAATGCATCTACCAAAAAAGACAGAGAAGGGTAAAGCTGCAACATCCATGGTGGCCGTCGTGGCAAATGAGGCAAAGCCCAACAACAAAAATAACAAAAATGTGGCCACAATGTCAACTAACCCCACGCCTAGCTCAGGTAACGCTGCCCAATCCTCCACGTCGACACTAGAGGCAACAACCCTGCCTAGACCCAACTTCGAGTGTAAAGATCACTCCAAGTACACCCCTCTACCCATCAAGTCTTTAGAATTCCTGAAGCAATTGTTGGGGGCTAGGTACATTCAACATAAATAGATGTTAAAGGAGGCAACCAAATGACATCATCGGTATTGCGAACTCCTTAGGAACCCCTCCTTGGCTACACCCAACGAGCTGCCAGTTCCTAAGAACTTCAGGCTGGAGCGGTTCTATTACTACCATCAATTGTGTGGTCACAACACGGATTACTTTCTAGCATTAAAAGATGACATCCAATAGATGATTGATTAGGGGAAGTTGGTTCTAGATGAAAGCAACCCTATTTTCCCCGAAATCAATCCATGCAGATTTACAAGAATCCCCTCAACGCTAACAACGTGGGGTACATTATCAACACGATTGGTGTAAATAGTAACCCAGAACTGCCACAACAGCTGTTTGTGGTTTGTGTGCCTCGATGTAGCATAGTGACACCTACAATGGCAAAAAATTGCAACAACCATTTGTTCTCAAGGTTCCTCCTCGAACATCCACCCCTGCCCCCTTCATACTCAAAACTACATCGTTGCCCATGCTAACACCACAAGCACTATTTATCATTAGGGGGCCAAAACACTCAACTTCCCCCATCACACAGAGCCAACCTAAGATGGCATCATAGCCTTCATGTTCAAAGAAACAAGAAGAGTGTCTGATGGATGAAACAGCCAAGGATCATACCGCCCTAGGTTCCCCAAAGCCTACCCCCTCATCCTCCATGTCCACGCCCCCGTCATCATCAACAGTTGATGCCACTACGTGCACACAATCATTGCCATCCCACCCAAAAAGGTCTAACTCCAAATCTAAAATTGCTCCTTGAGAAATTCGTCTGCTAGGACGAACGGAGGAAGAGAAAGGTGATAAACAATTAGAAAGTGTACAGGACCTTCTAGATGCCCTTACTCAGGTCAAACAAGCTCTGAGACAAAAGAATACAACCTTGAGCCTGTACAACCTGGTAATGACCTCCACTGTACACTGCGAGGCCTTGGTTCACATGTTAATGTCCATACCAGTTGACAAAAACATGCTAGCAGAGGAGAAAGCAATCCATGTGGTCATGCTTCCTTCTATGCCTGAAGAACCATGGCCATCTCAGTTGACATTCCATGACGAGCCCATCAAGGATGGCCCTGAAAAGGGTCGGGCGACAATAGCACCCCTGTTCATCAAAATTTGGGTCAATCCCGTTCTCCATAGTGGACAAACTGGGTTTGGTGGATCAAATCAAACCTACAACAACCTCATGTCTGAAGTCGTTCAATAGAGCACGGGTGGTGGTAAAGGGGACTGTCCACATTAACTTTGTGGTAGGGAACTGGTTCCCCACAAGTGTAACATTCATCGTGCTAGAAGAGATGTCTGGGTTTAACCTGATCTTGGGGAGGTCGTGGTTAGCCCAACTCAGGGCCGTCTCTTCATCCATGCATCAAGAAATCCACTAACCTTACGTGGGGAGGGAGGTGGTGATCTATGGTGATGAAGTGGCCACCCAAGCAATAAGTAATGTTGACATGAAGCAAGGTTCAGAAGTAATAACCTTTGATAATGAACTGCTTATCTCCACTGAAGTGACTTGTTTGGCAAATGAGTTGGCCCAAAACACTGGCTCAAAAAATGAAACTACGTGGGATGAATTACCTTTTCAAGTGGTAGATAACAATATAGAAGAATACCGCAACAAAGCCCCTCAGCCTTACGCATCATCGAGCCCACAATGGGTTAGAAAGTAGCTGCAAGAATGATCATTACTTGTGTAGCGTAATTACTCCACTACTTTCGACACAATTAATGCTTATCATACATTTATTCTTTGTTTGCTTCATATTCGTTTGTTTACGCTAAGTGTTTGACTCATTTTTTAAACTGTTCACATCAAGTCCACTGTTTACATCACACCATGGCCTGCTAAGGCCTAAAACTGCCAAAACTTTTCTTTACCATCATGCGATGGCCCAAAATGGCCTAAAACTAGCGATAGCCCGAAATGGCCTTAAACTATTATTATTACCTGAAATGGCCTAAAACTAAAATGAGATGCTCCCAAGGAGTTTAATTGATAAAAAGAAAAGATAAAGAATAACATAAAAATAAATACAAGACATAAGCCAAAATGAAATAAATCTCTTCATATTCTATTTTTTTCATTCAAAAGATTAATCAATAATGTTTACAACATTCTTTGCAAGAATCCAAATAAAATCCTCGGCTATTAGGCTATGACCCTTCAACTGCTCCATCGTCCCCTACCTCATTAGGTCCTATGTTTTCATCTGGATTCTTTACGACAGGGAAAATGAAATAGTCAGTTAAAGCTATGATAAGGATTTGAATAAAATAAATGATCATAACACCAAAAAATGATTGACCCAAGATGTCCCCACGTCTGTTTTGGGTCGTATCTGATCCATGCTTGCCGCTAGACGTTGCAAGATCTCCTCCTTCGTAATATCAGCCGAATTCCTATCTCCCAAGTCAATGCTTGCTGTAACTTTCTTCTTTTCTATGGCTTTCCATCTCGGTGATCCTAGAGAAAAGGTGGCAGTGGTGGTCTCACTCGCGGGAAAGGTCATTTACCTTTTGGCAGATTCACTGACTATCATCTGTTGCATAAACTTGTCGTAAGCCCCAGAAGCGCCAATAATGTCAAGGAATACCTCATAAGTATGTAACTTGATAGAGGCATCCTGATATTGTTTATGGCAGGTGGCATGTTCTAGTTTATACATGTGTTTGTGGTTTCTCTGTGCCTGCCCCCACTCGTAAACTTTTGCACTGTAGTCCTTCCAGTCTTGGTTCTTCTAGGCTAGCAGATCCATTTTCATGCGTTGTTCTATTATTTTGCAAGTGGCCTTGTTGTTGGATCACACAGCCGTCCAATACCTTGTGTAGTTGATGACAGCCATGTGCCAACTGCCATCGTTAGTGTCTCGAGCAAACAGGACTTCATTCTTGGATCAGAGATCTCCCACCTCGGTGGTCAGATTGGCCTTCTCCTTCTTAAGTCTTTGTACCCATTTCCAGAGGTCTTTGTTCACATGCCTACATTCCCATAAGGAGCGTGTCGAGTATAGCGCACATTGGCTTGCTTCATCATATATGCGACGGGGTACTTTGGTCACCTCTGGTGGAAATTTGGGCACAACATCGACTTCAACAACTTCCTTAGAGCCCCACTTAAGGTGAGAGGCTACCAAACACACATAGAAAGGCATTAGTCATAGTGGCATAGTGAAACAACAACAATTTAGAGAGTCTAGCGTAGCAATTTTTACTTACCCACTTTCGGGTCGATTTGCTTTAGATGGTCGATCATGTCGTCGACCATCTCCTCCATGAAAGTAAATTTATTGGGGGTCTTGGCTCATGTTTGTAGGTGGATTGAGGAAGGGCCAGAGGTATTAACAGTGGTGTCAGCTGCACAATGAAACATGTTAGCCACAATGGAGGGAAACCATGTTAAAGCTGATGAACAACATAAATGACAGTGTAAAGCTCCTACCCAGCAAACCCTCAGGGGTGATAGAGGGGGTGTCGCCCATCGGTACACTGTCAAATATGCAGTCCAACTCACCAGCATCAAAATGGAGCCCCTCTCCTTCTAGCTAACCCAACAACATAGTAGTGTCCTCAATGCTCATGTGCCCCTCTGGTACTGAACTACTCTCTACAAAAGGGTCATTAGCAGGGGCCTCTTCTTGATTGCTAGGAGCCTCTTCCTCATTGGTTGGGCCCCTTTCTTCGTTAGCAGGGGACTCCTCTTCATCAGCAAGGACCTCTTTGTCACCAGTCGAGGCCCTTTCTTCTGTAGCAGGGGCCCCTTCTTCATCGGTCGGGGCCCTTTCCTCTGTGGCCAGAGCCTCTTCATTTTCATTGTAGGGGCCACCACCTCTTCTTCCCCTTCTTCCTCTTCTTCCTTTGCTAATATAGCATAGTCACAGTAGGAAAATTATACTAACTTGAAGCAGATGCTACACTGTGCAACGCTACCTAGCGTAACACAGCATAATGAATGTTAGCCAAATAAAACATCACTTACCAATCAGAGGCTACACTCTATGAAGTTTGAGCCACAACTTCTTCCCTCTTTCCTCATTTGTATGGGGAAGCTCCTTGGCTGAAAGAGATCTCTTGCATTGCAACTTAGTTGTCATCGTCTCTGCAATGAGGCGTTCCCCCCTTGTCACATTGCTGGTGGTAATGGGGGGTGCCTTTCCCACACTGTCCTGGGCATGAAAGTTATGTGCCACCTGATCCCTAGTCATCATTGAAAATGATTCCCCAATAGCTTCCAAGGGGTCCTGAGATCGGGTGGTACAGAAGACTTGGCAAATCCACAACTTGAAAATATGGCTATGATCTTGTAGTACCCAGATCCCATTCTCATGAACTACTAAGAATTTCACAAAATGCCGCAGGCAGGCTATAAAGAAGGCATGGTGCACATTGAAGCGAGACTCAAGCTTCCCATGGAGCTTGACCATTTCAGCCTGCAAACCTTTGCAAAGGTGTTTGGCCTAATTGTAATGAGTCACCTCTTCCATGACATCCCTCATTATCCAAGCCTACTTAATTCCAAGGATTTTTCCTTGGGAGAGTAGCTTAGGGAAGGTGCGGGCACGGAAGATAGGGTAAATCGTTTTGGCCACCCATAGCCTGACCTTCTTAATGTAGATCCCCTTTCGGTCCTTTGCTGCCCCTAGGCATTGCTCAATGTCCCCTGATGGTTTGCATATTTCTTAGATTTTTCTCCTCCAGGGAGACCATCAGAAAGGATGCTAAAAATATCCACAAACAATTCATCGTTGGTTTCAAACACCACTCGCACACCGTGAACACGTGTCTGGAAGGGGTCCACTTTCTCGGAGAAAGAGTCGACTAGGGAAAGCATTTTGGTAGGCGGGATGTTTAGGTTGATGACCAAAAATAAGTCCATGAGCCTAGCCTCCTAAAGGTTGTGGACAAGCTTCGTTGGGGCCCCATTGTAGAGCCAACATTGGGTCTCCTCCACCTCCTCATACTTGAAAAAGAGGTTGGTTTCATTGCACCCGGAGGTGATCACAGTCACCTCTTGGGATCTCCTTGCCACTGAAATGGTTTGCAAAATAAAAGAAAAAGTTAGCAAAAAAATGATGAACATCACTCAAACATGTAACAGTGAATTCACAGTTTATTGTACCAGGTTTAAATGGTGTGGGAAATGGTGGGAGATCCACCAACACGTCTTCAACGGTGAGCAGCATGAGGGATGCCCACTCCCTATCCAACCAGCTGGCTTCTTTACACCTCCCATAAAATTAGAAATACCAGGTCGGATAGGTTTTAAACTCATCCCCAAATAGGCCTATTACATCGACGTGCACATTCCCAGTAGAGGAAAACACCCGCAGGGCCATCTATGCCAACGCCAAGGCATCTGTATCACCGTGGAGATCACTCCTATCAATAAAAAACCTGGAAACACATNAATAAATGATTCCAGGTGGGTTCTGTAAGCAAGTGCCCATGTGACGGGCAACGAATAACATGTTGTATAAGTGATAGCACTTATACTTAGGCATCTCTCAAATCCAACTTAAGTGTCTTAAGCCTTTTGGGCACTGGTTGGAATCTTCTGTTAGATCGCCCTCGATTGACCCATCAGTTAAAAATTTTAGAATGCCCCGGTTTGTCTCGAGTAATAGGGTTTCTGTGATTGCGGTTGCTGTCTCCACTGATAAGTGTGACCAAATAATCACACTGAAATGGTAGAGGAGGAACTATAGGAAGTGTTGTGCACCCTCCTAAAATTAGACCACCTGCTGTCCCACACGTGCATGGGGAGGAGGGACATTGGCCACCAGTTTGCTAAGGCAGCACAGGACTCCCACAATCTCCAGGACAATTAGAATGGGCTTCAACATGACCCTGCACAATGAAGCATCAAACATTAGCACTATGTATAAGTGAAGTTTACACATAGCATAGAGTAACCCTCTAATTACATGTAGCGTAGCATGACACTTGCTTTGCATTTAGTGTAGCATGATCTCCCAGTCGCAAATCTCTCTCTAAAAAAAAAAGAAGAAAAATCATAGGCAATGTAGCAACATGATACTCGTAGTGTAGCATACTCATCAAGCTTCGCACAATGTAACAACACTTAGATACAAACACATGACACATGACATAGCAAAGGAACAAGAATAGACATACGTGCAAGAATACAACAATGTAATCAACATATTACCATGACGAGGATGGTAACGTAGCAAACTTAACATAAACAAATCCAGCAACGTAGCAGTGTTGTAGATTCAACAGCGTAGCAATGCGACAAACCTAAAGACCTTACGACATACCAGCATAATGTAATAAAAACATTACAAAATTTAGACAAGAAAGAATTCATTGTGCTACAGCCGTCTCAACCATACTCCTGCCATACAAAATAACTTGTGCTACACTATGTTAAACACGTGTCATGCTGTCAAATCTTACAAATGGCCAAACCCTCTTGTGGGCGGTACGCTACGCTAACGTTGCGCTAAGTTGTCCAGAATCACCCAAATCCCCGTGACAAGGCAGTTGCAATAATGGTGGTCGAGGCGATACCGCATGTAGCTATAGCGTAATGTTCGTACAATTGCTGTGGCCAACCAACAACAATAGCAACGTAGCGGCCAAAATAGCAACCAAAATAGTGGCAAAAGACGTAGATTTCATGACAATAATAATTACTGTCGTCTAGAAAACAAGGGCAGTGTAGTGACTTACTGAGTAGATAGAGCCTCCTCCCGCACTTCAATGCGCTCCTGGGATAGGCACCCCAAAGTATCCTTCACCTTAGCCACCTTAACAAGTCCTTGGTGCTTGAGTTTGCCTTTGGGTGCCATTGTCTCACTCGAAAATTCTGTCAACTACTATGCTACACTACTTCGCTTTCTCTTAGCACGACCACACTACGCTCTGGATGTGGGCTTTGTTCTCTGACAATGAAAACGACAAGTTTACCAGGGGTAAACCCCTATTTATAGCTGATGCAATGAAAAGAACTTGCCATTTTCGCACCCCGAGTAATGTGGGATGCCTCCTATAGTGTAGCACTATTGTGTCACAATCTCGCTATAGCGTTACATCATTGTTTGCAGCATAATAGGTGGGCCCAACTGAAAATTTTGTCCCATCTTGAATTAGCAACCTACCTTTACAAAGCCTACCTTCCACGGTTCGCAAAGACCTTAAACTAGTGACCTTAGTTCTCGAACTCCACCCGTTAATGATCTGCTAAGACCTTAAACTAGTAACCTCGATTTACATTTTGATGTACACTGTAGCATGAGTACAGTCTGCCATGACCTTAAACTGGTAGCCTTAGTATCCATTTCATATTTTAAACTAGATTTCGCAATGTTATAGTCCACCACGACCTTAAACTGGTAACTTGCGAACTTGGCCGAATAGTTGACAATTATTTCATGCTTCATTATTGCTTTGCAAATTTTTATTACATGCTATTGCTACAAATAGGTATCACTTGACTTGGCTTTTTCTTATTATGGAAAGTTGAACAAAATGGCCATGTAACGTGATCTACATTCACTTTTAACTTTGACAGGTCCTCATGGTAAGCTTGCAAGACATCTAAACGTAGAGTCAATAAACTGGGAATCATCCACTGATAACACTATAGCGTCCCTGGAAACATCCCTAGATTGGCCCAAACATTTGGTCCAAGCCTTAGACTTAGAGGCTGGGGATGTGACTGAGGACCCTCTCATCAAAATACCTGTAACTACATCCAGGGGAAAAATAAAGACATTAAAACTTAAGCTCCCTCCTAGATCAACAAATGCAAAAGGATGTATCTAAAGTTCTCAAAGACAACGTCAAAGTGTTCGCGTGGTCCTATGATGACATGCCGGGTTTAGACCCACGACTCATACAACATAACATTATCTTAGACCCGCGTATCAAGGTAGTCAAACAAAAGGCTCAAAAAATTAAACCAGAAATCGCACTAGCCGTATGTGATGAAATTACCAAGCTATACCAAGCAGGCTTCATTCGCGCGGTCGATTACTTGGAGTGGGTATCGAACATCGTTGTAGTCTCTAAGAAAATGAGAGGTATACAAATTTGTATAGACTTTCGGGATCTAAACAAAGCAACAATTAAGGATGACTTCCCATTGCCAAGTATTTACCAACTTATCGACACTACGGCTGGTGATGCTTTATTATCCTTCATGGATGGGTTCTCGGGTTACGATCAAATTTGCATCAATCTAGAGCATTAGTTGATGACTACTTTCATGACCCCTTAGGGAACCTTTGTTACACTATGATGCCCTTTGGTCTCAAAAACGTTGGAGCAACTTATCAACGAGCCATGACGTACATATTCAGCGACTACCTCCTAGAGAGACTAAACGATTACATGGATGACATAGCAGTCAAGTCTAAGATAGCTATTGATCATCCCAATGATCTAGACCTAGTCCTCAAGCGTTGTCACAGGCATGACTTACGTCTTAATCCAAAGAAATGTGTTTTTGGTGTTAAAACCAGACGCATGCTAGGGTTTGTAGTATCGGAGGCTGGAATATGAGTGGACCCTAACAAAGTTAAGGCCATTGTTAACCTAGCACCCCCTACCAACCTTGAAGAATTACGTGGGTTACAAGGTAGAATACAGTTTATTAGAAGGTTTATAGTAAAGTTGACCGACAAGTTACACCCCATGCAACACTTACTAAAGAAGGGGGTTAACTTCAAGTGGACAACACAGTGTCAACAAGCCTTCGATGACTTGAAGAAAGAGCTTTTACACCTCCCAACTCTTTACCCATCACAGAGGGATAAGCCTTTCTACATCTACCTTGCCACCTCAGACGCATCTATCATAGCATTGTTATGCTAGAAAAGAGAGGATGGATTTGAAATCCCAGTTTATTACTTGAGCCATGCATTGATAGCCTATGAAGCGAAATACAACAAAGTAGAAAGGAATTGTCTTGCCCTAGTATTTGTGCTAAAAAAGTGGAGACACTACCTGTTTCGTAGCAAGGTTAACATTATATGCAAGAGCAACATATTTCAGGCTATCACAAAAAACTTATACGAGAGTAGCAGGATAGCTCGATGGAAAGCTATAATGGCGGAATTCAATTTACACTATGTAGCCCAATCGTCAACGAAAGGACAAGTGATAGCTATGCAGCTCACAACCTCACCCGTTGATGATCAGGCAACCATAGGACTGAAATTCCCCAACAAACATGTTAATAGCATGAACCCTGTGCCATTGCATTTTGAGGCCATTTCGACGGTGCCTCAACCACACGAGGTGGTGGTGCTGTCGCTATCATTACATTCCCCTCGGGGAACATTCAACCTTTTGCTTATCATTTTACGTTTCTTTGTACAAACAATGTAGCTGAGTACAAAGGACTCCTTAGGGGCCTTTTAGTAGCCTAGCAATTAAAGATCCAACATTTGGTAGTCCAAGGTGATTCCCAACTCGTCGTCAACCAGATCATTGAAATCTATGCTTGTAAAGCTTCACACTTATAGCCTTATTGTGATATAGCCAAAAATTTGTTGAAATAGTTCACAATGATAGATATCCAACATGTGCCACGCAACGAGAACACTTTAGCAGATGCCTTAGCCATGTTAGCATTAAACGTGCCACCACACTTGTTTGCAACTTTACCTGCTTCAATAACAGAATGCACAGATCCTATCACTCAAGCAGTCCATGTCGCCTCCGTAAGTGCTACTGATACCCAAGAGTGGTACGCTAACATTAAATCCTACCTTCAACATGGTGAACCCCCACATGGCTTAATATCCAACCAAAAGGATGCAATTTGAAAGCAAGCACAACAGTATGTCCTTGTAGGAGATAATACCTTATGCAAACGCTCCTTTGATGGGATATTGCTAACTTGCGTTGGTGGGGAAGAGGCACAGAAAATTATTAATAAAGATCATGAAGGACTATGTGGAGGACACATAGCTCCCAGGGCCGTGGCAGCTAAAATCAGACACCTAGGTGATACATGCCAATGTCATGCAAATCTTATAGATGTTTCACCTATTGAGTTGCACCCACACAAATCAAGTGGTCATTCCAATGATGGGGACTAGATATCATAGGACCCATAACACCTAAGTCTTCTGTGAGACATAGATTCATCATCATTGCCACCAAGTACTTTACAAAGTGGGCAGAGGCTATCCCCCTTAGCAAAACTACATCCCAACAGGTTTGCCACTTTATCTTAGACAACATAATAACAAGGTTTGATCTTCCCATGACTATCGTGATAGACAATGGGCCACAGTTTAGTAGTGCAGAAACTAAAACCTTTTGTAGCAATCTTGGCATCAAGTAATCCTTTTCGTTGCCATACTACTCACAGGCAAACGGTCAGGCGGAGGCAACAAACAAGGCCATCATCAACTTGCTTAAAATGATGCTTAGCAATAGCAAGAGGTGGTGGCACGAGAAAATCCTCTACGTGTTGTGGGCCTACCGAACAACGTGTAGAACGGCTATAGGTAAGACTCGTTATAGCCTAGTTTATAGATTTGAAGTAGTGTTACCTCTTGAATTGCAGGTACCGTCACTTTGGATGATCCTTTCAAGAATCGTGAACGAAGCCCAGAATAATGTGTCAAGGATCATTGACCTTAACTCCCTAGAGGAAGAGCGTGCACAAACAATGGGTTGTATTGAATGGTACCAAGATAAGCAACAGAAAAAGCATCATTCCAACCTACATCGATGACCAATCAAAAAGAAGGACCTAGTTCTCAATGCTATCCGTGAACATGCGAATAAGTTTTCAGCAAATTGGGAAGGTCCATTCATAGTCACAAAAGCCTATGAGAATGGAGCCTTCAAACTGGCAGACATGGATGACAGAGAGTTTGCAAATCCAATGAACCACATGTACCTTAGGCCATACTACATCTGATGCAAAGGCAAGGTAAGCATCCATAGTTCGCTATGACTATAAACTGGCATAGATAGTCCTCTATGACTATAAACTAGCACAAATAGTCCTCTATGACTATAAACTAGCACAGACTATTCGCTATGATGAAAAACTGGCACAGAAGGTCCCTAAGACCATAAACTGGCCCATCCATCTTAAGCTACGATGATGAACTAGCACAGCGGTCTACTAGGAGCTTAAACTAGCACAACCATCCGCTACAACGATAAACTGGCATGGCGGTCTGCCAGGACCTTAAACTAGCATAGCGATCTGCTGGGACCTTAAACTAGTACATCCGATGGTCTACCCAAACCTTAAACTGGGTTTGCGGCACAACATTCCTAGCTTGCATTCATGACCCTTCAAACAAGCGAGCGTGCACAGTGCCAACATGGGGTGGGGCGTTGCAGTTCTAGAATGTAGTTCACGATGACAAGAAATCACCCTCTAGAACATATGCAATGCCACTGCCCTTGACATCTTGCTGATCCTTTGGAGATGTCGTCTGACATCGTGCTGACCTTTCAGAGCTAACCATAGCCTGTCACCCTAGCAGTAGCTTCTGTTGCCAGCGCTTGTTGCTAGAGTTCTAGCACTATTGTGGCCCAGCCACAAGGTTGCTATCCTGTAGCCCCCGCCATCATCCAAGCTCAAAAGACGTCCAGCTATTAGGTCTCTCATCTTACAGCTGAACTGCATGATGTTTGCCTTGGGTAGGGACTCCTAAGCACTCGCATCGTCGCAACTCCTAGCCCCCTTGGTGCTGGCCCCTTCAATCTACCACTACCAGAACCACTGCTGGCCTTCCTGCTTTAGACATCACATGCCTTAGCAATAGTACCTACCACTTCAGTGGTGTCTAAAGCAAGACCTTTGCCTAATTGCATTTCATGGTTACATTTTTCTAGTTTGCTTTCTGTTGCGCTTGCAGGATACAGGCCGAGATGGCGTTGGTTAGTGATGCGTTTCACTAGGAGGATAGGACACTACATTATTCTAAGGTGATCGCTCTAAATAGCTTAGCTACTTGGGAGTGCACATCCTGCCCTTCCTCTTGACCTTCGTCATCTCGTTTCTTACACCCATAGTTTCCCTTTTCACATCTCTTCTACAAGCTTTCTCGATGCCTATAAAGCCCTCCCATATGCTCAACCGCAAAGTCCATGATGTGCGTAACGTAGCTCGCCACATGTGAAGCATCTATAGGCAGGTCAAAGCCCGACATGGATGTAACACAAATCATCTTGGGGAGGAAACACTTGTCCTACAACAACAAGTTTGTTTACAAGTGAACATGGCTAAACAGTAGAAGAAAAGTGCAAAAGCGTAAAAGAGAAAAAGTGCTAAAAAAAAGAGAGCATGTGCCCAAAACAAATGGCACACTAACTGTTTCACAATGAACTTCTCTAAGCATTTCGACTAGAGGTCAGAAGCTAGCAAAATAAATATGTAGCATAGCACAGTGTAGGGAAGATGCATGAATGGTGAAAGGCATCTCAGAATGCAGGATCAGCAAGTTCGCAAGCTTCACACAAAGAGAAAAGGTCGTAGATTGTCAGCATGACCTTCAAACATTTGCAATGTGAATCGTAGTTAAGGCCAGTTGCTACGCTGCACTACATAGCATAGCAAACATGTAGAAATAGCCAACATACTTCAAAGGCTTCCAACACTTGCAATTAACTCCAACACAGATTTCTTCTTCAAACTGGTGGCTACGCTATGGTACGCTACATAGCATAGCACAACATAGCAAGTAGCTACGCTACGCTAACATGCTATGCTCCATGATGTAACATAGTGTAGTAGGCAGTGGGGTGTAGCATAGCGTAGCAAGAAGCCATGGTACGCTAACATGCTTCGCTCCATAGTGTAGCATAGTGTAGTAGGTGGCTATGCTACATCGGTGCGCTTCATTCCTTATTTGCATCGTTGGCACACCTGATCTAGCACCTCTGATTTTGACAGTGTGATTGCAACGTGGTAGGCTCATCAATCAATCAGCTTTGCATGTCCATGTAGCATGGACACGTCAACACCTTGTGGGTCCTGGACACGTGGCATCCAAACCACATCTTTCGTGTGCTCCTAGCCCTATAAATACCCCAATGAGCAGTGCTCAAAGGGTTGGCAAATTGGCAATTCAAAGGGCAAAACTGGTTGGCAAAAATTTTTGGCAAGTTTGGCAAAAATTTGGCTTGGCAAGAATCAAATTGGCAATCTTGAGCATTGTGAACATTCTTGAGCTGACAAAATCAAACAGCTAGCATTCCCATTTGGCATTTTGTTAGCTCCTTTCTATTGCTTTTATAGCATTGTGCATTGTTAGCTCTTGAAATTGTGTTCAAGCATATAGTTGGCTTGCTTTTGAACATCCTGGTTACTTTTGGGATCTCTGTGCTTCCCAGTGTTACGCAATTGATTGTATCCACCTTGACAAAGTACAGTCGTAATCTTGAAGAGGTGCATTTCTTAACTCTAGTGTACTTCATTTTCTTGCATATCATTGCATTTTACATCATTTTCGTTTCCTTGCATATAATAATCAATATTTTATGTTATAAAAATTATTTTCAAACTACACATTTGCAAAAGGTTTAGTGACACCGATTAAGTCCTTGTTTGATTGATCAGACCATTCAAGGCACCTCATTTCTATTTTATCTAGCACGGCCCTCACGTAGATCTGGGGTTAAGATTGTTTGACCGACAAGCTCTCGGTGTTTCCAGCCGTCGACGTTTTTGATCGCTACAATTTTTTGGTGCTAGAAGGAGGGAATTTTGGTGCCTTTTTCATGTTTTACAGTAGTCTTGTAAGTGCTTTGCATCCCGACATGCACTAGCATAAACTTTACACCCTTTTGTGGTTGTTTACGCATCGTGTGGTGCAGATTGGTCGCTTCAACGGTTCCTTTGGAACCCTGCAAGACATAAAGCCTCAGATCCCCATTTGACATGCTTGTTTCATGGTAGTCTTGCACGCGTTCTGTACCCTGTCACACACTAGTGTAAATGTAACACCCTTTTGTAGTTATTTATGCATCATGTGGTACAGATCATTCGCTCTAATGGTTCGTTTAGAATCTGGCAAGATGTAAAGCCTTTGATCGCTTTCTGATCTCCTTATTTTTCTCCTTTGCAAACCCGTTTAGCTTTGTAACAATGACTTCCTCAAGCACTATTTCTAACACCTCTAACGTTGAGGTTCCCTTCACGGTTCAAGGCATCATAGGTGCTGAACAACCACTCAACCCGGGGTTGGGGCCATGTCGATCCCTTAGGATCCAAAATCGGGGACCTGAGGGCTTAGCTCAACAACATGAGCGATACAACTTTCTCTGCGCTAAGGTGCAGGCAAACCTACCCTTAGATGGACAAGAGTCTAAAGAGAAGCATAGCTTTGAGTTTGCAAATTGCAATGGAAAGGAATTTATTCCCACTCTTGGCGTTTCCATCCCCTTAATGCAAATGAACCAATGGCTTCTAGATCAACTGATCTAGGTCCTTAGGCCTAGGGAGCCGTAGGACACAACACCTCACCATGATGAGGCTTTCCAGGATGGACAGGAGCAACTAGATTCCCAATTCAACGGGAGAGGGGGGGGGGGGTCAAACCAACCTTGCCACCATTCCTCCCACCCCGTCCTTCTGGACAAACCTGTTCCATACCACCACTTCCTTCGCGATCACGTTTACACTATCAAAAATCACGATTCCATCGGTAACGGGTAGCCATACCATTCCTTCGGCACATCAACACACCCATGCCATTGTCTCAACCCGAGTCACTACTCCTCCGATGAATTTTCACCAATCCTTTTTTTCTTCGCAACATACGCCAATCATGGCTACCCTACCACACATTCACACAATACCTACCTCACAGTCATGTGTAGCTTCCGCCTCTATTCCTACATTTACACTTGTCCCACCATCAGCAGTGGACCAGGCCCATCCACGTGGTGGACCCCATTCACTTTTCCTTCTGCTACGCTACCCTTGTAGATGTTCTGTTACATTGGCCATCAGAATTACCAAGCCCTACAAACAGTACAACCCAGCACGGGACTCTGGTCTATCCCATCGACCGTGCAAGCGACCCGTCCCTTAGCACAACTTGCGGCTGCTGCCCCAATAGCACCACTTGCCAGGTGGTGGATAGTGCCAACAACACAGTTCACAGGGGCCACCCCAACGACACCGCCAATGGGTGACGTTGCTGCCCCTGCTACTCCACAGATGGGAGCTACCCGTAGTTCCCAAATATCTGCATCATCTCCAAGTCTAGATCGAGCATTCCAGCTTATCCAAACCCTTACTGAGGAAATAAAACACCTCAAGGCTGTCGGGTTTGACACGGTATAAGTCATGGACTTCAACCAGGATGATCCCATCGACCCTGTAGTCCCTGCATTAATGTTACCCCCAGGGATGTCACTCTTCCAGTTTACAAAATACAATAGGGAAGGGGATCCCAACGCACACCTTGTTACGTTTAGGTATGAGTCCCTTCTCTTGCAACAATGACCACACATGATCATCCATGTCTTTGCCATGTCTCTAACTGAAAAAGCTCTAGACTAGTATTGTGCACTCTCATGCTCCTCCATATCAACCCTAGAGGAGCTTCTGACCTAGTTCTTGACATGTTTCAAGTACAACTTGAGACTAGACGTCACGCTGGATTAGTTGATGAGCGTGAAGCAAGACCCATTGGAACCAGTCCAAAAGTTCATCCAACATTGGAGTGCGACCCTTAACGAAATCCGTGAGCCCATCGCAGAGGCCCACTTGCTAGCTGTCTTTAAGGGTGCAGTGAATGACATTATTAAGTCTAAGCTGTATTATCTCGCTCCCCGCACTCTCAGTCAGGCCTTTGCCTAGACTAAGAGCATACAGGATGTAGCTGAGGCAAGCAAAGGCTCAGCCTACGTTGCATATAAGAACACCTTCATGAAGAAGGACAAGGGGAAGGCTGCAACAGCCATAGTGGCCACTGTGGCGAATGACGCTAAACCCAAGCCTAACAACAATAGTAGCAAGAATAATAAGAAACTGGCCACACCTATAGCTAACCTTGTGCCCAAACAGGGCAACGCATCGCAACCTTCTACATTCGCACCTGAGACATCTGCACCACCCAAACCGAACTTTGAGTGTAAAGATCGCTCAAAGTATACCCCATTGCCCATCAAACCTTCAAACCTTCTGAAGCAACTACTGGCAGCGGGGTACATCCAACATAAGCGGATGTTGGAGGAGGGAACCAAGAAGCATTAGCGGTATTGTGAACTCCTTAGGAACCCCTCGTTGGCTTTGCCCAATGAGCCCCCAGTTCCTAAGGATTTCAAGCTGTAGTGATTCTGTGACTACCATCAATAGTATGGTCACGACATAGATTATTGCATGGCATTGAAGAACGACATCCAAAAGATGATTGATCAAGGGAAACTGGTGCTAGATGAAAGGAATCCAGTACGTCCTGAGAATCAATTCCTGCACGTCTACACTAACCCCCTCAACACCAACAACGCATGTTACATCATTAATACCATCGGTGTTGAAAGTAACCCTAGACTACCTCAATAGCCATTTGTAGTCCAGGTGCCTCAACATAGTGCACCAGCACCACCAGTGGCTAATCAAAGCCCACAACAACCTTTTGTCCTAAGAATCCCTCCCTGGGCATCCACCCCTACACCAACTGCTAGCTGAACCGCATCACTACCTCGTACTCTAACACCATTAGCTCCTTTCGTTATCAAGGGGCCAAGCCATGCAATAGCCCCTGCCCTACATAAAGCAACTTCATAGCCTTCTCGTCCTAGGAAACAAGAAGTACGCTTCATAGGTGGACATCAAGGGAAAGTACCGTCCCAGGTACTTCCAAGCCCACATCCTCACCCCCTACATCTACACCCTTGTCCTCAAAACATAATGTTGCTACGCATGCATAGTCTTTGCCACCTTGTCCAAACGGGCCTGAACCTAGACCCGAAACTGTCCCTCCTCAGGAAATTCATCTTCTGGGATGAATAGAAGAGGAGAAAGGCAGTAAACCAGAAAGTGGCCAAGACCTCTTGAGTGCCCTCACCCAGGTCAAGCAAGCTCTAAAAAAGAAAAACACTACACTAAGCTTATACGACCTAATTATGACATCTGCCACACACCGTGAAGCTTTGGTCTGCATGTTAACAGTAATTCTGGTTGACGAGAACATGCCAGCAAAAGAGAAGGCGATCCATTCGGTCATGCTTCCTTCTATGCCTGTAGAGCCAAAGCCATCCCAACTAACTTTTTTCGATGATTCCATTAGGGAAGACCTTGAACAGGGTCAAGTGACTACAACACCTCTCTTCATCACAATTCGGGTCGGCCAACACAAGATCCGAAGGGTACACGTTGATGATGGAGCTGCCACAAATATCATCCCTTTCCCTATTGTGGACAAGTTGGGTTTGGTCAACCAAATTAGACCCACAACAATGTCATGCCTAAAGTCATTCAATGGGGCATAGGTTGTGGTGAAGGGCACGGTCCATATTGACTTTGTGGTAGGGGATCAATTCCCCACAAATGCAATGTTCATTGTGGTCGAAGAGATGCCTGGGTTTAACTTGATCTTGGGGAGGTTATGGTTAACGCAACTTAGGGTTGTCTCTTCACCCATTCTTCAGGAGATCCATCTACCCTATGCAAGCAAGGAGGTGGTAATCCATGGCGACAAGGTAGCAACACAAGCTATCAAAAACGTAGACATGGAGCAGGGCTTAGAGGTCATAACCTTTGAGAATGAAATGCTTGTCTCTGTACACACTAACCATTTGGCAAGAGAACCGGCTTAGCAGGTCGGTTCATAGAACAAAACTGCATGGGCTGAGTTGCCCTTCCAAGTAGGGGACAATGATATAGATAAAGACCCTGGCAAAGCGCCTCGGCCTTACGCCTCGGCCTTACGCCTTGCCCAATCCATGATGGTTCAAGAAGTAGCTACGCATAGTGTAGCAACCCCACTGTTTCTTGCCCAATTTTCATCTTTTGTACATTTACCATCTTTTTTTTGCATCCATCTATCTATGCTAGGTACTAATTATCCATCCTCTAAATCGTTAGTGTATCACTTCCTTACCACGCCACGACCCGAAATGGCCTAAAACTACACTATCATACCGATGGCCCAAAATGGCCTAAAACTATCTGATGGCCTGAAATGGCCTAAAACTACACTACCACGCAATGGCTCGAAATGGCCTAAAACTAGCGAAGGCCCAAAATGTCCTAAAACTATATACAACCCTCTAAGGCTTAAAACTGGCAAAATTTCTTTTGTTTACATCACATCTGATGGCCCGAAATGGCCTAAAACTAAAACATCAAAAACAAAAACTTAACATAAAATCGATCACATAGACAATGCATAAGTTAGTGTAGAACCAATTTCTTTTTCGAAATTATCCTTCTTCATTCAAAGCTTTTGTCATTTAAACAATGTTTGCAAAAATTCTACAAAAAATTCAAAATTTCAAAAATCCCATGCTGTCACGAGTTGTCTTCACTTGCATCATCTTTGCCCGCATCATTTGTTCTTGCATCATTCCCTTCCACATTGCCTCCCTCTGCATTGTCCTCTACTACCTCTTCATTCCCACCCTCTACGGGCCTTGCATCTTCACCTGGAACTTGCATTGTAAAATTGAACTACTTAGCTAGAGCAACACATGAAAGCTAGCATAAGCCTTTTCTAAAGTAAAAAGTGACTAAACTGAGACTACCCTGCATCCATTTCGAAGGGTATGCGATCCAAATTGAGCCTGAGGTGATGCCAGAACTCCTCTTATGTGATATATTTCCAATGCCTATCACTTGGTTCAGCATCTGTAGCAGCTTTCTCCTTTTCAACGATCATCCATCTTGGTGGTCCCGAAGAAAAGGAGGCGGTAGCGGTCTCACCTGTGGGAAGGTCCACTTCCCATTCAGGAGATTCAGTGACCTTTACCTGCTCCATGATCTTGTTATAGGCTTCAGAAGCACCAATGGCATTTACAAATGCTTTATAAGTAAATGCCTCCACAAAAGCATCCCTATATAGTTTGCGGTATGTGGCACATTCCAGTTATACATGTGTTTATGGTTTTTCTGAGACTGCCCCCATTCATAAACTCTGACGCTGTAATCTTTGCAGTCTTGGTTCTTCTAGGCCAACAAGTCCATTTGCATCTGCTATTCTATTATTTCTTGGGTGGCTTTGTTGTTGTCGCATGACTATCCAATATCTAGCATAATCTATCACAGCCATGCACCAACTGCCATCATTAGTATCACGGGCCATGAGGAATTCGTTCCTCAATTTGAGGTCTCCCAATTTGGTGCTCAGGTCAACCTTCTGGACCCATTTCCATAGGTCCTCATTGACGCGCCTACACTCTCATAAGGAGCGCGCTGAGTGCAAAGCACATTTTCTAGCCTCGTCATATATGCGACGATGCACCTCGGCTACTTCGGGTGGGAATGTAGGCACAACGCCAAATTTCAATGCCTGTGTAAGGTTCCATTTGAGTTAAGAGGCTGTGACCACACAAAGAGCGCAGTAGTCACATTAGCGTAACAAGGTTAGCAAACTCAAGAACTCTAGCGTAGCAACACGAAAGTTCCTAGCGTAGCTGCTTACCCACTTCAGGATCAACCCACTTGAGATGGTCGATCATGTCATCGACGATCCCTTGCATGAATGTAGGCTTGTTGGGGGTCTCAGCTCATGGTTCCAAGCAAATTAGAGGGGGTCCTACAGCATTAATAGTGGTGTCTATCATACAACTAAACATGTCAGCAATGACCGAGGTGAACTGTGATAAGGCTGTGGGTAAAGAAAATGACAATATAAGGGCCCCTACCCAGTAAACCCTCAAGGGTGATAATGTGGGGATCGCCCATCGACATGTCATCGAATATGTTGTCAAACTCACCAGCGTCTAATTGTAGTTCCCCTCCTTTCTAACTCAAAACAACAACAACACCTTTAGCATTTGTCCACTCCCCCAATGCTAAACTGCGTTCGGCAAAGGGATCTCTAGCAGAAGTCCCTTCCAAGTTGATGCAACCTTCTTCTTTATTTGCTGGCGCCTTTCCTTTTGAGGCATTAGCATTCTCTTTATCCATAGGAGACTCCTCCTCATCTCCAAAAATGTCCTCCTCGTCAATAGGAGGATTTTTCTTGATGACAAGAGCCCCTTCCTTAGTGATAGGAGCTCCTTCCCTCTTGACCGGGGCCCTTTCCTCTAAGACTGGAACCTCCGCATCTTTATTTGTCACCCTCATCTTGGGGGCTGACACCTCTTCGTCATCTTCTTCCTCTTCCTCTTCTTCCTCTAGTAGCCAAAAACATATTTTCATTAGCTTAAAGAAAGTTAGCTTAAAGCGTAGTAGGCATTAACAAAATAGGCGAGGAAATAAACATAAGCAAAAGCATTTACTGATGGGAGGTTGCATCTTGCATAGCTTAAACCGTAGTGTCCGCCCCTCCTCTTCTTCTATACGAAGGGTCTCCTCAGCTGAAGGAGGCCTCTTTCACTGCGCCTTAGTGGCCATTGTCTTAGCGATGAGACGATTCCCCTGAGATATGCTACCGGCAACAACAAGGGGCGCGTCTCCTACACTGTCTTGGCCATAAAAGTTGCAGGCCACCTGATCCCTAGTCGTCATAGAGAATGACTTCCCAATAGCTTTTGGGGGATCTTGGGCTCAGGTGGTTCAGAGGATTTGGCAAATCCATGGTTTGGAAATCTGATTGCGATTTCACATAACCTAGACTCCATTCTCATGGACTACCAAAAACTCGACGAAACACCACAAGAAAGCTATATAAAAGGTGTAGTGCACATTGAAACGAGACTCTTGCTTCTTATGAAGTGCCACGATTTCAGTTTGCAAATCCTTGCACAGATACCTAGCCCAGTTGTAGCAAGCCCCCTCTTCTATGACCTCCCGCATCACCCAAGCTTGCTCAATCACAAGGATCTTTCCTTGGGAAAGTAGCTAGGGGAAAGCATGAGCAAGAAAGATGGGATAAACCTCTTTGGCAGCCTTCAGCCTGACCTTCTTCATGGGAATCCCCTTTCACTCTTTGGCAACCCCTAGCCACTCCTCAATGTCCTCCTTCTGACGGTTCACCTGTTTCTTAGTCTTTGACCCTATGAGGAGACCATCAGCAGGGACATTGAAAAGGTCCACGAATAGCTGGTCATTTATTTCAAGGACCACTCGCAAACCATGTACACGTGTGTGGAAGTAGTCTACCTTGTTGGAAAAGGAGTCCGCTAGGGCAAGCATCTTAGCCGCAGGGACGCTTGCATTCGGGGCTAGGAACAAATCCATGAGACCAGCATCTTGAAGATGCTTGACCAGCATCTTGAAGATGCTTGACCAGGGATTCCGAGGCCACACTACATATCCAACGCTGGCTCTCATCTACCTCTCCGTACTTGAAGAAGATGTTGGCCTCCTAGTTCCCAGAGGCTATCACTGTCACCTCTTAGGACTTCTTTGCCCCTATAGCAATTTGCACAAAAGCGGTTAGCAGAAAAACACGAAAAAAGAAAAAGACAGGTTAGGCAAAGCACCAATAGTAGAAAAAAAGCAATGACATTTGAACATTCAGTAACTACTGTTTAGCTTACCAAGCTTAAACAATGATGGGAATGGCAGAAGATTAACCAAGACATCTTCAATAGTGATCGGTTTAAAGGATGCCCATCCCTCATCCAACCAACCAGACTCCTTGCATCTGTTGTAGAGTCTGGGATACTGGGTTGGGTAGGTTTTGTACTCACCCCCGCATTGGCCTATCACACCTGCACGTATATTCTCAACAGAAGAAAACTCCCGCAGCGCCATCTGTGCTAAGGTCAACACATCTATATCGTCGTGAAGCCCACCCTCATTGATAAAAAGCCTGGTAACAAAAACACTTGTTAACATTTGGCTAGCGTAGCAAACATTGCATAGCGTAGTGGAACATGGCTACAAAACGCACTCGCAAGCACTGTAAATGGTTCCTAGTGGGTTTTGGAAGCACGTTCCCATGTGATATGCAATAAATAAGGTGTTGTAGGGATGGTAGCAATTATACTTGGGCATATTCCAGATCCAAGCCAAACGCCTCAAATTTCTGGGGCACTGACTGGATCCTTCTCCCTGCTCGCTGTTGATTACTCTATCTGCCAAATATTTCAGAATACCTCAATTTTCCCTAGGCAACAGGGTTTCTGTTATGAAGGCTGCTACTTCCTTCGCCAGGTGTGACCAAATGATCACATTAAAGTGTTGGAGGAGAAATTGCAAGAACTCCTGCACTCCCTCTCGGAACAAGACCGCCTACTCCCCCACACATGTATGGGGCAGAGGAACATTGGCCACTGGTCTGCTCACACAACATAGGACCCCTACAATTTCTAGGATAATCAAAATTGGCCTTAGCGCTACCCTGCACAACACAATAGAAAATGTTAGCATCATGTCTGAGTGCAATACACACATAGCATAGTAAAACTAGCATTTTAGCAAATAGTGTAGCACAATCCTCTTCATGCACATAGCATAGCAAAAACACGAAGGCAATAGCATAGCAAAATTAGCTTAGCGTAGCAACAGAGCGATTAGCCCTAATGAAACGATTAACATTATGTCGTGACAGAACACGTGTCACACTGTCACATTAGACATGGCCAAACCCTCTTGAGGGTCCTACGCTAAGTCATTTGAATGCCAAGTAGCTCAAATCCTCCAGGCCTCTACGATAATGACAACCGTAGTGATGGCAGTCTAGGCAACCCTGCATACAACCTTAGCGTAGTGTCTGTACATCTGCCGTAGCCGAAACGGCAACAACAACGGTGTAAGGGCCAAAACAACGACAACGCAATGACAGAAAACACATACAACTAAACTAAATCGCAGAAACAAAAACAAGAAAAATAAAAAATTAGTAACATAAGCATGAGGAAATAGAAGAAGCATAGTAGCCTACCGGGTCAACGGTGTCTCCTCTCGCACCAGGATGCGCACCTACGCCATGCACCCTAGGGTTTCCTTCACTTCATCAACCTTAGGGAGTGCCAGGTATTTGCATTCTTTCTTGGGAGCCATCGTCTTGCTTACCGACTCTTTCCTCATTGCTATGTCGAAATCGCCTTGCTCTCTATTGGCAAAATCACTATGCACTTCGAAAGTGGGCTTTACACTCCGAGTGTAGGCTCTGCGCTGTTACAGTGAAAATGACGAGTTTATCAGGGGTTAATCCCTATTTATAGCTGCAAGGGTGAAAAGGAAACTTGTCATTCTCTCTCTCCGTTTAATGCGAAGTATGCCATGCAGCATAGCATGCCTGCCACGACATGGTAACACTATTCACATTAAAACAGGTAGGCCTGGGCGAAGAGCCTTGACATGCTTCAAGCTAGCTATTTGCCTTTCCAAAAAAATATCTAGTTAACGGTTTGAAAAGACCTTAAACTAGCAGTCCTAGCGTATAGTTTCACTCTAGTTAGTGGTTCGAAAAGACCTTAAACTAGCAGTTTCGGCCTTTTACGCGTTTGCAGTCTGCAATGACATTAAACTAGTGGTTTTGCATTTTTACATTAGCACTTTTCCATTTTCACACTAGCAGCTTTCTGTTCTATATACGAGTAGTTTTTCATTTGACATCTAGGTAGTCCGAAATGACATTAAACTAGCAGTTTCGCATTTTTACATCAATAGTTTTGCACTTTACACTAACAATTTTCCATTTTTACATCTTAGTGGTTCTCCATGACCTTAAATTGACGAATTTTAAGTTTTGCATCATACTTTACTAATTACATCTCATTGGTACTTTGCAAATTTTCACTATACATGATTACTACCAATAGGTACCTCTGAACTAGACTTTCATCTCATTTTGGTAGGTTGAGCGAGAATGGAAATCCATCATGATCTCCCTTCGCCTTTAGCTTTAGCAAGTCCACATGGAAAACTTGCAAAACAACTAAACCCAGATCTAATAGACTGGGAATCACCCGTAGTTAGCATCGTAGCGTCCCTAGAAGCATCCCCAGACTAGCTTGAGCATCTGGTCTAAGCCCTAGATTTAGAGGCCGAGGATGTAACTAAGGACCCTCTCATCGAGATGCTTGTGACCACATCTAGGGGGGAAGTTAAAAATGTTGAAACTTAGTTCCCTCTTGGATTTGCAGACGCACAAAGATGTAGCCAAAATTCTGCAAGATAACATTGAAGTCTTTGCATGGTCATACAACGACATGCTGGGTTTAGATCCGAGGCTGATACAGCACAACATCATCTTAGACCCGCACATGAAGGTGGTTAAGTAGAAGGATCGTAAGGTTAAACCAGAGATCACATTGGCCGTACGGGATGAAATCACCAAGCTATACCAGGCTGGTTTCATCTGGGCAGTTGATTACTCAAAATGGGTGTCCAACATCGTTGTAGTTTCTAAGAAAATAGGAGGAATATGAATCTATATAGACTTCCAGGATCTAAACAAGGCAACGATCAAAGATGATTTTCCACTTCCGAGCATTGATTAACTCATTGACACTATGGTTGGTCATGCTCTGTTATCCTTCATGGATGGTTTCTCTGGCTACAACCAAATTCACATTAACCTAAAGCATCAGTTAAGAACAACCTTCATGACCCCATGGGGTACCTTTTTTTACACTATGATGCCTTTTGGGATCAAGAACACTGGAGCAACCTACCATGGATCCATGACTTACATATTTAGTGACTACATCTTAGAAACATTGAACGACTACGTGGATGATATAGCAGTGAAATCTAAAGAAGCCGCTGATCATCCCAACGATCTAGGTGTAGTCTTCAAGTGTTGTCAAATGCACGATTTATGCCTCAATCCTAAAAAGTGTGTCTTCAGGGTTAGAATCGGACGCATATTAGGGTTTGTAGTATCGGAGGTTGGAATACGAGTGGACCCTGACAAAGTTAAGGCCATCGTCAACTTGGCACCTCCTACAAACCTTAAAGAACTACGCAGGCTACAAGGTAGGGTACAGTTCATCAGAAGGTTTATAGCAAAATTGATCGACAAGTTGCACCCCATGCAACATCTACTAAAGAAAGGGGTTAACTTCAAATGGACACCATAGTGCCAACAAGCCTTCGATGATCTAAAGAAAGACCTCTTGCACCTCCCAACTATTTACTTACCACAGAGGGACAAGCCTTTCTTCATCTACCTTGCCACCTCGGACACATCTATTACGGCACTATTATGTTAGAAATGGGATGATAGTTCTGAGATAACAGTGTACTACCTAAGTCATGCACTGATAGCATATGAAGCGAAATACAATGAGGTGGAGAGAAACTGCCTTGCCTTAGTGTTTGCATTGAAGAAGTGGAGACACTACCTATTTCATAGCAAAATTAACATTATTTGCAAAAGTAACATACTTTGGGCTATCACAAATAATATGTACGAAAGAAGTAGGATAGCCCGGTGGAAAGCAATAACAACAGAATTCGATTTGCATTATGTGAGCCAATCGTCAATGAAGGGTCAAGCCATAGCAATGCAACTTACGACCTCACTCGTTAATGATCAAGCGATCATAGAACCCAAATTTCCAGATGAGCATGTTAGCACTATCAACACCATCCCATTGCATCTTGAAGCTACTTTGCATTTCGACAGTGCCTCGATCGCGCGAGGGGGTAGTGCGGCTGCTATCATTTCATTCCCCTCTGGGGAAATGCATCCTTTAGCTTATCGTTTTGTGTTCCCTTGTACAAACAACATGGCAGAGTACAAGGGGTTACTCAGGGGCCTTCTAGCTGCCCAAGCATTAAGCATACAACACCTGGCGATTCGCAGAGATTTACAGCTAGTTGTGAATCAAATCACCAAGGTCTACACCTGCAAAGATACACACTTGCAATCCTATTGCGACTTAGCAAAATGCCTACTCAAACAGTTTGCAACTATGGATGTGCAACACATGCCACATAACGAAAACACCGTAGTAGATGCCGTAGCCACCCTAGTGTTAAATATTCCATCACACTTGTTTGCAAGTTTTCCAACCTCAATTACCGAGTGTACTGAGCCTATCACTCAAGTGGGACATGTAGCCTCTGTCAATGTTGTGGATACCCAGGAGTGGTACGCCAACATTAAAACCTATCTGCAACATGGCGAGCCCCCAAGCGGATTGACATCTGCCTAGAGAGATGCGATTCGCATGTGTGCTCGTCAATATGTGTTCATGGGAGACAACGCCCTATGCAAACGCTCCTATGATGGGATATTGCTAGCATGCGTAAATGAGGAGTAAGCGTAGAAGGTGGTTAATGAAGTACACAAGGGACTATGTGGTGGAAACATAGCACCTAGGGCTATGGCTGCAAAAATTAGATGTCTAGGGTACTATTGGTCCCACATGGAGCGTGATTGCCTGGCCAAAGTCAAGACATGTGATACGTGCCAACGATCTGCATATCTCATACATGTTTCACCTACAGAGCTGCATCTGACGTAGATTACATGGCCTTTCCAGTGATGGGGACTAGACCTCATAGGACCTATCATGCCTAAGTCCTCCGCAAGGCATAGCTTCATCATCACCACCACTGAGCATTTTACTAAGTGGGTAGAGGCTATCCCCTTGAGAAAGACTACATCTCAAAAAATTTGCCACTTCATCTTGGACAACATCGTGATAAGGTTTGGGCTTTCGATGACTATTGTGACCAACAATGGTCCACAATTCAGTAGTACGGAAACCCAAAACTTTTGCAGCAATCTTGGCATTAGACAATCATTCTCCTCGCCATATTACCCGCAGGCGAATGGATAGGTAGAGGCTACAAATAAGTCCATCATCAACTTGCTAAAAAGAATTCTTAACAACAGCAAGAGGCGATGGCATGAGCAAATCCTCTATGTGTTGTGGGCTTACAGTACGACATGCAGGACTGCGACAAGTAAGACACCTTATAGTCTTATTTATGGATCTAAAGCGGTGTTACCTCTTGAGTTGCAGGTGCCATCACTCTAGATGATCCTATCAAATGTCATGAGTGAAGCCCAAAACAACGAGTTGAGGATCATCGACCTCGACTCAATAGAGGAGGAGCGTGCACAAACACTGGGTCGCATAGAGCATTATCAGAACAAGCAATGGCAAAAACATCATGCAAATCCGTATCAACAGCAAATACAGAAGGGAGACCTCATTCTCAATGCTATCCATGAGCATATGAACAAATTCTCAGCAAATTGGGAAGGTCCATACATGGTCACAAAAGCCTTTGGGAACAGGGCCTTCAAGCTGGCAAACATGGACGATAATGAGTTTGCAAATCTAGTGAATCACTCGTATCTCAAGCCATACTACATCTGAAGCATGAACACGGTAAGCTCATCCGCTACGACATAAAACTGGCAAACAAATGTCTGCTACGACATAAAACTAGCAAAGATGAGCAAACGTTCGCTATGATGTTAAACTAGCAAAGCATCACCAATGTCCGTTATGACGTTAAACTGGCAAAGCTCGTCCACTATGACATAAAACTGGCACAAATAGTCTGCTATGACTATAAACTGGCACAAATAGTCCGCTACGACTATAAACTAGCACACATGGTTTTCTAGGACCTTAAACTAGCACAGATGGTTTGCTAGGACTTTAAACTAGCTCATCCACCATCCACTATGATGTTAAACTAGCATAGCGGTCTACTAGGACCTTAAACTAGCACAACAACCATCCGCTATGATGTTAAACTGGCACATACAGTCTGCTAGGACCTTAAACTAATACAGCGATGGTCTGCTAGGACCTTAAACTAGCACAACGATCTACTGGGACCTTAAACTAGCACATCATGGTCTACCAACATGCATCTACACTGGTACACAACAAGCAAGCGTGCACAGTGCTGACACAGGGTGGGACGTTGTAGTTCCAGAATGCAGTTCACGATGCCATGAAAACACCCTCTGGAACATATGCAATGTCACTACTCTTGGCATCTTGCTAATCCTTTGGAGATGTCGTATGACATCATGTTGACCCTTCGGACTTACTACCGCCACGGCTCATCACCTTGGTAGTAGCTTCCCTGGTCAGCTCCTACTGTTGGATTTCTAGTAGTATTGTGGCCCAGCTACAATATTGTTAACCTCTAGCCCCTGCTAGCATTTTAGCTCAAGAGACGTTTAGCTGTTGGGTAGTCCTTCTCACAATTAAACTGAGAATGCTTACCTTCTGCAGGGATTCCTGAGCATCCGCATTCACAGCAACTCCAAGTCTCCTCGATGCCAGCTCCTCCACGCTGATGCTACCAAGACCGCTGCGAGCCTTCCTAGTTTGGACATCGCATGTCTCAGCAACAACATCAGTTGCTCCAACAGTGTCCACAGCAAGACCTTTTCCTTTGTTTTTCATCATGGTTGTTTCTCTTGGTTTGCTCTTTGTTGTGTTTGTAGGGTCCAGACCAGAGGGGCGTTGGTTGAAGGTGTGTCTCGCCATGGTAGCAAATGCTACAGCATTACAAGATGGTTGTCTTAATTAGCTTGGCTACTTCAGAGTGCACATCCTATCCTACCCTTTAAGCTCCCTTACCTTCTTCCTTGCACCTGCAATATCCACTCTCTCTCCTCTTTTACAAGCTTTTCCCAATGCCTGTCAAGCCCTCCCATATGCTCAACCACAAAGTCTATGACATGCGTAACACAGCTCATTGCATGGGAAGCATCTGTAGGTAGGTTAAAGCCCCATGTGGATGTAACACAACTCATCCTGGGAAAGAAATACCTATCCTGAGACAAGGTTGTTTTTAAATGTAAAAGGCAAAATAGCAAAGAGAAAAGTGTAAGAGAGCAAAAGCTCACGCGCAAAAAAAAAGTGCCTAAAACAAATAGCACATAAGTTATTTGGCAATTACCCTCTCTAAACATTTCAATGAGGGGTTGAAGGTTTGCAAAAGCAAAGATGACCATGCAAACAACTCCCTCACAAACACTCCAACAAGGGATTCTGCTAAGTTTCATCTTTAGCATTTTCTTGAACCTCCTTCCCTCTCAACTTAGCCCATCCCTCTCCCCCACAAAACCAATGCAACACTCTAAAGAACAGCTAAGTGACATCTTGGCGATCACCAAAGAACGTTGTTAGAGTTTTATCTTTCGTGGTGTTTCATATTCTTTATTGACGTCTCTCGGGTCCATCCTCTAGACGTCAACAAAGAGGGGCCAATGAAACATCCTAAATTTTCAAGGCATTCTTGCTTCAGTAGGTCCTTGGAATTCAGGCAGCGTCATGTCACTTTGGTAAGAAATGGATGCTCTGAGTTTAGACTGTCCAGTTCGACAAATTTTCTACGTCTATTTTTGATAGGCCCAACGGACTCTCTGGCCTACCCACCTAGGTGGTTCATCCAGCTGATAATCTACTTAGAAACGATGCATGGGGTTTTCGGCGGTGCTTAGGCTGTGCAAAACAGTTCAACAAGTTTTCTAGTCAAGAAGTTTGCTATGCTACGGTATGCTATGTAGCGTAGCAAGCCTCAGAAGACAGTTGCAGGACAAAGTGCTACGCTATGCTATGCTATGCAGCGTAGCACAACATAGTAAAAGAAAGACAGAAAGGCTCAGCTTGCTTAGTGATTTCGATTGCACTCTGCAAGCACCTATGGCCTTTCAAAACTAGCTGCTTCGCTCAAATTCAAGTCTTTCAGCAAAACTCCTTTCACTAGAAAAGTAGCAGATTAAGCAAAAAGTAGGCTTTGTTGGTTGCTACGCTACGTAGTGTAGCACAGCGTAGCGAAGATGCATAAACAATGAAAGGCATCTCAGAATGCAGGATCAGCGAGTTCGCAAGCTTCACACAAAGAGCAAAGGTTGTAGATTGTCAGCATGACCTTCAAATGTTTGCAATGCGAATTGCAGTTAAGGCTAGCTACTACGCTATGCTGCGCTATGCTACATAGTGTAGCATAGTGTAGCAAACATGCAGAAACAACCAACATACTTCAAAGGCTTTTAGCACTTGCAATTAAATCCAATGCAAATTTCTTCTTCAAATTGGTGGCTACGCTATGCTACGCTACATAGTGTAGCACAGCGTAACAAGTAGCTACGCTACACTCCACGATGTAACACAGTGTAGTAGGTGGTGGGGTGTAGCATAGCGTAGCAAGCAACCATAGTACGCTAACATGCTATTCTCCATAGCGTAGCACAGTGTAGTAGGTGGCTACGCTACATCGATGTGCTTCACTCCTTGTTTGCATCATTGGCACACTTGATCCAGCACCTCCAATTTCGACAACGTGATTGCAGCATGGTAGGTTCATCAATCAGTCAGCTTTGCATGTCCATGCAGCATGGACACGTCAACACCTTCTGGGTCCGGGACATGTGGCATCCAAATCACATCTTTCGCGTGCTCCTAGCCCTATAAATACCCCAATGAGCAATGCTCAAAGGGTTGGCAAATTGGCAATTCAAAGGGTAAAATCGGTTGGCAAAAATTCGCAAGTTGGAAGAAATTGTTGGCAAGTTTGGAAAAAATTTGGCTTGGCAAGAATCAAATTGGCAATCTTGAGCATTGTAAACATTCTTGAGTTGACAAAATCAAATAGCTAGCATTCCTGTTTGGCATTCTGTTAGTTCCTTTCTATTGCTTTTGTATTATTGTGCATTGTTAGCTCTTGAAACCGCGTTCAAGCATATAGTTGGCTTGCTTTTGAATGTCTTGGTTACTTTTGGAATCTCTATGCTTCCCAGTATCGTGCAACTGATTGTATCCACCTTGATAAAGTAGAGCCGTAATCTTGAAGTGGTGCATTTCTTAACTCCAATTTACTTCATTTTCTTGCATATCATTACATTTTACATCGTTTTCATTTCCTCGCATATAATAATCAATATTTTATGTTATAAAAATTATTTTGAAACTACACGTTTGCAAAAGGTTTAGTGACACTGATTAAGTCCTTCTCTGATCGACCAGACTATTCAAGGCACCCCATTTTTTTTTTATCTAGCACGACCCTCACACAAAATCGAGGTTAAGACTGTCCAACCGACGACCTCTCAGTGTTTCCAACCATCGACGTTTTTGGTCGCTACAGAAGTTTGCTACACTATGCTAGGATGTGCAGCGTAGCAAGCATTGAAAGATAACCGCTCAAGCGTCCAAGAGCGAATTGACAAAATAATTGCAAGAAAAGTCAAGATTTAGCCAACACAAGGTGCTACGCTATGTAGCGTAGCATAGCATAGCAAAGGCAGAGCAGAAAGGCCCATCTTGCCAAGTGATTCCAACAAGAAGATTACACTTGGCAACGCTTTGGCCTCCAAAATTGGTTGCCCTGCTTAGCCCTCAGGCCTTGAGCAAAGTTTTTCGCTAGAAAATGGTGGATTGAACAAGGAAGCAAGGTACACTGGCTGCTATGCTGTGCTATGCTATGTAGTGTAACACAGTGTAACAACGATGCAAAAACGACAGACGTGTTCTAAACATGAATTCAGCAATTCCAAAGGCTTTCTGGCATAGAGGACAATAATTGTAGCTATTAGCCTAACTAAGCCTCAGACAAATGCTTTTTGGCTCCTACACAAATTTCTATCAAGACCAGTGGCTACACTATGCTACGCTACATAGCATAGCATAGCATAGCAAGTAGAGACTTACACTACACCAAGGTGCTCAACAACCTAAGTAGTGCAACACTGGCACGGAAGCATCAAGATGTCTTCAAGTAGCTCTAGAGCTTGTTAGCAACAATCTTTCTCACTCTGGCATCTCCTTGGCAAAATCAGCAATTTTTCTTCATTTTGCATACCCCTGGTCAACTCCCAAAAAATTGTTCTTACGCTTGACCCTGCTTGTAAGAGCGAGGAAGACATAGTCCTGGAGCATAGGCTCCATTTTTCTTACATTATTAGCACACTGGATTTTGGCACATGCAATTTAGGCAGTATGGTCACAGCGTAACAAAGTTCACATCCAGCATCGCACACCTACATGGTACGGACATGTTAGCACCTTGTGGGGTCCAGGACACATGGAATCTAGACCACGTTTCTCTCCTGCTCCTAGCCCTATAAATACCCTAGCAAACAACGCTTAGAGGGTTGGCTTTTTGGTGCAGTTGGCTTTCGGAGAGCATAGTTGGCATTTTTGAGCATTCTGGTTACTTTTGAGTTCTCTGGTTGGCTCCAAACATCCCTTTGTGAGTCGAGCATTTTGGCATCTTAGCGAACAAAGTAGCAAGCAGAAGACCTGTGACTATACTGTTTGGTGTAAGCAGTGTCTCTCTAGTGTTTCATAACTTGTTGTACACCTTTCAGCAAGGCAAAGGATCAAATCCGCGACCTTTGGGGCGGTTCACTCTCTCTATTTTGCTATTCGCTTACTATCATCGTTGTTTTGCATTATTTTCACCGCTTTACATTTGTCGATCATCGATTTACTTCGCGTGTCTCACTTTCGAAACCAACGTTTACGAAAGGTTAAGATACACCTATTAAGTCCCTGTCTAATCGACCAGCCGTTTTAGGATGCCCCGTTTCCATTTTTCTCCAGCACAGCCCTCGCACGGAGCTGAGGTTAAACTGTTCACCCGGCAACCTCTCGATGTTCCAGCCACCAACATTTTTGATCGCTACAACTAAAAATACATGTTACCCATGCTTGAAGGTCTCCTCTAACTAAGGCCCATCTTACTTCCTGCTTCTATTTTATTTTCTTTTAGGAATGGTATTTGATTCGGGGGCCATTTTTATGCTTTGAGGGGGTGGATTGGTCTTGGAGTGTCAATGAGAAGTCACTGAAAGTGGTTGGTTTTGATTTAGACTAAGAATGGAAGTTATCATGTCATATTAACCATGAAATCCATAAGGGACTTCATGCAACCATGATACGAGACTCCATTCCACTCTTTACCTCATCCACACATGCTTCCCATAACTCACCTCATTGCTAGTTTTCATGTTTTGTTCAATGTCTTAGTTTGATATGTCAAAATTTGTAGGTATTTTCTTGCAGGATTTAGTCCTTAACTGATCATAACTATTAATCACACATGGGGCCCATGGACTCCTTCATTTGAGGCCATGCAAGAGCATTAAGGGCATGAACCTACTATGGGAAGGACCCACTTGCATAATTCTTAGTTGGACTAGTTAAGTCCCTCATCCCTTAGACATTTTTGCGTTCAAATCATTTGTGCTTCACATCGATTACATCCAGTTTTGCACTCTTCAAAGTTTTCTTGAATCATTCTCCCAATAAAATCCTTTTTTGTAAATTATCTAGCCCTCTTCGAGCATTTCTTCATGCTAATGGCCTTTCTGGATCTCTATGGACTCCAATTGCATGCAAAAGCTCTTTATTTTTCTTCAAATTTTCAAAGGAAAATTTTTGTTTTTTAGCTGCGTCAACATGATCTTATTGACACAGCCCCTCGTGTCGACGTGACCTTGTCTATGCAATCTCGTTGACATAGCCATAAAAATCTATAAATATAGCATAACACTTTGAAAAGTTTTGCCATTTGCTTCCAAACAGCAAAGAAGTTTTTATAGTTTTCAAAGCCCAAAACCTTCCAAAGGCCATAACTTTTACACCACTTGTCCAATTAACCTTGTTCTTCATTCTTGCAACCACTGGAGTTGAACTTTACATCGTAGGGACCACAAACCTTAGGTTTCTGACGAAAAATTTTTCAAAAATTTTCTAACTCCCACAAGGTTTAACCAATAAAACAATATTAAAATCATTAATTTATGAGAGTTAAACCTTTCCAACGAACTCTAGTAGACATTAAAATAAAATAATATTAAAATAATCAAACCTACCATGATCACAACTTAGCCAAGTGTAACTAACCCAAAGAGATAAGGTACTAAAGTGTTTCAAAGTTACACACCAAATGCTAATCCTTGATCATGTTATGATTACATATGATTACATTTGGTACTTAGACCAAAATGCCTATAGGAAGGAGGACCGTCCCAACCAAGGGACAAGTAGCCTAGAACTAGAAGGGGTCAACAAGAGTATCCCTAATAGGAGGTAGCCAAGACACATGCAACAAGACCTCTTCAAGAGGACCCCGAAGTGGAATCTATCTGGTAGATTTCAGAAGCAAAAATAGAGCAGTCCCACCAAGATGAAACAATTGGACCAAGACCAAACCTTGAGGTCACTCTGATGGAGGCCTATATGAGGCAAATCAATTCTAGGAGGATTCAAAAAATAGTTCTCCCTAAACTAAACTTTGGATCTTTCTTGGGCTTTGCCCTAGAAGATGTCAAAGCTCAACTTTAGACTTATGTTGCCCATTCTCACTTCTAGCTGAGAGTGGTACATAGGAGAGACATACCTCTTCTAGAATAATAGGAAGGGCGATGACATGGTGAAAATCAAGGACATTTTTGTGTCCTATTCGGTCAAGGCCATTTTTGAGGCCCTTAGGTTGCTAAAAATTGGGACAACCTTGGTGAAGATTTCAACATAGGTGAATCCAGAGGTTAAAAAGAAGTGGGTCTGATAGTGCTATAGTGTTGACCATAAGGAGTTTGATGCACTCACAATGGTAGAGGATGCATACTTCAAAATGACAGCCTACCACCTCAATCTGATGGTGAGGCCTAGCAAGGTGATAGCCTTCTCTGCTCATGCATACATCACTCTGAGCGGAAAATTTCTAATCGACCTTCCTTAGCTAATCTATCTTGAGATGGAGAAGCGTTTTAAAGAAAATAAATGTGGGAGGAAGGCACTCCCATTTCAATGCTTCATCTAAAAATTATGTAAAAGGGGAGGAATAGCTTGCTATTCCAATGATACCATTAGACATGCTCCTTTCACCTCTTGGACAAAAATGATGAAAGATAAAGTGCTTGCCAAGGTGATAGAAGAGGAGTAGCCACCACCACCATGCACTCATGAAAAAATAACATTAGAGTCATGCATTTTCATTAAGCACATGTGCAAACTTCATGAGTAACTCCTGCAATAGTAGCAACCAGGACTAAGTGGTGGTGAACCCTTTGTCTATAGGCTAGCATTGAGTCATCTCAATGAGGTGGCATGATCAATTAATAGGATGGATAGTTTGACACCAATGTTTTCTACTCAAAGAATGCAGGTGCCAATAAGGTCAAATCCTAGTGCCCCAGAGGAAGTGTTGTCACTCTCTTAATAGGATCAATTCCCAGAAATCTCTAGCAATGTTGCTACCTTTTTGGTGCACTTGAAGGAAGGCAAGGGGGCAATTGTTCTAGTGATGCAACACCAAGGGTAGGAAATGGTAGTAGAGGTGGTTGTTGACAGAGTGGCCAATGCACTCAATGCGTACCAGATATTGCTACACTTAGAGATGTGCAAGTGTCCACAGGAGCAGGAAGTGAAAAATTCAATGCAGCCCAGCACAAGGAGTTGCTACATCAACTAGTAGGAACTAGTCAATTGATTCCAGATATCTTGGAAACCATTTCAGCAAACTAGTTGAAGCTACTTGAGGCTAGGGGCAATGTCCTCATTGCCAATGCCCAACTTGAGGCAACCATAGAGTAGAATCAATGATTAGCTGCTAAGGTTGTAGAATTGAAAGCCCACCACACTCATCCCACTATACTCAGCTAGAATGTAGCCCAAGATGAAACTTTTCAATAGCTTCAGGAAAAACCTTAGAAGGTTGAGTACACAAAGGAGTTGACAATCTCCAATCAGTCCTTAGTAGATGCCACTACCTACAACATTTAAAAGGACTTGTTGGAGGTTCACCAGAAGAACATCAAGCTGACCCATGAGAACCATTGCCTGCAAAATATCAAGATGCAAAAGGATCAAATGGCAGAATTCATCTAATAATAGTAGGAGCAACTTGCTAGGGTAAATACTGAATTGAGGAGGTTGGTTGTAGAAAATCAAAATCTCTTGATGGAGGAGGTGTGTGCCATTCATTAGAAGTCTACAATTGAAATCATCGCTTGCAAAAATAAGGCCCTCAAATTTGAAAGGTTCAAGAACCACTATAGGGACCAAGTTGGTTTGCAAAAGGAGATTAATGAAAAAGAAATTAAATTGATGAAGGCGAAGGTGAATTAGGCCCTTTAGCAGCTCCAACAAGGATGTGACATGTGGTAGCTTATCTTTGATGGGTTAAACGCATACAACAAAACTAAAATCTGCCTCAAGGAGTTGTAGATCAAGGAGATGATGGAGTACATGTAGCTTGCCGACCTCCATTACTCAAACCTAGCAATGTTGTCCATCGAAAGGCTAAGGTCAGAATTGAAGAAACAAGTGGCCAACTTGTACCTTTTTTATAAGGCTAAGTTCAAGTACCATAAAGAGATCAAGCAGAAACTTGAAGCAATAAACATGGAACTCGATGTTCTATGGCAATGCTTCATTGATCAGAGATCAACAACTAAGAACCTAGCTAGGAGGTTGAATGACTACCAGGAGATGCAGAACACTATCAAAGTGTTTGGCATTGAATGAAAGAAATTCACAACCAAGTTCATCAACATGAACAAGTTGTTTCCTACAATGCCCTTTTTTCCTTGGAGTGTGCCCATACCGGCCCACATTGGTGATGTTGCATAGACTGTGTATGATACTAGGAGTAAGGAGAAGATAAAACCATTGCTAAATGCTTTCTATCTTCCACCAAAAGTTGCAACTGTAGCCAGACAACCACAACCACAACCTCAACCATAATAGTCGCATGCACTAAAGGCAAGAGAAGGTCCTTCAGCACCTCAAGAACCTCCACCTCTTGGAACTGTTTGATTTTCTCCTCATCTTCAAGCCACCAAAGAAGTTTTGTTGTTAGTTTTTGTCATGGTGTTCAATTTTGTTGTCATGAACACCAAATTTTGTAATGATTGTAAATCCATACATTTGGTCACTTAGTGTTTGTTTGTGTCAGTTTGTGTGTCTTTAGTTAGTCAATAATCCTATACCTTCCCAAAATTTTGTAAAGAAACTTGTTCCTCCTTTTGTTCACTCAAGGACGAGTTTTTATTTAGTTGTGAGGGTATGATAAAGCATCTTCCTAAGGATGCATTGACGAGATTTGGTCAACGTGTGGTTTGATGTGTGATGTGATCTCATCGATGCAGTGTCTTGTCTTGCCTATAAATACATGCTCACCAACTGCATTTATGGCATTATGAAGTTAGTAGTGTAGCTAAGTTATTGCAATTTGATTTCATAACACTTAGAATATTTTCTAAGTGCCCACAGTAGGAGTTGAGTAGTGTACAGATCTTTATTCGAGCACTGATGTAC
>MNCI01026732.1:11804-30114 GCA_015680685.1 Gnetum montanum
AGTATCTACCTCTATCCGTGTTTGTAAAATATTGTGCCCTAATACAACGTCTTATTGAACCATTAAATGGCTTTTTTGCCAATTGAGCCTTAAGTTGGTTTCAACACATCATTTCAGTACTTGCTCTAATTGGTCCAATGCTTGCTCAAAGTCCACTTCATAGGTGGAGAAATCATCCATAAATACCTCCACAACATTTCCTATTTGCTATTGAAATATGCTTAGAACCAAAAATTGAAATGTTGCTAGGGCATTACACAAGTTAAACAACATCCACTTATATGCAAATTTCCACCAAGGACTTGTGAATGTAGTCTTGGCTTGGTCATCTAGTGTTATTTGAATTTGATTATATCCACTGTAGCCATCCAGAAAACTATAGTTGCAATGCCTTGTAATGGTATCTAAGACTTGGTTGACGAATGGTAATGGGAAGTGGTCTTTGAATGTTGCCATGTTCAGTAGCCTAAAGTCTATACACATCCTCCATTTACCTCCATTTCTTGGGCACAATGACTAATGGACTAACCCATTCACTATCAACAATGGGATGGATGAACCTAGCTTTTAGAAGTTGTTCAATTTTTTCTTTAACCACTTTCTTAAGCTTTGGGTTCAATCGCCTCTAGAGTTTTCATCAAGGTTTCATGGAGGGATCAATGTAAGTTCTATGTTGGCATATCCTAGGATCTATTTCAGTTAATTTAGGATATGACCAAGAAAAGGCTTTTTGACCATTTTTTAACCATTTTCAATAATCTTTCTTTTTGTTGAGGAATGAGCTTAACATTAATGATTACTGGTTTTTCATTCTTGAGAAATATATACTCCATACCAGTGGACAATGGTCTTAACTCAAGGGCTCTTGCTTGAACTTGTTAGGGATTTCCAACTTCCCCCAATTGATATTTTTGATGTCAATAATTAGAAGTTGGTGATGAACTTACTCTAATGTGTCTATGCTATCGATGTAGGCACAAGTCAAGCTCTCAATTGGTTCTATGCATATAGTTGAGTTTCTTTCTTGGTTAGCTGTCAACCACTAGATGCCTTCTTATCTTGTGGCTACTACATATAGGAATCTTTGTATGTTAGTTATTTGTACACACTAGTTGCATGCAGACAATGTTGAACGTTGTACAAACTAGGCCTTCTGCACATAGTTGCATCCTATGTCATTGTATGCGATGCATGGAACTCTCTTCTTTTCAATCTTTCCAAACATATTTTTCTTTGATATTTCTAGGGAAAGATCACATATTCCTAGGCATGCATCAATTGTGCTTAGCCATGATCTTTCCATAATGATTGGGAAGTCCTCCTTGTATTTGTTGACTTGAATTACTAGGAAATCAGGTAGATATTGATGAGTGACGAGGTACCCCTACACTCAATCATACAAATATGAGTGTTACACACGTGATCCGGTCGAACTCTACAGACAGACTAGTTGTGGCATCTAGATAGCTAGACTTAGGTTACAGTTCACTATCTTCCCACCTGGACTAGTATTAGCTTTATCACGTATGGTTTATTCGAGAGTGAGTTGTATGATGTGGTTTCTAATCTAACACTACTCCTGAAGGCAATGGAAAGTAATATTAACTAATCTAGGAGAGAGAGGGTAAGAGAATATAAACTAGCCTAAGTGCGATTATCCATACACATCTTGGACTTTGTGCACAACTACCACTAGGATTACCAAGCACAGATGCTAGGTACGCCACTAAGTTACCAATTAGTCATACTTAAATGCTCGTAATCATGTCATACTCATTCCATGTTTTAACATGAGATAAGGAAGAGAGAGATTAACTAGGAAAGAAGTAAATAAAAATTAATTAAATAATTAATCTAATTGAATTCTACAATGATGAAGTAATCTTGATCTTTATTTCTTGTCATGTGCATGTCCAAGTACGTCACACTCGAATAAGGATGTCATACAATTACATTCACCACACTAGGGGCATACACTGGAAAATAATTCCATCTCTAGAGGGGTAAAAATGCCAAAGTTTCACTAAGGTCTAAATCTAAGTTGAGAAACAATGGGAAGCCACCTCTTATTTATAGACATTTTGGCAAGCCGTGATATCATGTATGCGATATGGCAACTGGTGTGCGATATCGCGTACACGATATTGTGGTTGCTCCAAATGACGATTCATCATACCCCCATGATTGAATAAAAAGTCATCCTCGAGTTACAGTGATTACACAGTGGATATGTATGGGATTATTAGATGGGAAAAATGGGATTATGCCATAGTGTGGAATGAAAACAAAACAAAATAAAGACACAACACACAAAATGTTCTACATCTACAAAAATTTTGGAACTTCTGTAGTTCCATGTGGCGGTGGGTCCTCCATTGGTGCCTTCTCTTTCTCTTGTGCTCTAGGTTTTGAGGCTTGATGGCATTGAAGGATGGCCTGGAGCTTCTCCTCTTAAGTTTGAGGATCTTGTACCATCTATGATAATGTTCTAGTGTTTGACGGAGTTGGCACTTCCCACGAACAGGGTAATTGCGGAAACATTTGGTTGGCCTTGACATACCAAGCCACGAACACTCGTCGTTCCTCCTCGTAGGCTCTGGATTTATCTTTGTACTCCTTAAAATCTACTAGCCACCGAGCCAAGTCCATTGTGACACCTTTCTATCATTGGTAGCCAGCTTCTACCACCTCAATTTCATAATTTGCAACTTCTAGTTTCTTCAACAGCTTCTTTCGTTCTACAAATTCTGCATCGTATTTGATGTGGGTGGTTGCTACTTGCTGCGCAAGCTCTGACCTTGGGCACCTTGCTATTAACATGGCAAGGTTGGCATATCTCAGATTTTCCAACTCCATGTACTCCGTTAGATTCTGAATCTGTAGGTCCCGACTTTTAACTTCTGCTTGGTGGGCGAAGGCATATGTGTCCAATATGGCCTGCCAATCAGTGTGTTGAGCACTAATAGTGTTAATTTGGTCCTTGGCCATATGGATCTCCTTTTCAAGGATCTATTTATACATCCCCACCTGATTGCGGAAGTGCTCCTTCAGCTTCTCATGTCGTTTAGCCTTGTTCTTCCACACGCTTATCTCAATAGCTGACTTTTGATGAATGGCGCATACCTCCTCCATCAAGAGGGTTCGATTTTCTCTGGCTAAATGGCTTATGTCTCGGTTGACCTGCATGAATTTTTCTCATAATTGATGAAAGAGTTCCTCGAGAATATTCTTCTACTTTTCTGTAATGGTCAACCTAAGGTTTTCTGCAACCAGTTGCTTGTTTTCTTCTTGTAAGGCCTTGAGTACCTTAAGATGTGCATGAGTTTGTGCCTGTGCTATGGAGGCATCCTAAATAGCCTTCTCTTTCTCATCATCCATCCTCTTATTTTTCACTATTAACTTAGTTAGCTGCTTAGTTCTAAAATTATGTAGCTGGTCTGTGGAAACAAATTGCAAAGGGTCCCACTATGCTGCTTGTAAGGCCATGAGCTATTCTTGTAGTTTCTGCACTTCAACTTCAGCATTCTCAGCCCTCACTTCTATTAAGACCAGCTTCCCCTTTGTGGAAATGAGGTCTAACTGAATTGTTGTAACATCTTGAGGGATGTCAAATAGGGACATCATTACTTGCCCTATTTGAAGTAATTGATCAAGCACATCCTCATGTTTCACAAGAGTCATTGAGGTTCTGGCCAAAGTTTGAGCATCCCGTGCTCATGTGAGATCTACCGATGGCATAATAGGTACGTTGAAGGATTATTTGATGTGGCCTATGACCACTTCTACAGCTCCCATGGAATTCTAGTGTTGCATGACCACCACGGTGGCCCCTTCACTAGTCTCTAACTGCACTTGAAAAGCTACTACATTTCCTGAGATCTGTTGTGACTATCTACTTTTTGCTCCTCCTGTGTGAATGGATATTTCCCCCTTTGTGCGATCCGAAAAAACTATAGTCTGAATGGCATCATCAATGACGTAGAAGAGGTTTGTGTCATCACAAATTCCCCAACTAACCATCTCAACGATGGCCCTAAGATGGCTCATCGACGGTCCGTAGTCTTGCAGTAGCTATTGATCCTGGACTGTGCTAGGCCCTGCTTCCTATTGTTGGCTAGGACCCATGCTTGGAGGTTGATTGGATCCTGCAAGTTGAGTTGCAATTGGTCTAGCCATCTGTTCTTCTTCTTGTTCTGGTCCTAGCTCTTCGCCAATGCTTTTTCTTGGAGTTGGTGCCTTTAGCAATTTAGCATATGAAACAATCTAGGCTTTTCGGAGGATATCATTGGTGTACCCCAAAATACCAACACATTGGCAAAGCTTTCTAATAAGATAAGGGAAAGGTAGTGCCATTTTTCCTATCTTTCGTTCCTTGAATTGCCTCAGGATCTCTGTTAAATAGATATGGGGCAGGTTAGCGTTAACCTTTCCCATCAACACTGCACATCCTCTAGCTGCATACGTTGATATTCTTTTTAGGCCCTTTGTGGGAAAGAGGTGATATGATCCAATTTTGAAGTAAACCCTCTCTTTCGGCATCAACTCACCAAATGTTTTATCTCTACCATAAGCCTTCTCCAACCAATCCTTTCACACATCAGGGTCTGAATGGGTGGATAACCGAGCAACTTTGGGCCATGTATTTGGAAGGTTTAACACCTTCAAAATGGCCTACATGGAGAATTCAACTATCACACCACAAATATTGACAATGGTTCATTGCTGCCTATTGTGCCAAAATTGGTACATCTCTCCTAGGTACTAGGCATCGCTTTCAAAGAGGATAGGCCATAAGGGAGACCCTTTGAGGTGATCCCTAACGGCCTCAGGAGCAAACTTTGTGAATGATTCAAAGTTCAATTCCAAAATCATTGTAGCGAATGTGGACTTCTCATGGATGGCCTGAATATAATCTTGAGGTAATGTGAGCTATTGTCCCTATTTAAGCGCTACATCAAATCCTCCTTCTGCCTGCCTGCACCATCTGGTAGGAGGTTCTTCTTGATGAATGCTGAATGATTACTCCTCCTGTTATGTATGTTGTTCAGCAAGACCTTGTCTTCCACCTCTCTAAGATCGTTTGCTTCCACCTTGGGTAGGACCTTCCTATTGTTCATGTTTTGGGGCCATCTGCAATCACACAGGTCAAGCATTAGTAAGCTTGTTTTTGAAATTGAGTTATATCTTACTGCTTGCCTTAATTAGTGATCTTATTTTATCTCCATGTGATCTTGCTCAAAAGTTTGTAATAATGGATCCCCTTTTACTTAGGTGATTTTTCAATTTTAATTTCCCAGTATACCTAAGGATTAAATGATTTTTGGGCACAAATATTCTAAGTGTTATAGTTAATTATCCTAGATGATGTCCTTTGGGTGATGATAAATTTCAAAAAAATTAGGCATTTTTCGACAAGTGTCCCTCCCCGATGACTAACCTAAACACTCCGGGTTCAAGCAGGTTCAAACGGAATTAAAATTGGAGTACCAGTGAGCGAGATATAGTGAGAAAAGCAAGGGTCACTCAATTGCAAGTCGTAGAGAAAAATTTTCAAAAACTCCCCCATGTGAATGGGAAAAATGATGCTAAGTGTTGTGAGGGTCACCTATTTATAGGTTGCGGTGATGCGATATCGTGTACGATACATCACGTACACGATGTCATGTCCCTAGTGACATGAGGCACAACAAAAATACTAAATTTTTAAAGGATTTTTTTGAAATTAATGTTGTAAGCTAAGGACAATGGGCTATTATGAAGGGGTTTTAGGGTAATTCCATTAATTTGAAAGGCACAATTAATGATGATGTTATGAATTTTATCAATAAAACCTTGGGTGGTAAGAAAAAGGGTATGTAATGGTACATAGGAATGTGGAAATTCAGAGGGATAATAGTAGGGAAATAAAATCATTTGAAAATTATGTTGAGGATAAGAAATGGTGTGTGAGAGCTATGTCATGAGTGAAGATTACAAAAAATTATACAATTGGATCCTCCCCAAAGCAAGTTCCAACCTATAATGCCCTTCTGTAACCACACTTAAAGTGTTCATGGGTACTAGAAGGGTTAGATGTAATCCACACTAACTCCACAAAACACACACATGTAATTATCATCGAAATGAGGTAAGAATTCTATGTTACACATGACAGGAGCTACAATTACACGAATAGTGAGATGAGATGAACTAGAGAATGGGATTGTAGAGATTGGAACATGAGGTAATTGACCCAGGGCACAACGAATCCTATGTGTAAAGCATGATTAAGGTGTCATTAACCTATCATTCCAAGATCAAGACCAAGTCCATTCCTCTAATCAATGACATCGCATTGTTTCATCCAATGATGAGCGACTATGAGAGTACCATAACAACAAGGCATACGATCACTTGGCATTTTGTTCAAGGGAGGAGTGATTTTTATTTTGTGGCACTTTTCTTTTTCTTTTTCTCTTTTTTTCTTTTGAATACTAAATCTAGAGAAGCTGCCAACCTTCAAGCATGGGTTCATGTCTTTCCAGTGGGACCCCCTAGAATAGCATTGGATTTTTGAGTGCCCTTTTGATTACTCTTACTCCCATTTTTCATTAGATCTACAAGTATATGAGTACAACCAGGTTGCATGATAACTCCCACAGACATCACCAAAGAGAATCCAGAAGTCCCCTTGATGTCACACTGTAATCATTCCCTCTTGGTCCCTCCTTCATTCTAGGTACAATGAACACAATTAATTGTAAGTTTTAAGAATGTCAAGAATATCACTATACCCTCGAACAAAACCTCTTATTTGTAGAATGGATGAGTGGGTATAATGGGCTCACTGTCCATATAATTGATCACTCATGACTTACTAACATAGAACACACCTCAACCAACGATCCACACGAGTGTTTTATTCATAGACAAGATTACTTATAAAAAGAAAAAAATACCAAAAGACAAAAAGATAAAACCAGAAGTTGAAAAATGAAAAAATGGAAAACAAAAAGTTGTAAAATTAAAGAAAAATAATTTTTTTTATTAATCCTACTTGTTATTAGGATGGGGGGTATCCCCCATAACCAAACAATTGAGAACGGAAAGGATTAATAAATGAAAGATGAGGATCTTTGCATGTTGAAAGTATTGGGGCTTGGCCATACTTACCTCATCGGGGTTCACACACTTGATTATAATGAGCATAGTGGGGAAATTTATATGATGTAGTTCCTGGATAATGAGTTGACCCACTATAATGTTTGAGGCCATTAGATGGTATGCAAGGATTAGTTTGTTGCTCTCCATTCCTGTGTTCATTGGGCCATATTGTTGTTGGAATGTGAGTTGGTGGCCCTGATGAAGTTACATGAGGCGTTGGGTTTGAAGATAAGGGTGCACCACAGGGTTGGACTTATGCTGAGTTGGAGGGTGCAGTGGCCTCAGAATTGTATTGTCCCTTCTTATAGTTATGTTTAAAGAAGGGGCACTTTGGATGTTGAGGAGGCCTCTCACTGCTATTGGCAGTAGTAGCACAAGTGACGTTCATGGGTTGTTGTAGTGGTGCGAATACCTTAGGAATAGTTGGTGGCGATATGGAAGGAGGGAAAGGATGAGAATGTTGAAAGTTAGAAGGATTATAAGGTGAACAAGGTGGTGGTTGTGTTGGAGGCATGGGTTGATAATATTGAGGAGAATGGTACTGTGATGAGATAAAGTGCATTGGCTCAACTGGATAAATAGGATGTTGAACAAGATAAGTGTTTGGGTTTAGATGATATGAAGGGTGTCTCTAGTCTAAGGGTGGTTTCCCCCATGACTGGGATTGTTGCCATTGTGATCAAACACAGTATCTCTGTATGAACTCTAGGTATAACGTGTTTTCCAAATACTCATGTAAATGTAACAATATTGGGCATTGGCCTTTGGGGTGATAATACAGGCATATGTTGCATTCATACGTATGATTGACAGTTGAGCTCTTATTTTCCTAATCCCTTCTTCCCAATCATCTAATGTTTTGTCCTACTTCCTGGGTTGTCAAAACTCTATCTCCAATAATATTGATATATTCTCCACACTTTTGATACGTCCATTCCAACATCTTATTGATCTTTGCCTTGACTTCTTTTAATGTTTTTTGTGTTGGAAAAGATGATGTTTCCACCTTGAGATTGGTTGATTTCTCCTTTGTATGATCATGGACCTTTGTTAAGTTAAGACTTTGGTCCCATTGATGTTTTTCAACACTCTTCCATCTGGCTAATTCTCCCTCTTCTTTTGCTATCCACTTAATAAGCTCTTGGACTTTATGGGTTCGTAGTTTATACATTTGACCTTGGGCATACATCCCTAAGCTTTCTCTTGTTGCATCACGAAGCCCGTCAATGATATGGTACATTAGCCTTTCCTCGAAAAACCCATCGCCTGGACAATTGTTTAGTAGTGCATAATATCTTTCTAAGGCCATGTCCAAGGGTTTATTTTATGCTTTTTTCCATCCTTGGATTTGTTTCCTCAAGGTTGACACTCTTGCATAGGTTTGATATTTTTCATTAAAGCCTTCTACCATTGTTGATCAACGTCGTATGGAATTTGGTTTTAACGATCTATACCATACTTTTGCTTGGTCAACGAGTGTCATAGGAAAGAGCTTAAATTTTTTCCAACTATTATCAATGTTGTTCCATGCATAGGCATCATAGAAGACTTGTAAATGTTGATGCGGATCTAAGTCATAGCCTCCTGAAAATTTAGGAAAGTTATTTAAATCGAGCCTAGGTAGACGACTCTCTTTACGATGCATATGGGAGATTCAAATAGCCTCTTGTATTTGTGTTAAGCTTGTGGTGGCCAACAGGGGTTCATCATCATCGGGTAATTTATGCTTTCATGTTTTGCGATGACGTTGCTTTTGTTCATGTTTATAAGAAACCCCTACTTCAGGTTATGTACTCCAATCTTCATCGTCATATAGTTCGTTGGTTCTCCAATGAACTTCCTCACTAAGTGTGGCATTATCGTGATCTTGTAGGAGAGGCATTGTTGTGAAGTTGTGTGTGAATTTACGTGTGACTTTTAATAATTATTTTTTTTCTAGAAGATATATCATTAATTCCTTTCTGGCAACCTTGTATGATATAACTAATCTAGATAACTAGCACCGTCCTCAGAAATGGTGCCAATGATGAGTGGCGAGGTACCCCTACACTCAACCATATGAATACGAGCGTTACATGTGTGATCTAGTCAAACTCTATAGATAGACTAGTTTTGGCATCTAGACAGTTAGCCTTAAGGTCCTAGTTTGTTGTCTTCCCACTTGGACTAGTATTAGCTTTGTCATGTATGGTTTAGTCCAGAGTGAGGTGTATGATGTGGTTTCTAATCTAACGCTACTCCTGAAGGTAATGAAAATTAATATTAACTAATATAGGAGAGAGAGGGTAAGAGAATCTAAACTAGCCTAAGTGTGATGAGCATCTGTTCCTTGATTATCCGTACACATCTTGGACTTTGTGCACAACTACCACTAGGATTACCAAGCACAGATCCTAGGTATGCCACTAGGTTACCAAGTAGTCACACTTAAATGCTCGTAATCAAGTTGTACTCATTTTGCATTTTAACATGAGATAAGGGAGAGAGAGATTAACTAGCAAAGTAGTAAATAAAAATTAATTAAATAATTAATCTAAGTGAATGTTACAATGATGAAGTCATCTCGATCTTTATTTTCTGTCATGTGCATGTCCAAGTACATCACACTTGAATAAGGATGTCATACAATTACGTTCACCACACTGTGAGCATACACTGGAAAATAATTCTATCTCTGGAGGGGTAAAACTGCCAGATTTTCACTAAGGTATAAATCTAAGTTGAGAAACAATGGGGAGCCACCTCTTATTTATATACATTGCGGTGGGCTGCGATATTGTATATGTGATATCGCGACTGGCATGCGATATTGCGTGCATGATATCGCAGTTTCCCCAAATGATGATTCATCATATACGACCACCAAAAAATAGTGGTGACAATGTCCTCCACTAGTCCTAATGGAACATGATGGATTGGTTGGCTAGCTCTAAAAAAATGTTACTTTTTTTTAGTGGAGGCAAGTTTCAAGCTTTATACATTTCTTGAGAGATTAAGTTAACACCGGAACCTGAATCCAAAAGAGCTTTGCATGGCTCATTCACAGTGATTTGTAAATATATAAGAGGAATCCTAAGATTAGAGAATTTCCTAGGAAGATGGCCAGCTTCAATCCAGTCAGTAATTCCATGAGTAAACATGATTGTGTGTGTTAAGTATGGTCTTTGGTTTGAAGGAAGCTACTATGATTCAAATGATGGTGAGGCATTTGGAGTATTATCCACTTATGGTTGTAAGGAATTAGTTGGATTGTTGGTTCTAAAGAAAGGTCTCTTCTTTGCGTGGTTGTCTGAACCAATAGTAGGTTGAGGGTTGATAACCCTTGTAGCATTGTGTTGGTGCAGCTGGGCAAGGAGCTCACCTTGCATGCCTGGAGTAGGTGGTAATGGAGCTAAGGGTGGAAGAGGTGTCATTGGATAAGAAGGATATTATGTTTGTGGAACATCTCTCATAGGAGAATGAGTTCTATAGTACTCATGCACTTGGTAGTGAGGCTGAGGAGTGATGTGACTAGTAGAGTCACATGAAGAGATTGGCTACTACACGTAGTACTCCTCTAGGTCAGGTTCATGGTTAGGGTACTATTGACATGGTGGTGGCATTCCCCATGATTGTGGCTATTTCCACTATTGATACTATTCATTTGGTTGTGGTGGAGTTCCACTTGGATAATATGTCAAGGTTTGGTGGAACTACCTTGGGTTACCTTGAGGATAAGGTAACCTTCAAGGTTTCTGTTGTCTATTTAATTGTGGGTTTAGTGCATACACGCCAAACTCTTGCGGATGTGACACTATTGGGCAACATCCCTTAGGATGTTCATATTGGCATATCTCACATCTGCTATCAATGTCTATGTCTAAATCCACAACCTCTTCAATGAAGGCAACCTTGCCCCTACCTTTGTTACATGCATATTCAACCTCTATTTTTTCTCCTTTCTTAGTCATTACTTTGTTCCCTAGACTCCTCTACTATTTTGAGAATAGTTTAAAATTTATTATCTAGGGAGTCCCACATTTGATCTACCTTTGCTAATACATCTGATGCAAAATTTTGAATGGGCAAAGTTTTCCTATTCACCATCTCTTCAAATGGTGACTCTTCTTCATCCTCATAAAATCTAACTTCCTTATTTTGGAGGGAAGTATCTCTATTGTATTCCTCCACACTTTCTCTTTTCCTTAACTCACCTTCGTCTTTGGCAACTTGCTCCAATAATCTTTGTACTTGATCGACTCTAAGCTTGGATAGTCTCCCTTAGGCATAAGTCCCAAGGGTTCTTCGCATTTCGTACCTAAGCCCATCTATGAGATGGCATAGTTGTTCCCTTTGTGAGTAACCATGGCCAGGGCAACAATGTAATAATGCATAATATTAGCCTATGGTAGCATCCAAGGGTTTGTGTCCTCCTTGTTTCCATCCTTGTATTTGCTTTTGTAGGTTGAACACTCAAGAGTATGTTTGATACTTATCGTTGAATAACTCTAACATGGTACTCCATCGACGAATGGATTCCAGTTCTAAGGACTGGTACCAATTTTCTGCTTCTTTGATTAGTGTCCATGGTAACAAATTTAGTTTTTTCCACCTATTTTCTATATTTTGCAAGGAACATGCATCATAGAACGCTTGTAGATGATTTTGAGGATTAGCGTTGTATCCCCCTTCAAATCATGGGATATTGTTCATGTCTAATCTTTTGATCCTACTGTTCTTTTGGTGCCTTGTTGAGATCCTAATGGACTTAGTTATATCTAGCATACTTCTGGTAGCAATTAGGGGTTCATCGTGATCGTATTCTCTATGGTGTCTATGATTCCTATGTTGTTCCCTACTCTCCCTCCTTTCATGATGCGTTTCTCTAGAATGTCCTCATCCCCTTTCTCAACTGTTTCATCTATGATCTTTGTTTCAATTACCATTTTCCTCATGATCTTTTTCTTTACAACTACATCCAGATATTGAACGAGAGGGGGAAGGAGATGATGATGGTGGAGAGGAAGGAGGACTAGCACCATGATGGTCCTTGTCACTTTCTCTTTGGTGGTCATGACCTTGGTCGTGGTTACGATTGGAATGTTCATTGTCGTCATATGTTTGTTTCCATTTTTCAAACTCTTTATGTCCATCAATATAAGAACCTAGGTTATGAATAGTTGAGTGAAGATTCTGATATACAACTCCTTGACCAAAGTCAATGAGAGGAACATCGTTATGTGGAAAACCTCCCAAGGCAGGTTCACCACCCTTGTTTTCACTTCTGACATACGGGACATCTTGAGACCACTTTTCCTTCATATATTTGTAGTGTCTCTCCTATTGTAGGTTCCTTTGATGTTGTGCCTCCATGTGTCAATAATCTCTAGAATCTTTTCATGCAGAACGTACTCCGATTGTAAGTGCTGCATACCAATTCATGTGAGAGCACAAGCATGCTTGGGATTGAGCGATTGGGTGGTAACACTATGTTACCCTCTAAATAATGTCATCCCAATTGTTCATCCTAGTGGATGATAAAGGTAAATTCTAGTACATATTCATCAGGATGGGTGTATACCAAGTGAAACTGTTGGGGCACTGGCAAATCATCATCATGTGGACTACGCATCCGACTATTCATTATATCAGATCTAGGTGGTAAAGCACTTTCATAGGAATAAGGAGACATGATTAATTATTTAGTGTGCAAGGTATTATTATATTATTGTTATTTTATTTTTCATAACTAACCCTGAGGGTTCATTCCAATGATAGGAAGATTTCCTAAGTTCTAATCAACGCACAAACAACAAAGTCCTAGCAATGGTGCCAATGATGAGAGGCGAGGTACCCCTACAATCAAATATATGAATATGAGCTTTACATGCAATTTGGTTTAACTCTAAGAACTAAGTGCTTATGTGCCTTCATAGAACAAGGCTGGATTAGGTGATCATTATCTTCCCAAGCTTACTCGTATGGCACAATTGTATGGTTAAGTAAACTTGAGGTATATGATTTTTATGCTTTTTATGTTTATGTCCTGGTGCTAAAAGGGAGAAGTGAAATAATTAAGTAACTAATTTAATTTAACTAATCTGCTAGGTTCTAACTAGTCCTAACAGCAACATCCATTCCCACTCTTTGTACACATCCTGAACCAGTGTAACACTTCTGGGCTTACCAAATGCTAATTGTTACTGGGTTACCAAGTGTTCTGCATATGCTTGAAGTGATCATACTGAGTGTGATTACTTGTGAAAATTAACAAACCAATAAAAGAAACATCAATTAACTAAAAAAATCATTAAATAACTTTAAATAACAGTATATGCAATAAATAAGCTATTTTAAATGCTGCAAGGTTTATCACAAAGTTCATCTTTATTTCTAGACACAAGGTGTGCTTAGGTACACAATGCTTGAATAAATATTTATTCACTTTATGACTCCTACTATAGGTGCTCAGAAATAATTCTAAGTTTGAAAAGGGAAAACTCCAAGAGTTTAGGTAAGGAACTAAGAAACTAATTTCAAAACCAAGTGCACCTGCCTCTTATTTATGGGCAACAAGACAGGTCCTAATAGTGAATGTCTGATATTGCTTAGCAAGCTCTGATATCACAGACCTAATATCACGGATCTGATATCATGGTCTTGATATCGTGGTTCATCACTTAATTACCAAGATAATTGGGAAGATTAGGAGGAACATATCATAGGTGTCAAGGCATCAAGATCTCTTAGAGAGGTGATTTAACTCGGCTAGCTTTCCTTTCATTTCCAAGGAGATCCTATAAAATATTAGAGCCATGGGAGCTCTTCAGTGTTCTAAGGATGATAATGTTAGGGATGATCAAATTATTGTTGCTTAATATTCTTGAGGATATAACTATGGAAATGAGAATGACTCTTATGAGTTGGAAGGACATAAGACACATGCTCAAGGGGAACATATCATTAAGGATAAGGAGAAACCAGTGCCACATTCTCATGAGATATCTACATTTCTATGTTATACATGTAGGATAAGTTTTTCATGAGATCTTGAAAGTGGATTCATTTTGAGAAGGTACCTTCTTCATTTAAGTAGCAGGATACAAAGAGTATTTTAGGAATCTTGATTTAATATGCTTCATTCATTGAAGTGGTCCCAAAGATATATCAACATCACAACACTCTTTCTAGCTCTCATATCATCTCTTCCTTCATCATTATTTAATGTTCATCTAATCCACCTATTCCCACCCAATTTTGAAAGAAGCTTAGACCTCATCCTACTACTTGTACATCTTTTTAGGTACCTAAGGTTGATAATGATAATGATGTTGACTAGGTTTCTCAAGATAGAACTAGTAGTAATGAGGATGAGGAGGAGATGTATCAGCTTAATGATATGATAGTGTTGATGGGTTAGATGATGCAACTAAGATATATGATTAATAGGTTCTTGGATGATGTCCAAAAAGGCAAAGAAATCCTACCTTTTGGATCCTTACCAGATGTGATGTGAATATATAATGGGATGCTATTGTAGCTTTTTATTACCTATGCTTATATTTTCCTAACCTACTTTAGTTCATTTCACTTTTATCTCTATGCTTCTTAGCTTAAATTGATATATCATGTATCATACATGTATGTTATATTTTTTTGGGATGGATTATGTAGTTCATTTATATGTTTACATCTTGGTATATGTAACTTAGAATTATGCTATGATTTTATGTATATAGTATTCATCCTACACTTATCTATTTTGTGCCTTTATGGTAACCCATTTTTAAGTTTTAAACATTATCAAAAAGGAGGAAAGTATTGATAGATCCTTGTTTTGGTATGCCAAACCTTGAAAAATAGAAGAAGATCATATCGGTACCAAGTTAAGTGGAGAATTGTTTCAAGGACCAAAAGATGTCTACATAATATTGATTAAGAATAATAAATATCCTCTTGGCAAGATGCCTACTCTACCAAGTAGATGAAGGAAATTAGAAGAAAATGTCTAACCTGAAAATATTAAAGTATAGTAAGATGTCTACTTCATAAAGGTGATGTATTTCTTGAATTTGTTACATCTGAATATATATATCTTTCATTACATTAGATGACATGAATAACCATTGGCTAGGGTTATAACAATCAATTTTCAAGAAAGTTCATAAGGAGATGAGGGTTAGATGCTTGAGGTAGTTAGACTAACAAATGAAACAAACATCAAGCTCATTGATAAACAAAGATATGAAGTGGAAATTCATCTCCATTTTTCAATACATGTTGTATCATTCATCTTTTGTGTATCTAACATCAAGAATTTGAAGTGTGCTCACTATTTCCTTGATTTATATTTTATTTCCTTTTTGTTGTGAGGGGATATGTGGATCTCTTGTGAGATATCACAATTATGCACTGAGGTTGGGCTAGGGCTAAAATATTAACCTTGGACCTAAGAGTCAATTATATTAACAAATAATAAAGATTATGCCTGTAAAATTATATTTTAAAAGTAACATGTTCAGAGGTATGCTTGGTAGTACCCTTTGAGTATGGACTACCCAAGTTGGAGAACCACATAAATTGTGTGTATATGCATTGTTTTCATTAAATTTCATATTTGATTATTTCTAAGGTGAAACTTATGTACCCCTCTTCTAAGCTATTAATCATCAAACACAACCTTAATTAATTCATCATTAAAGGAAAAAGAAGGAACTCAATCCAAAATTTGTAACAACTTAAGCATTATCATCAATAAATAGAATACAAACAATATAAATAAAGTAATAACCAAATATCATTTAATCCTATCATGTGCTTTAGCATAATCTAGATTAATAAAACCAATGTCTTAGTTAGTATCTAAATACCACTGTGTTCATTTTCAAGTTCTAATAATATTATTTAAAATACCACTACATTTAACAAAACTTGTCTACTCAAGTTTGATGATGTTCTTTATAATCTTCTAAATTTAGCAAGCCATGTGTTTAGATAAAATTCTATAAGTATATTTTAGAAGAGTAATAGACCACCAGTTACTAACATCTTAAATATCTCTATTCTTAGGAAAAAAGAATCATACCTTTATTAATATTTTTTATCAAGAGAAACTTATTTAATAGCTTCTTGAAAAACATGAAAAAAAAATCATCTCTAATATTGTCCTAATACTTCTTAAAATGTTTAATTGAAAAACCATTAAATCCTATAGCTTTACCATTTCCTAATATAAAATTCATTTCTTTGATTTCTTCTATAATTTCTACTTCAATAATACTTTAATGCACTTCAATTATAAGATTGAAAATATGTTTACTAGAAGCCTCAAAGGTTTTCTTGGTAAAATCTGTGGAAAAAAAAATAAGAAATATGGCTGCTAAAAATATATTATTTGTCTCAAGATATATAGTAACAAAATTATTTCTATAAAATTATTCTAGTTTAGATACTTAACTCTTTCTTTTGAAAAATTTTAAAAATTTCTTGCAAGACTCATCTTCAATTTTTATCAAGTTTATACAAATTCTAGCAAGAGCACTTTTAGACTTAAAAGCATCCCAACATTGTTTAGTATAGTGAACTTTAGTTAAGGCTTTTTGAGTTTCAAAATTAAACGGATTCTTCTCTAAAAGTGTTTTCATTTGATTAATAGATTTTGAAAACTATTTTTTAATTTGATGTTATCCTATGTAATAAAATGTAAAATTAATTTCTAACTACTATAGATTTTAGACTAGTGGTATGGCTCTTGATTTGGAAGCTCTAAGTTATGGGTTTGATTTTTTTATTTTTTATTTTGGCAATGTAAGTTAAAATTTTTTGATTTACCTATAAATATTAGGGGTAAATATTGTTGAAATTTTTTTTTAGGTTCCAACACCTCCTTCCCCCTAATTTCTAACTGCTACATGACTTTACAACATTTAAATAAATAACAAAACATTAATATAAGACTTAATAAAATGGCATGGAAAAAGAAATATTTGTACCTTACTAAACCTTGTTAACCTATCATTTTGTGATGCTATGTTTATAGTAATAGTAGATCACATATAATACAATTCATGACTGAAGAATCTATTATCATAATTGGAATTTGAAGTATGAGTTTCTATAGCACTATTTTATAATATTATAACAGCAATATTAAATTTGAAACTAAAGTTTTACTTATGCCAATTGAGACTTGATTTGATCTATTAGATAGAGTAATTTTGAAACTCCTTTTAAATAAATTTTTTATTCATAAGTTAGAATTATCCACTAGAATTGAACATATGGCCTAGGATTTCCATTCCAAGGTTCCTATAATAATAATATTTTCAAAAGAAAATGTCTTTCATAAAAAATCAAAACACATTAAATCAAATACTATCCTATCAAGAACAAAGTGAAGAATATGTAGTTCTTTCCAAGCATGTCAAATGAAGTGGGAATATGCAAATATTATGCTAAAAGGTCTATCATTATAGAAACTATATTGTCTAATAAATAGCATTAGCATTACAAAGTTGATTAAAGAAGAAGATAAAGGAAAATTTATAAGTTCCATGATCATGACATCACATTAGATCCTAAATGAAATAATTTTAGTTATAATGTGAAATATAGCATCAAGATAAGATCTCATGTATCTTATTGTGTGGTATTTGTATTTCTAAAATTTGAAGTTCTTTAACAAAATCATGTATTTTATTTAAAATATTAAATGAATAATGTAATTAGTGATGTATAGTAGCTTTGTTAGAGTATATGACTTGTAGTTTGTAAGTTATAGGTTTAATTTTAAGAAAAATGTTGAGACTTGGTACTTAAAGCATAATAAAAATATATGCTCAAGGACTATACTACTTAATTGTAACAAATCATCATCAAACATATCATATATATTAACATACTAGGCCATGTTGATAAAAAAAGGCATTGATGAGTGGTGAGGTAACCCTACACTCAACCATACGAAACGAGCGTAGCATGCGCGATCCAGTCGAACTCTGCAGACTAAGTGTGTACATGCCCCATGGAACACTTGGGGTTAATCATTCATTGTGTTCCCAAACTTACTTGTAGTTGTCATGGTGTATGGTTAAGTAAGTCTGAGGTATACGATTTTTATGGTCTTTTATGTTTTTCTTCTATGCTATCGAGGTGAAGGGTTGAGAAACTAACTAACTCTAACTAATGA
>MNCI01026732.1:34850-182298 GCA_015680685.1 Gnetum montanum
GGATTTGCATTGTATCCCCCTTCAAATTGTGGGATATTGTTCATGTCTAAACATTTGATCCAACTATCTTTTAAATGCCTTGTGGGAATCCTAACTGCCTCCATTATGTCAAGCATACTTCGGGTTGTGAGTAGGGGCTCATCATGGTCATCTCTTTCATGATGCCTGTGATGTCTACGTTGTTCCCTACTCTCCCTACGCCCTTGTCCTTGTCCTCTCTCTTGAATTTCTCATCGAGACCTCTCATTTTTTCTACCTTTATCCTCTCCGTTGTGTTTATCTCTGGAGTGACAGTCGGTAAACATAAAACACATCTCTGGAGAGACAGTCGGTAAATATTTGATCTCTGGAATGATCAAACTGCTAGAGTTTCCCTACTTCTAACTCAGGATGGGAAAACAAGGGAGAGTTGCCTCTTATTTATATATATGATGATGCACCGCAATATCGTGTACGCAATATCGTGAGGGAGGATGCGATATCACGAGGGATGCGATATCACGATGACCACGATATCACATACGCGATATTGCAGCTCATGCGATATCGCATCCCATCAGGCATGAAGGTAAAGGTGATGATTAAATAAGCCATGTAAAGTTGAGATTAAAGAAGTTAAAAGGTCATGCTTTAGAAAAAGAAAAATAACAAATATTTAAACTAATAATATCATGTATAACGGCCCTTGGTGAGATAAAGTTACTAAGATGTCAATGACAGATGGATCAAGTAGTTAGTTCATTATCTTATTAGGCAAAAGATTGTCAATTTGATTTAGATTTCAAGCATCATTATATCCCTCTATAATTCTTCTAATGTGCTATGTTGGATACATATTATGGGGTCTACTTATTGTCAAATTATTTTAGGTTTTGACAACTAATAAAGGCATCAAGATGATAATATTAATTAAATATGTTATAGAAAGTTTATATTGTCAAATTAAAAGTTTATAACTCAACATTATCCACTAGAATTGGACCCATATCTTGAAGCTTTCAAATCAAGAATCTTACCACTAGGCTAGCCTCATTATTAAAATGATCCTTAATAGGATAAAGGTACTAAGATGATAAAAGATTAAGAAGGATCATCCTAAAGAGGTTCAAGTCTCATCTCACCTTGGTGTATGAGTAAACATCTAACCTATTTTGATTAACTGCATCTAGACTTGTAGGGTTTTAAAAGGATGAACAAAAGCCTAACCTCTTCTAAGTGACTACATCTAGGCCCAAATCCAATTCTTACAACTTGAGAAACAACCACCTTACCCTCACTCCACCTAATGGTTCATTTATACTATAGTGATTAATAAGTAAGCTCTACAAAAATGGTAGCCAAGAGATTTGATTTGAAAACTCCAAGTTGTAAGTTTGATTCCAATGGATAAATTTAACTTATAAAGTTCTTCTTAAGTTCTATAAAAAATTTATATTAGCTATATAGGGGGGGAGGGGGGGAGGGGTTGGAACCTAAAATAATTGAAACATAGGTACAATCCAAGATTTATAGAAGTTTATAACTCAATGCTACCCAGTAAAATTGAACCTATGACCTAGGGTTACCAAGCCAAGACTCATATCACTAGGCTAACACCTCATTGTTATTAAGTTAGCTATATATCCAAAGGGTACATATAGTTATCTATTTATAGTTTTGAAAACCTTGATATTTAAATAGATTTTGTAAAGTTAATTTTAAAAAAATAAAAGATCATTTTTTTCAAAACAAAAACAAATAAACAAACCAAAAAACAAAAGAAAAAAAAAGGAAAGAAATATATGACCTATAAAATGATGTAAAAGATAATGAGACATAACATAAATCTTATGGTTTAGAAGTCATAGATTGGATTCTAGTGACTTTTAAAGATAAATAAAGGAATAAAAAAATATTAAAGGCCTTATGCCTTTTGCTCCTAGGGGATTTGGTTTGATTTGTAATATTTTACCCTCTCAAACTTTTGGTGTACTAGTTGGTGAATATATCTGAGCCTATAAGTGTGTATTTAGGGATGTAAACATATGTTTTATTTATGGGAAGGTCTAAAGTTTTTTAGTGAATCTATATTTTTCTATGGATTTAATATTTCTTCAGTAAATTTGGTTTTTTTTAGTGGATGTCATATTTTTCTAGTGAATCTATTTGGAATTACATGTAATGTTCCTAGATTTAGTGAGTGATCCTTCAAGTAGATCCACTACTTCTTTGCCATTCTACAAGTTACTTGATGACTTATATGAATATATTAGTTAGGAAATTTTTGGAAGGTATGTTTTCATAAAAATTTTGAATTATTTACCTCATTCCTTCGGTTTTTAAAGTTATTTGAATTTGGTTTGGAAACATTAAGAATTAGACATTGTTCATGTACTTTATCTGTCAAACTCATTTTTATTAGTAGAATTTATTGATTTCGTGATGGTTAGTAAGGATCTCAATATTGATATTTTTAATCATCATAATGCTTTATTGATTATTCAAAAGTGGACTTCCTCAATCCATATTATGAATTTTAAAGGATTCCTTATTTTTTTGAATTGTTGAATCTTTCATTGATTTTTGAAAAATTTGAAAGGACATTGTCTCATGAATCAGGTCAATCAAGAATTTTGAAACCCTAGTAACATGTAGTTGATTTCATAGAATTTGATATATGATTGAGACGAATCTTAATTTGCTTAAGCAAGAAATTATTTTGTATGATGGTAGAATAAATTATATGTAAAATATTATTCATTACACTCTTTCAAATTCATGTTACTATTATCATCAAGAGGATCATATATTTGATTCATGTCCTTTTATGTTATAAAAAAGGCTATGCAAATGCATTAGCACTGTGACATCCTATTCCCAGATGTCTTTAAAACAATGATTATTTTTCACTTAATTCATTGCATTCATGAGCATGATAATGAAAATACCATGAAATAACTTAATGAATGAGTAACTTGGTAAATTACTAATTACTAAATTTAATAGAAAGGAAAAATAGAGAAGAAATTTTATTAGTAAGAGTGATACACTGTAATATCCTTTGGGTTATCTTCCCATGACACTTAAGCCTTAGAGGTAATTTGACACTACAACCATAGTTAGGCTATCTAGAAGAAGGGATGATCGGTCCCTTCCTGTCCCACTTCATCCAGCTCTCGTCACTTGCCAATTTAGGCTCTATGACTCTATGCCAGAATGACCACTAAACTCAACCTTAAATGACATAGGTTAAACCCATTTCCAAGGGGCACATGAATAATTGTAACTCCTCATAATGAGACATCCCTTCATTTGAAGGTAAATTACATTTTTATAATATAGTTCTACCCTTAACAAGGGATAGGATGTTACAAGAACCAAGCTATTAGAAATACTTTAAGGTTTCTTCTACAAATGTTGTAAACACTATTAAGGTTTTTTTTATAAATGTAGTAGATCCTACAATAATTTCTTCTATTGATATTTCAATAGTTACTCCACCATTTTCTTTTATTATTGTTCAATAAAATGTACCTTTAAGGAAATTTATAGTCAAATTAATTTTAATAGATTTGGTTCCTAAGATCTCACAAAACTTCTTGTTGATTTAGATAGTTTCCAAATGGTTCTTCATATTAAAAAATGTTGAGGAAGTTTATCTATTGATGATTATATGTCAAATCTTCAAAATAAACATCATGTTTAAAATATTTGAACTACTAATAATTCATTTGTAGATGTTGGTCAAGATATGAAGATAATAACTTTTAATAATACTGATTTTATTAATAGGGTGAGGGCCTCCTCTTCCTTCACCCAATGTTGATCTTTTCATTGAAAGTATGAATTCCTATCTTTGAGGAGAGGTTTTTTAAGATTGGTTATAAAAATAATGAGGTGTTAGCCTAGTGGTAAGACTCTTTATTTGAAAGATTCAAATCATTGATTTGATTTTAGTAGGCAATGCTGAGTTATAAAGTTCTAATTGAATTATTATGACCAGTGAGTATGCCCTATGGCCAACCATATGAATCACAAGCATTTACTCATGATCCAATTGAATTCCAAGGACTTCTAGCCTTCTAAGTATAGTAGTCTCTAGGAGATAAAACTAACCATTGCATTTGTTGTCTTCCTAGTTACACTTGTGAGTACAAGGGCATGGTTAAGTATAACTAAGGCATATGATTTTTATCATTTTTATCCTTTTATGATTTAAGTCACTACGAATAAAGAATAGAATAATAAATTGTACAACTACTTAATTGATCTAATAAGTAGCTAACTCTTAACTAATCCTAACATAAGCATCCATTCCCACTTGTCGTATACATCATGAACACGTTTAATAATACTAGGTTACCAAATGTTAAGTGTTACTGAGATTATCAAGCATTACATGTATGCTCAAAGTGGTTGTACTTATGTTTTTTTAATTAATTTATATTTAGCCTATCTTAATTAATTAATTACTTAAAACATTAAAGGAAATTTCTTAAAATATTGAATGCATAAAGGAAACAATTAATCTATTTCAAAGTGCTACAAGGTTTATTAGAAAGCTCATCTTTATTGCCACACACACTACAGTGCTTAAGTACAACAATGCTTGAATAAAGATCCATACACTCTTTGACTCCTACTGTGGGCACTTGGAAAATATTCTAACTTGTAAATGACAAAATTGCAAGATCTTTGCTACAACTATGAGACTTGATGCCATAAATGCAAATGAAGGTGCACATATAGGGGAAAATAGTAGGCCTTATTGATAGGTACATGTCAACAAGATCATGTTGATGGCATCTCATCAATGAGACCAATCATGATGCTTCATCATATCCCCATGATTGAATGAAAAATCATCCACAACTTCTTTAGAAAATTTAAAAAGGTATGGGATTATTGACACATAAAACAAACACATAAATAGCATGATATAACTAAATTCCTAGGTGTATGATTTTAGAATGATTACAAACTTTTAGTGTTTAGGAAAACAAAATTGAGCACTAGGATAAAACTGACAAACAAAATTTCTTAGATGGCATGAAGATTTTGGAGAAGATCAAATGGTCCTAAGCGATGGAGGATCCTAAGGCTTTGAAGGACCTTCTCCCTCTTTAGGCACACACGGTGGTTGGGGCAGTTGTGATTGTCCTATGACAATTGCAACTTTTGGTGGAAGATAAGAGGTGTCCAAAAGTGCCTTCATTTTCTCCTCCTTTTCCTTGGGATCGTTCATGGTCTATTTAACAGCCCAAATGTGGTTTGAAGTGGAAACATTCTAGGGATAGGGTATTGCTAGGAATAACTCCTTAACATTCATAAACCAAGCAACAAAATATTTACATTTGATATTGAATGCTTTGAGTGCATTACGCAGTTCTTGGTAGTCATTCATTCTCTTGGCTAGGTTCTCAACAATTGATCATTGATCATTGAACTTTTTTCTTAGAACTTTAAGTTTGGTGTTGGCAATCTCAAGCTTTTGCTTAGTCTCCTTATGGGTCTTGAACTCTGCCTCATATAACAAGTATGAGCAAGCCACTTGTTTCTCCAACTTTGACCATGACCATCTAGTAGTTAGCATCATTAGGTTTGCATAATGGAGATTGGCAAGTTTTATGTACTTTATCTCCTTGTCTGTAGCTCTTTCATGTGAATATTTACTTTATTGTAGTCATTGAGTTTATTAAAGATAGGCTACTAGACATCATCTCCTTCCTTGAGCTGCTGGAGGGCCTCATTGACTTTTTCCTTCACCATCTTGATGTGTTTCTCATTAATTTCTTTCTATAGAATAACCTAATCTCTATAGTAATTTTTGACTCTCTCAAATTTGAGAGCCTCATTCTTCTAGGTGACTATCTCTATCACATATTTTTGGTAAAGTGCTTAGACTTCCTCCACGGAAAGATTCTATTTTTAGCTATTAATATCCTTAGTTCATTATTCACTCTAGCTAGCTACTCTTGCTATTGATGGATAAAATCTTGTAGTTGTTTTTTTGTGCGTCAATATTACATAGGCAGTAATTTTCTACAGTCAGGTGCTTGTTCTATTAGAGAGTGTGATCTAAGTCCTTTTGCATGTTGTAGGTCACTACATTTGCTAAGGACTAAACAAAGACCACCAACACCTTTGTGAACTCAACCTCTCTAAGTTTATATTGAAACTATTGGAAAGATTCATCTCTTGTCATTACTTGATTGAGTACCATGGGATTGAGAAGTTGGCCCTAAGTTTAGCAACCTCCATAATCAAGCATTGATTTTTGGTTTTGGTCATTTTGAGTTACCCCTCCAATATGATACACCTATCCTTTGCCTCAAGCAGTTGTGACTAGGTAGTCATGATATTATCTAAAAGGTTAAAAACATCCAGAATAGGTTGCCTAGTTTCCACTAGTCACTCTAGTAACTCCTCATGCTAGGCTGCACTCAATTTGCTACTAACCATTCCTGTATATTTCTACACATCTCTAAGTGCAAAAAAATCTAGTATAGATATCATAGTTTCATTTAATGCCTTGATAATTCTATTAGCAATGACCTTTGCTATTGTCTCTTGTCCATGATGCTACATCACCAAGATAGTTACTCCCTTGTCCTCCTCTAGATGCACCAAGAAAGTAGTAGCATTTCCATAGATTTCTGGGAATTGTTGCTATTGAGAGAGAAAGATACCATTACCTTGTGGACACTAGGATTTTATCTTATGGGCAATTTTGTTCTTTGGGTTGAGAAAATTAGCCCACCACCTTCCATCTGGCTGATAGTTCGAGCCACTTTGTTAAGGTGATCTTTCTTGGGTGATAGACAGATGGATCACCACCACTCATTCTTGCTCACTATTCCTACTCTTTCAAGAGCTTCTCTCAAATCTTGTGAATAAGCTCAAGGGAATCATAGGCCTTTCATGTTGTTTCATAAGTGGGTGATGGAGGTGGTGGTTGTTGCTCCTCTTCTTAAATGATTTTGGTAGGGACTTTATCCTTCATCATCTTCACCCAAGAAGCAGATGGAGCAAGTTAGAAAACATCATTTTTATAGCATGTTATGCCTCCTCTCTTACATAATTTTTAGATGAGACATGGGAAAGGGAGTTCTTTTGTTCCACGTTCATTTTCTTTAAACTGCTTATCTATCACAAGATAGATCAACTATGGGAAGTTGACCGAGAATCTACCACTTAGAGTAGCACACACACAAGTAGAGAAGGCTATGATCTTACTTGGCCTCTTCATTGGATTGAGGTAAAGGCCAAAATTTTAAAATATGCATGTTCTACCATGGTTAGTGCACCAAACTCTTTACAATCGACTCCATAACACCACAATGTCTATTCCTTCTTAATGCTAGGATCTACCTGCATTAGGATTTTAGTTAAATATGCCCTAGTTTTTGGTAACCCAAGGGCCTCTATAATGTCTTTCATTGAGTAGGACACTAAAATTTCCTTGATCTTGACCATTGAACTAGCTTGCAGATTATTCTAAAATAAGTATGTCTCTCCCATGTGCCACTCCTCACTAGAAGTGATTGTGGGCCACATGGGGGAGTTCTACAATTGAGTCTTAACTTCTAGAGGTGAGATTGATTTGTTGTGGTCGCTTCTTTAGGAATCTATCATATAGATTCCACTTTGGGCTCCTCCCGAAGAGGTCCCATGGCATGGGCCTCTATTTGCTCATGGGGCTATTCTTGGCCCCTTCTCATTCTTGGTCATTTTTTCCATAGTTAATATAGTCATCCTTCCTATGCATGCTTTCCTTGTCTCATTCGACATAACCAAGGATTAGCATTCAATGTGCAACTTATAACATTTTAAATACCTTGTCTCATTCGACAGTTACACTTAGGCTAAGTTTGGATCATGGTAGATTGATTATTTTATTATTATTTAGATGATTTTTAACTTAGAATGTCATTAAAGCTTTTTGGAAAGGTTTAACTCTCATAATTTGATGTTTTAATATTGATTTGTTTATTAAATCTTTGTTGGAGTTAGAAATTTTCCAAAAAAAAATTTCATCAAAAACTTAAGATTTGTGATCCTCACAATGAAGAGCTTACCTCTAGTAGCTATAGGGTTGAAGAACAAAGTAAAATGGACAAACAGTTAGGAAGATATTGCACTTCGAAGGTTCTGGGCTTTGAAAAATTGAAAAACTCCCTTTCATTTTAAAGCAAATGTGAAAATTGCTAAGTGTGGTTGCCTATATATAAGCAGGTGGATCCTTGTGTCAACAAGATCCCATATACGGGATTCCATTTAAGCATGGATTCCATCGACTGATACTTTTCTACGGAGCCTATGATCAAAATTTTCACTTTGAATATCTTGAAAAGTAAAAAGATTTTTCTTATGAAATTGGTGTCCATAGAGAGCTAGAAAAGTTGTGAACATGATGAAATCTCGAAGAGGGTTTCATAATTCATGAAAATTGGAGAAATGATTGAGAGAATAAAATTTATTAAAGAAAATATCTTAAGGAATGCACAATTGGATGCATTGATGGGATGCATGAAAGATGTGAATGCAAAAATGCCTAAGGATAAGGAACTTAACTAACCCAGCCAAGAGATATGCAAGTGGATCCTTTCCATAGTAGGCACATGCTCTTTTTGTTCTTGCATAACCTCAACTAAGGAGTTTGTGGATCTTATCATTGATTAATGATTATGAAAAGTTAAGGATCAAATCTAGAAGAATCTACCTAAAAATTTCAACACATCAATTGAGACATTGAACAAGAACACAGAAACTAGTAGTGATGTGAGTTTTGACAAGCAAGAGGGCCTGAGTTAGAGGGGACATTTAGGCATGGGTAACCTATCTTTCTAGTCCCATAACCAGTGCTTGTAGCCCATTGTTTTGTCTAAGGGGTGTGCTTTGAATTCCCATAATGTTTTTTTTTTAATTTTATGTTTTTATGAATTTTTGGATGGGAACCACATCATGCAAAGACTTATTAACTTCCTGTTATTGGTTGACACGAAATGGTAAGAAATCCATGAAAACACTCATGCACTCAAGTTACTAGAAAAGAACAAAGAGCATTAAATTCCCTTGAATTCACACCCTTTTCAAATCATTTGAATCTTTCCCAAGTTTGAAAACTACCAAGGTCACAAGTCTATTAAAGTTTCATTAATGAAAAAGGGACCTCATATTCCCAAAACAAGGAAGATCATAGAGTTGGTGGATGGGTGAAGGACATGAACTCATTGCCTATTCCATGAAAAAGAAACTTTGTATTAGTTATCAATAATCAAAATTCAAAAATAGAAACCAAACATTAGCAATCAAAAACATTAAGCACAAACCACCATTACCAAATAGCTATTGCATCACTATGTCCTATTGGCAACAAAGAAATTTTATTAGCAAACAATAAGAAAATCACACCAAAAGAAAGTAAAATATACAAGAAATTGTAAAATATTTAAGAAAGAGAAAACATAGTAATGATTTTGTAATACAAAAAATGATGTAAAATAAGAAAAATTATATAAAAAAGGTGTAACATAAAAAGAAGTGTAAAACAAAAAGTGTAAAAGTAAACAAAGCGTAGGATAAAAAATTGTAAAAAATAAAAGGTAGAAAAACTAAGGATCCACTTTGATTAGTTAGTATAGATGGCCATCTCCATTATGACTAAGTTCAAAAGAGAAGATTCAAACAATTAAGCACAAGTGTTCATTGAATGAGGTGTTGCTTAAACTGGCTTACTTAGGCCCATGGAAGGGTTTGACTTGGTGTGTGTTGATCAGTTGCTTTTTATTTGGGTTCTTGGGTTTGTATATTAACATGGCTCCAAAAGGAAATATTTCATAAATGATATAAGGCCCTTCCCATAATGTTTGAAACTTGCTCTTTTGAGATACATGTGTGGGGTTCTAGTAAAGGACCTTGTCTCTAGGTTGAAATTTTACTTTCCTTATTCTAAAGTCATGGCATTTCTTGTTGAATGCTTTGTACATGTTATTTAGAGATAGGGCCACTAATCTATTCTCATCTAGTACATTGAAGTTGGCTAGTTTTTCTTTTTGCGCTAGGCTAAGGTTAAGATCAAGTTCATAGGATATTGAAAGTGTAAAGAGCTTATATTGAATAGGAAAAGTTGGCAATTCCCCATACATCAGCTCATAGGGAGATTAGCCTATAGGAAATTTTCATGTAGAGTAGTAGGCCCAAAGGGCATCATTGAGTTTTGTGCTCTAGTCTCTCCTATAATTTCTAATTGTTCTTGTTAGGATTTTTGAGATCTCCCTATTGGTAACCTCATCTTGACCATTGGCTTAGGGATGGTAAGGTGTTGTTAATTTATGCTTAACCCCCAAGAATTGCATGAGCTTGCAAAAGGTAGTGCCTATAAAATGAGATCCATTGTTAAAAATCAATGCATGTAGCACTCCAAACCTATTTATAGCATTTTGTTGCACAAATCGAGTAGTAGTGAAAGGTGTACAGTCAGTGATGGTTGCTAATTCTACCTATTTTGTACAATAGTTAACAATGAATATTATGTATGCCTTTCTATTTAACATGCGTGTGATGGAACCCATGAAGTCTATGCCCTAGATATCAAAGGTTTTTAGTGGTTGGATCCACTGTTGAGGCCCCTTCATTCAAGTGGTAATCCCACCATCTTGTTGACAACATTCACAAGAGTAGCTAAATTGGTGGGTGTCCCTAAAAATTGTTGGCCAATAATACCTTTCCATTAGGATCTTAATAGCTATGCATCTCCTTGCATAGTGACCCCCATAAGGACCCTCATAAGCATTTTGGAGAACACATAGTTGATCAACATTAGGGACACACCAATGAACTAGGACATTAGTGCACACCTTGTAAAGGTACCCATTAATCTCTACGAAGTGTTTGGCCTGATGAAGAAACTATTATTTCTTCCAATGATCCCAGTCTTGTGGCATCTCCTGAGTGAGAAGATAAGTGAGGATGCCATCGTACTAGTTTGATTCAATGGATGCTTGTTCATTTATTACATTGGCAAGGAGGAATTTATCAAAAAATTGATTAGAGAGCAGGCTCTCCTCATCTTTATTGTCCCATTGTAACTGAGATAGGTGGTTAGTGACCATGTTCCCAATTCCCTTTCAATCTACCATTCTAAGATTGAACTCCTGTAAGATTACTAGCCATTGTATGACATGGGGTCTCACTATTGGCTTGTTCATGAGGAAGAAAATGGCACTATGATCAGTGTGAGCAAATACTTTGTATTCAAGCACATAGTGCTTGAACTTCTTCAAGGCATACACCACTATCATAAGATCTTTCTCCATTGTGGTGTAGTTAAGCTATGCATTCATAATTCTTTGGCTTACATAGTGGGTGTAATAAGGATGTTTCTGATCATCCAATTGGATCTGCATAGCTCCTAAGGCATAGCTCAATGCATCTATCATGATGTGAAATGTACAAGACTAGTTAGGTGCCTGTAGAATTGGAATTTCTATGAGCTTCACCTTGAGCTACTGGAATGCCTTTTTACATTCCTTGGTCCATATGAATGAAGCATCTTTCTTTGTAATCTTAATCAACAATTTCATGATCTTAGAGAAATTCTCTATGAATCACTGATAGTAGCCAGTGTATCCAAGGAATGACCAAACATCTTTAGCAGTTTCCATTTGGTAGGTTATTTCTTGGATGAACCTAATCTTTTTAGGATCCATCTCAATCCCTACTTGTGAGATTCTATGCCCTAACAAAATGCCCTCCTAGACCATGAGATGGCTCTTTTTCCAATTGAGCTAAATATTAGTGTCCATGCACCTTTTAAGAATTTCCTTAAGGTAGTCCAGGGATTGCTCAAACATAGCACCATAGGTGGAGAAGTCATCCATGAATACTTCTACCTAGCTACTAATGTTTTGCTAAAAAATGCTAAGGACAAGGCACTGGAAGCTTATAGGGGCATTGCATAGACTAAATGACATCTTTTGATATGCAAAAGTCCCATAGGGACTTGTGAATGTAGTTTTGGCTTGATCTTCTAGTGCGATTTGAATCTGGTAATAGCCACTACAATGATTCAAAAGGCTATAAAAACAATGCCCAAAAATAGTATCCAACATCTGGTCAAAAAATGACAATGAAAAATGATCTTTGAACATTGTCATGTTCAACAACCTAAAGTCAACACACACCCTCCACTTGTGACTTTTCTTTGGAACAATTACTAGTGGGTTAACCCACTCGCTATCTATAATTGGATAGATGAACCCTACCTTGAGGAGTTATTCAATTTCTTTTTTGATGATCTACTTCAATTTGGGATTCAATCATTGTTTTGGCTACCTCTTTAGCTTAATAAAAGGATCAGTATACATGTGATGCTAGCATATCCTAGGATCAATCCTAGTGAATTGAGAATATGACCAAGCAAAGGTTCTTGGCCATTTGTTAACCATGTTCAATAGATTCTCTTTCTATTTAAGAGCATGGTTGGCATTAATTATCACCAGCTTGCCATTTTTTAGAAATGCATACTCCATGCCAATAGGTAGAGCTTTCAACTCTAATGGTTTCAATTTGAAATTTTTAGGGATTTTGAACTATTCACAATAAGTGTAATCAAGCTCATCATTAAAGAGTTGGTGATGAACTTACTCTAGTTCATCCATGCCTTCAACATAGGCACATGTTAAGCTCTTAGTTGGTTCCATGCAAAGTGTGTTGCTTTTAGGATTAGCTATCAGTCACTGGGTGACCTCTTTTTTTGTGTCTACTACATATAGGCACTTTTGGATTTTAGATTCATCTACACACTATCTGCATGCTTTAATTGATGTGCTTTTGATAGACCATAATTTCTACACATAGTTGCATCTTGTATTATTGTATGCGATGCATGGAACTCTCTTCTTCTTGATCTTTCAAAAAGCATTTTCCTTGGAAATTGCTACGAAAATATCTCTAATGCCCATTTGTGCATCAATAGTGCTCAACCAAGCCTTTTCCATAATGATTGGGAAGTCCCCCTTACAATTTTCAACCTTGTTCACTAAAAAATTTGAAAGATAGGACCACTCATAGATAGTGGTCACAATATCCTCCATCAATCCCAAGGGAATAGTGATGGACTAATTTTTCAATTATAAATGAATGCTGCTTTTTTTAAGAGGAGGTAGGTTTTAGGATTTGTACATTTTGTAAGATATTAGATTGACACTAGAACCTAAATTAAGAAGAGCCTTACATGGCTCATTTCCAACAATCTACAAGTAGATAAGGGGACTTCCAAGATTAACTCTTTTCTTGAGAAGGTTACTAGCCTTGATCCAATTTGATATAGCATGGGTTAACATGACTTTTTAGATCTTAGAAGGTGTTTGTTTTGAAGAGTTCTTGAAAGGAATAGATGCAAAGGATGAAGGAGACATAGGACAACCAACCACATAAGTTAGTAAGGGCTTTGTAGGGCTATTGGTTTGAAAGAATGGTCCTCTATTGGATTTTGTTTTTGAACCACTCATATATGGGGCCAACTATAAGTTAACAACCTTGGTAACAGTACTTTGTTGTGGTTGTATGGGAATTTTTTCCTACATGAATGGAGTAGGTGGTAATTTGGTTACATGTGTTGAAGGATGAGGAGGGTGATAAGGGTATGTGGATTTTCCTATAGGAGATGAAAAATGAGTTTTGTAATACTTTAGAGGGTAGTAGTGATGTTGGAATGAGGTGTGATAAAAGAGTCATGTGGAGACATGGGTTGTTGAACATAGTATCCATATGGATCTGGTTGTCTGTAAGGGTACTGCTGCCTCAGTAGTGGCATCACCCATGACTGTGGATGCTACCATTGATGATACTACTCATATGATTGTGGTGGAGCTCCACTTGGATAACAATCTTGTTGTTGGTGGAATTGCTTGGGATTGCCTTGAGGATAAGGTAATCTTATGGGTGCTTACCTTCTTTCTAGCCTAGGATTCAAAGCATACACCCTAGATTCTTCCAAGTGTACACAACAAGGCAACATCCCTTAGGATGTTTATATGGATAGATGTCACATCCATCATGATCATCTAATTCTAACTCCACAACCTCTTCTACTATAATAGCTTTTCCCTTATTCCTTTGGTAGGCACATTTAGCTTCTTTTCTTCTCCTACAATCATGGTCACTACCTTGCTCTTTGGATTCTTTTGCAGTTTTTAGAGTTTTTTGGAATTTTTCATCCAAATATTCTTACATTTTTCCCACCTTGGCCAAAATTTCAAAAACATATTTTTGGATTGGCAAGGTTTTTCACTGCACTAATTTTTCAAGTGGTGCCTCCCCCACATTGTCACAGAATCAGACCTCCCTCTTTGTGATGGAAGGATCTTGGTTATATTCTTTAGCACTTTCTTATTTTCTCAATTCTCCTTCTTCTTTTACAACTTGCTCAATCAACCTTTGGATCTGATGGGCTCTAAGTTCTAACAATCTCCTTTGGGCATAGACCCCAAAAGTTCTTCATGTTTCTAATCAAATCTCATCTATGATATGGCAAACTTGCTTTCATTGATAAACATGGCTAGGACATCTATGCAAAAGGGAATAATACCTACCCATGCTTGTGTTCAAGATTTCATGTGTTACTTATTGCCAACCTTGGATTTGATTTCTCAAGTTGGACACTCTAGAGTACATCTAATATTTATTATTAAATAGCTCAAGCATTGTACTCCATCTACAAATTGATTTCAGCTCCAAAGAGTGATACCAACTTTTTTCTTCTTTTGTGAGTGTCCTAGGAACTAGCTTAAGTTTTTGCTAATCATTTTTGATGTTCTACAAGGCATAAGCTTCATGAAAGACTTGAAGATGGGTTTGTGGATGTGAGTTATATTCCCTCTCAAATTTGAAAATATTGTTCATATCCAAACTTGTGATTCTACTATCTTTCACATGCATGGTTGGAATTCTGACTACCTCTATGATGTTTAGCATGCTTCGATTTGTAAGAAAAGGCTCATCATCATCATGATTTTGATGACATCTATGATGTCCTCTACTACCCCTTTGTTCATGGTGGGGTCTACAATCATTGTTGTCTCGCTATTCACCTCCATCACGATTTCATCATTTGCTATTTCAGTTAGATTTAGAGAAGGAAGAAGAAGATGCAGATGAATAGGATGAAGAGGGAGGAGGAATACCACCACAATGGTGTCTTCCACCTCCTCTCCACTTTACACAACAATGATCATCAATTTTATCATCATCATGATACTTGCCCAAGCCCCTACCTTGACTCCATATTTTGTTTGATCTAAGATTGTTGATAGTGGGCTATAGGTTTGGGTTCAGGCCCCCTTCATCAGAGTTAAGGGATGGAGAATCTTCATGTTTAGAACCCCTAGAGGAAGAATCCTCATTATCTTTTTGGTTTAGTAGGAAAAAGGGTTAGTGAATCATTTCCCCTTGGTAGCTTTAGGGTGCTTCTCAAAATGCCAATCTATTTTGCATTGTGTTTTAGTGGGACAGTAATCTCAATAGTCATGGTCTTACATAATGTATTATTCATGAAGATCCTAGATGCCCAACCTCTTAAGAGTTTGGAGTAGCATCCAAAGAATAGAAGGGTTGGGTGGCAACACAACATTGCCCTCCATGTCTTTCCACTACAGTTGTTTATCCTAGTGTAGGATGAAGGTGAAATCAAGCACAAATTCATTTGGATGAGTATACACCACTTTAAATTCTTAGGGCATTGATGATTTCTATTCATCATGTCTATGAGGAGAAGACATTTTCACTTAGAAGAAAAATAATAGTGTGCTTTAAGTATAATTATTTTTACTTGAATGATTGTGACTTTAGGATTTGTTCCAAAGATCTTAAATAATTTCCACTAAGTCGTAGATAGCGCATGTAGCAAACTACAAGTCCCTAGCAACAACACCAATGATGAGCAGTGAGTATACCTTGCATCGAACCATACTAATCACAAGCATTTATGCATGATCTGATCAAATTCCAAGGACTTCTAGCCTTTTAAGTACACTAGTCTCTAGGAGGTAAAACTATCCATTGCAATCGTTGTCTTCCTAGTTACACTTGTGTGTACAAGTGTATGGTTAAGTATAATTAAGGCATATGATTTTTATCATTTTTATCTTTTTATGATTTAAGTTGCTATAAATAAAGAATAGAGTAATAAATTATCTAACTACTTAACTGATCTAATAACTAGCTAACACTTAAGTAATCCTAACATAAGCATTAGTTCCCATTTGTCGTACACATCTTGAACACATTTAATGCTACTAGGTTACTAAATGTTAAGCTTTACTGGGATTACCAAGTGTTACACATATGCTCGAGGTAATTAATTAATTACATAATTACTTAAAACATTAAAGGAAATTGCTTGAAATATTATATACATAAAAGAAACAATTAATCTATTTCAAAGTTCTATAAGGTTTATTAGAAAGCTTGTCTTTATTGTTGCACACATTGTAGTGCTTAGTTACAACAATTCTTGAATAAGATTCATATACTCTTTGACTCCTACTATAGGCATTTAGAAAATATTCTAACTTCTAAATGATAAAATTGCAAGAGCTTTGCTACAACTATAAGACTTGATGCCATAAATGCGGCTAAAGCTGCACATTTATAGGCAAAAACCTAGGGTCCCATTGATGGGTACACATTAATGGGTCAAATCCCAAGTTAACAGAATGATGTCGATGGGATCCCATTGACGAAGTCATGTCAACGGAATCTCATCGACATAGCTAAGCATGATGCTTCATCAAACTATATTACACTTTTAGGTTTCAACACCCCCTCCCTTAAGATTAGTTATAAGGATGAAAACTTAAAAAAACATTCTCAAAATCATTAGGTCTTTTTTCTTTTGTTAATTTGGAGTTTCTTCTTTCTACAATACTCCTCTACTTTTGTACTTTAAATTTTTATTTTTAATATATATTATTTGTGGTCCAACACTACAAAGGTTGGATTTTAAGAGGATGCTAATTTAGGTTTCGTTCTAAGAGGTGTGCTATTTTGTTTAAATTTTATGAAGAGAAGGATATCATAACTCAAAATAATTTGACTATAAATATATCCCAAGGTATATAGTTAATATGATGTATTTGAATAATTATAGAGGAATATAATAATGCTCAAGTATGACTCAAATTAGAAACCTCTTACTTGATAAGGTAATGAGCTAATCACTTAACCCACTTAGTATTAGGCATTTGGAACAATTCTTTTATTTAATTTGAAAGATAATATCATCAACATAAACTAAGATTTTAAAAGATAACTTAATGAACATAACGTAAGAATGAGACTAGACTACTTTCAATTATTATTATACATAGCATATGTACCCTAAGTGGGTTGTTAGACCCCAAAACTACTATTAATAATAATAAAAAAAGTTTGAGTACATCATCCATGAATCTATTTGGAATTACATGTAATACTGTTAGATCTAGTAGGTGATTGTTCAAGTGGATACACCATGCCTTTGTCATTCTATGAGTTACCTAATGATTTATATGAATTAATTACTCAAAAAATTGCTAGAATTATGTTTTCATGCAACTTTTGGATTATTTACCTTATTCCCTAAGGTTTTTGAGTCAATTATATATGATTCAGAAAAATCAAGAATTGGATTAACCATGCACACTATCTTTCAAAGTCATTTTTATTAGTAGAATTTGTTGATTCAATAATAGTTTTTAAGGTCCTTAATATTGGTGTGTTTAATCATCATCATGCTTTATTAATTATTCAAAATTATGCTCCCTATGTTAATCCAACATCTCTTGAATTTTGAAGAATTCCTTGTTTTGTTAAATTGTTGAAACATCTATTGATTTTGAAAAAAAAAAAATTAAAAGTGATATTGTCTCTCAAATTGAGCCAATCAAACATTTTAAAATCCTAGATACAACTAGTATATTTTGTAGACTTTAAAATATCATTGAGGTGGATCGTATTTTGCTTTCATAAAAAGTTCTTCTATGTGCTAGTAGAATTGATTATGTAGGAGGTTTTGTACTACAATCTTCCAAAGTCAAAGTCAAGTTACTATTATCACCTAGAGGATCATATGCTTAATTCATACCATATTATGTTCCAAAAAAAAAAAAAAAAACCATGCAAGTGTGTCAGCACCAATCTACCATGAACAATACTAAGGTTTCTTTTTCAAATGTTATAGATCCTACTAATGTTTTTCTAATAGATATTAGAACTCTTGCAACAGTTTCTTCTACTGATGTTCAAGAGTTAGTCCATCCATTTTTCCTTACTACTATTCAAGACAACATATCTTTGAGGAAGGTTCTAGTCAGATCAATTTCAAAGAATTATTTAATGACTAAGGGAAAACAAATATATGTTCCTAAGGTCTCATAGAAACTTGTTGTTGATTCAAATGGTTTTCAAATAGTTCTTCATAATAAAAAACATCAAGGAAGTCTATCTATTAGTGATTACATGCCATATATTCAAAATTAATAGCATGCTCAAGATAATTTAACTCCTAATAATTTGTTTGTAGCCATTAGTTAAGATATAGAGATAATCTATTTTGATAATGTTGATCAAAGAATAAAGAGAGGGAAATTAATTATTAGTAGGGAGAATGATTCTAATCCTAATAACATTTATATAACTTCCAAAATCCATTCTTAACCCTAAAATAGCAAATTACTTTGAGATAGTAATATAAATCTTTTATGAACTACCAACTCTTGTAGCAGATGAACATCCAATAGACAAAGATAATATTAATTGTCCAACAATTTATTCATCACAATTGACCTTGCATTGAGATTCTTTGTCATTAGCTTTATGCCACTTCTTCATATAAAGTTCAATCTTTGAGGTAATAATATTAATTCTTCCTTCAAAAAAAATATTCATAGAAGCTCTTATCTTTTGTAATTTTTTATTATCATTTGATCAATCTTATCATTGGTAGTAACTGGTTTTTTTATATCTTTAAGTTTAGATTTTAAACAAATATCCTTCGCAATGATAAAATTTTGAAAAATCATGAAGATTATAATATGCAATTGGTGGAATATAAATCTTCTTGCCTACTTATAATACCAATTCCTTTTTAAAAATTAATAAGATTTATTCCAACAAGAAAAATATCTATGAGAACCAAATAATATAGAAATAGATTCCATGTACTTAATAGAACCAAGAAGACTAATAATCTCTTGCTTAACTTTGTGAAAAATTAGCAATACCTTAAATAACTTGACAAAAACATGGAATTGTAGAGTATTCTTTAAATTTAACATCAAAATCTAGAGTCCATTATGAATGATCAACATTACAAGTTTATGTATAAATAATCCTATATCTACGATATAATGCATCATTGAAGCATTCCAAGCAAAAAAAATATGAGAATCATAAGGCACATTGCACCATTGAAGCATTCATGGAAAAAGAATATGAAAATAATACTTGGCATGAATGACTTTGATTATGAGGAAGGTAACTCAAAATTTGAATGAAAATATATTGTGATATAAGATCAACAATTAGTCACTCATAGCTCATATAAATCATCAAAGAGAACAAAATCAGAATTCTTAGTTGCATTCTTAAACATTAGTAGAAGAAGGTATCTCAAAATTTTGCTTATTAGCTTGTAAATTTGTATTCTTAAAGAATTAACAAAAATTTCCACATCAATAAAAGTAGAAATTTTGGTATCAATTGAAGAGATTAGGAGTAATTTAGAATCATCGTAGGAGATCAAATTTGTTAGAGAAAAATTAAAGAGAGAAAAATTAAATCCTTTTGAAGAAAATCATATTGGATAGAGAAACATCAAATTTGTTGAAGAAAAATTAGATTTGTTAAACAAACATCAAATTTGCTAGAGGAAAACTGAATAGAGAAATTTTACTTAATCGGTATTTTCTTTCAAATCAATCAAAAGACTATTCAAATTGCACATCAAACATCAAATTTGCTAGAGGAAAATTGAAGAGAGAAAATTTACTTAATAGGTATTTTCTTTCAATCAATCAAAAGACTATTCAAATTTCATGTCAATTGAATAAAATGAGTAATTGAAGAATGAAATTTAAAGTTGAGTGCAAGAAACAAATTTAATAATAAGATACCAAAATAGACCATTACATATTAATTTTTGAAAAGATAAAGTCCATTAATTCAAAGTTGATTTATTTCATTGACATTGAAACTAAAATTTGTTACTCGTATCCAATAGATCTATTGGATCAGTTTTAGAATTCTTTTTATTGGATTTTTTTAAAAAAATTTATAACTTAATCGCTACCATAAGGTTACCAAGCTAAGACTCTTACCACTAACCTAAGACTTTATTATGATGGTACATAACAAAAACATTTTAAAAAAATCAATGTTGCTGTATAAGTTAGGGCCTTGGCTCTTGAACAATAAAGTAGCAAGGCATTATACATTAAAATTTTTAAAAAGTTATTTTAAATGATTTGGTAATTTAGAGAGAATCACATTTAAAAAAGGTTACTTAATTGAAGCATAAGAAAAACTGGAACCTGGGAACTAGAAATTTTTATTGCATTCAGAATATCACAAAGGATTGGCTCAACAGTTACACAGCTTCAGCATATTTTTGAATAAAATTGAAAATAGCATTGATGTAATGCCCCAATGGGGTAAATTCAAAAGAAAACAATCAGCAAATTACAATTAAATTTTACTCTAAAAAATGAACGACTGACCAGTATTCAGGTAGCTTACCTGTATAATGTTTGCAAGTTTATAAATACAGAACCATCCGTTTTGGTTTCAAGAAATAAAATCTATATACGTCTCCCTTCACTTCTGGACAGGGAGCACCAAAACTCAGACAATGTAGGAATGTCAACGTGCTAATATTTGATGGAAGGAACGTGAAGATTGGCTGCATCATAAGATCTAAAATAAGGAATTGAAAACATTTACATGAATTCGATCACCGAAGTTTAATGAACCCGACAACTGCATTAGCAGCATTAAGTGAGGATAGGCCACCAAATACAGCTGCTTCATTAGATTCAGAAGAACCTCCTGCCAAGTCTGAGAGAGCCCTTATCACAAGAAAAGGCATTTTCTCAGCCAAACATACAAGCCCTACTGCAGCACTCTCCATGTCAATGGCAGTAACTTTGAATTTGTTAAAGAGAAAGTTTCTGTATGCAGCATTGTCTACAAATACATTCGCACTTGACCCTCGCTCCACTCTCACCACCTTTGGCTCGTGTGACAGGCAAGTTGTTGAGTTCAAGCATCTCTCTGGTTTCAATCTCTGCAAATCCATAACATAACATTATTCTATTTGTTAAGAAATAATTCATGTAAAGGTAATNAATTATTCTATTTGTTAAGAAATAATTCATGTAAAGGTAATGCGGTTTCCTATAATAGGCCGTTTTATAATCTTTGGATTTGTTTAGCTAACTAAAAATTTAAAACCCCACACATTCAATCCTGATTAGGAAGCATAGCCTGCCACATCCTAGATTATTCCACAATCCAAAAATCAAGCCGGTCTAGAATCGGATCAGTTATATAGTTGTGGATATGGTAATATTTTTGTAATGTTTTTTAAAACTTCATAGGTTTGTTGCTGATTCTTATCGAAGGTAGAAAATTAAAATTCTAAAAAAAAATGGAAACATGTAAGAGCCAACTGCAGTGGATAAAATTTTTCTTTTCATAGTTTTTTCCGATTTTTATCGTGGTTTATACTAATTTTTCAGATATGGTTTAATACTGTTTGCATGTTTTCCATCCAACTCTATTATGGGGAAGATCCGTACTTTCATAATTATGCATGAAAAGAATCTGATTCGTGGAAGCAAGAAATCGAGGATTCATGATTCTGAATGTGTTTGGGTAAGTGTGCTTTAAGAAAAAGTGGGGACGGGTTTGTAGTTGAAGACATGATAGAAAAAATTTAAATATATTAAATTTTTTAAAAAATTAAATCTCATATATCATAAAAAAAGCATTAGAGAACTACAATGTAAATCCAAAATATTGTTAATGCTTAAAAATTTCATAGAAAATTGCAATATCACTAAGCAAGAAAATTTGCAAAGGTATGGAGGGCATTGAATCCATTTCCTTACTCAAGAGCCATAATGTGCTTAAACATATAATTTTTGCAACAACAAAAATGACAACAATAAAATGAAACCCTTTTGTTACTGAATCCAATCTTTTCAAAGATGAAATTAAGCCTCAAGTTTCAACCAAATTTATAACAAATCATGCTAATATTTTTGTTCAAGGATGACCTGAGAGTAGTGCCGTAGGGCCATGTTGAAGACAACCACATTATAAGAAGACACAACTTAACTAAACTAGGCACGGACAAGTAACTCACCTCACCTACGATGATCAAAAACCTTTCGGATGACGAAGAATTGGCACTAGTTATAATGAAGGAGAAAGTAAAAACAGAGCACCATGAGGTTGCATATGGCCATTGGCAATGTGCTGGTGGGCCCATAAGCAAACACATTGTAAAAAAAACTTGAACAAGCATCCGTCCGTCATCGTGTTCATGACTCATGACCCATGACGATGACCCTGTTTTGTTTTTTTTAGCGGAGATATAAGAAAAAGAGCAAGAACCAGGCGTGAATGCGTGAGTCATGGCGGAACCTTTGATATTTGTGCTCCCTGTTTTCTGTGATCCGTGTCATGCCAATGCCATGAATCTTGATTGCTTGCTGGCCACTTAACAATGAAATGAAGTTTCTGGGAAGATTCAGAGCAGGAGGAGTCCCTTATGATTTTAATGCATAATCAATGAAGTTTCTAGGAAGATTCAGAGCAGGAGAAGACAGGTATGATTTTAATGCACAATGCAGACATCGAGAACAAGGCAATAATAATATGAGGCAAGGCAAGGTGACCATTTCAAGGTATATGTACAGATTCAGAGCAGGAGAAAACAGGTATGATTTTAATGCACAATGCAGACATGGAGAACTAGGCAATAATAATATGAGGCAAGGCAATGTGACCATTTCAATGTATATGTACAGATTCAACAAAATTTCATTAGATTTATTGCGCTTCTGTATTGCGGAAATTACGAACAGTTCGTGAAAATTTATCTGAATCGCGAATCTCCGACCCATAGTTTCATAGTTACCAAACCGGAAGAAAACAGAAGAGGGTAGGTGGATCAGTCCAGGATTACGTGAATGGCAGGACACGTAATTCAGGCACTGAACGTAAAACATTCAAGCTCATCTGTACGATTGTATGTCTGTATGCATAATATATAGTTGCCAAACCTAGAATCGGATCAGTTATATAGTTGTGGATATGGTAATATTTTTTAAAACTTCATAGGTTGTTTGTTCCTGATTCTTATCAAAGGTAGAAAATTAAAATTCTATAATTGAATTGTTGCTGTACCTGAACTTTACCATGAAGAAAAAATGGAAACATGTAAGAGGCAACTGCTGTGGATAAAATTTTTCTTTTCATAGTTTTTTCCGATTTTTATCGTGGTTTATTCTAATTTTTCAGATATGGTTTAATACTGTTTGCGTGTTTTCCGATCCAACAAGAATTTTCAATCTATTATGGGGAAGAACCGTACTTTCATAGTTACCAAACCGGAAAGAAAACAGAAGAGAGTAGGTGGATCAGTCGAGGATTACGTGAATGGCAGGACACGTAATTCAGGCACTGAACCTAAAACATTCAAGCTCATCTGTACGATTGTATGTCTGTATGCATAATGAATCAGATCTAGACGAAGACAGAAATGGAGCGGATTCTAGCTGTGGAAGTAAGAACAATCCATAATGGTTATATATAACACAGATGTTTGACCTCAAATAAATGAAACAAAAGTCATTATCAATAATCTACCGTAAAATTTGTATCTATCCAAGTAGACAAAAGTATCAGAGACATGGTTGTTTAATTTTTACCTCCAAAGCCTTTGCTTTTCGGAAATAATGTTTGTTAACATCCACCCAAAAATAATGTTGTCTCACTTCTGGCGTAGATCCAACGGCAAATACCTCCTCTGGTTGGTACCAAACTCTGTTAAGATAATTATTTAATGACGAATTCACATTGCTGTCTGCAAATCTTAAGTTCCCAATTTTTCTGGTGTAATCTCCATTGGACTCAAATGCCAGCTCATTTCTAGGCCCGTCACCATATCTCTGCAACAATGCACATCCAAATAAAAAACCCAACCTCAAAACTCCAGCAGAAACATGATACAAGAAGCACAATATGAAATTTGGAAAACACATAGCGAAAGTTCCAACGAGATATCTCTCTACAGTTAAAAATTTCCCCAGGTAAAAAAACTTAGAAAAAATTCTCTGTCCCGCATATTCTGGAGTCTATGGAGCATGCAGTGAAGCATAAAGATTTAGTGTCTGTTGATTTCCATAAAGATTCTCTACAAGTGACTGTCACACCGCACTTAACTCTAGTTTTTTGAAAACTGGAACTCCTGCATTTCACTTTATCCTCTAACGGCGTTAATGGAAGATCGATGGTTTTTCTCATTATTGAATATCTGCAACTGGAGGGAAAAACAAAATTACAAAATAACGAAAGAAAACAAAAGGAAAAGAAAAGAAAACTCGAAACCTGCCTGCCAATTCCAGAGTCCAGTATGAGCCCAAGATCTAGGAATGGTAACATCCCCAACATGCAAATCAGGATCGGCATTTCCTGCAATTCCATAATGAAGAATGCCGCGCATAGAAAACAGGTTCAACAGCAGCTGGGTCGACAGCCCAGAATTCAACTGAAAGCAAACAACCAATCAAACATAAGGATCCCAAAATAAGACCCAAAAAAACTTTTCTTTCAAAAGAAAGAAATTCACGCAGAAGAACCTAACCATTCCAAGCCCAGACATGATAATAGCCACTTTTCTGCCATGGATTGTAGTCATTGTACCGAACCGGAATCTTCTGCCTGAGACATCGAGTACAGGAAATCTTGCATGGGGAACAAAAGCAGAAGAGTTGAGGAGCGGACTCAGCTCAAAAGCATTTGGAACCACAATCCCAAGAAGTGTCCCTTCTGCATTGATTTTGCGGATGATTTTTATCGCGTGATCAGATGGCAAAGCGTCAGCCTGGCCAACAAGGATCAGCAGAAAAATAGTGCAGAAACAGGGCAGTTGCAGCCATGTGTTCTGTGCATATTTGTTCATGGCTGGCACCGCTAGATTGGATGAATGAATCCCTGCCCTGTTTTTGTTTGATTGGATTTGGAATCGTAACTGTGTTTGTGAATTGGAATATATCGAGAGGGAAAACGCCAATTGCTTGTTAACTGAAAATAAGAAAACATACACGAATTCTGTTGCGTCTGAAATTCTGAATCTATGAAATCTGAATTAGCGGGATTCTTCAGTAGCTGACTTTCCATACCGAATCCTCTTTTTCCGGAGCAATTGATTTAGCGTCTGAGGCCTGTCCAACCTTATTTACCACGTTGTTGCCACTGTCCAACCTGCCCCATATGAATCAGTTACGGCTGAAAAGCTTGTGCTGTGGTGAGGAAAGAAGAAAGAAACAGAGATATCTGCGGCTAATAAAATGAATTAAAATTTGCACTTGCATGTATATTACGGAGCTAGAGGTTTTTAAAAAATAATTGACATTTAAAAGGTTTGTTTCTGGAAAAAATTAGAAAATAATTGATATTTAAAAAGTTTATTTTTAGAAAAAAACTAAAAATCCGTATAAATCATTAAAAAAAATTGTATTCCAAACACATGGCAAGAATTGCACTTGCAACCTAAATTTTATTTAACTGTATTTTAACCGTTGAGACTTGTTATTAAAATTTGCAGTTTGACTTGTGCAATATATATTTAATGATTATAATTGTTCTACCACTACCTAGGCAACGGTGGGCTAATAAAGTTGCTATAACAATAACATTGACTTAAAGAGATTAGACCCCAGCTAATCAACTTCTTTTTTTCCTTTGTTTATTATCTTTACATAAATCTTGGTAACGTTAATGTTGGCTATTGACCTTTAATGAGGCTTGGAAATTGACAATTAGATATGAATATATATGGTCTTTGTAACCATATTATACTAATTTCTTTCTTTTTTTTGACTAAGAGGCCAACCACTAGTTACATATTGCTAACATTAATTAATTTTTTGTCCATAATGCTCTAGGGGAACCTATGGATAACACTAACTAATATTTTCATCTACATCAAAATTAAAAACAAAGGTAGATAGTATTCTAACTAAGTGCAATCCCAACTTTTTCATAAAATCACAACACAATCAAAGCTTTCAAGAATATCTTTATATATCACCATTCTCACCTAATTTCACAATGGTTATCCATGCCCCCAAAAACACACTACTATATATACCATGTTTTTGATTTTTGCTATGTTTTCGATTTCTCTACTAAATCATTTTCTATATTTGTATACAAAGGATTTTGTAAGGGTATAGATATTTCCTTATGAGAACAAAAAAGATTCTCTCAACCAGTATATATACATATAACTAAGCTAGTCAAAAAAAGCTATAAAATTAGCCCTATAGATTGGTAACAAAAATTAATATTTTATCCATAATGCTCTAGAGAAGCCTATCGGGAATGCTAATTAATATTTTTATCAAAATTAGAAGTTAAAAACAAAGGTAGATAGTATTCTAACCAAGTGAAATCTAAGCTTTTTCATAGAATTCATAACACAATTAAAGTTTCCAAGAATATTTTTATATACCATCATTCTTGCCAAATTTATAGTATATGTCCATGCCTAGAAAAAATAATTTATATAATTGGGTATATATGCCATGTTTTTGATTTCTACCATATTCCTAATTTCTCTACTAAATAATTTTCTTTACATATACGTAGAGGATTTGGTAATGGTGTAGATCTTTCCTTATAAGAACAAAAAAGATTCTTTTTGCCAAATTATAGATATATTTTATACAAATATAACTAAGATAAGGAATAGAATCCATGAAATTACCTTTATATAGATGAAATACTATATGTTTTTTTTTTCGCTAGGAAACATATATAAGCATTTTATTAAATCATGAAATTTCAACCTTGCCTGTAATCAAATGAGAAGTGGTGGCTTATTCAAACTTTTAAATTTGTTAGATGGAAACAAGATTGAACATTCATCCCTTTTTAGCCCCTCTAAGCCATGTATTTTGCATGAGAATTCTTATCAAAAATATTTTATAGTAAAAGAGGGTATTTTCAAAAACCTAATCATTAGTGAAGGGCATTAATTTTTTTACTATAGCATAACAAAATCAATAATGATAATAATAATTGACATATATTGATACAATGCTATAAGTGCATGATGCTACCTATGTTGTTGATACACTAACATATAGTTATTTAGTTTTAATTTAGTTTCTCCTATGGATTTGATTTTGTCTTATGAATTTGATTTTTGTCTAATAGATTTGATTTTTCTTTCTTTAATTTTTTTCTAGCAAATTTGATCTTTCTAGAATTCTTCTATAGGAAACTCTAAATTACTTTTAACTTCTTCAACTGATGTTAAAATTTTCGTATCTTCTATTCATGAAATTTTTTTGTTAATTCTTAAAATATACATTTACAAGTTGGTAAAGAAAAATTGGGGTTGCATTCTTCTAGTAGTATTGATGAACTAAAATACCTGATTTTGTTCTTCCTACTCATGTATATGAGTCACTAGTAGCTCATCTTACATCATGATATGTATTTATTCAAATTTTTGGTTATCTAACTCATAATTGAAGTTTCACTTCACAGTTAAGTGATGTGGTGCAAAAACATGATATTAAGGTTATTTAGATAAGCGATTGTTCTCATTTTTTTTCTACTTAATAAGCTAGGCAATGCTTTAATGGTGTAATGTACCATAAAATATAAGGTTATATATATATATATATATGGACTCTAGATTTTAACATCCAATCTAAAGAATATTCTAAAGTACTATATTTTATTTCATTACTTAATTTTCTGTTAATCTTTTAGAAAGCTAAATAAGAAATTATATATATTATTCTTCTAAGTTCAATCAAGCCTATGAAATTTATTTCTACAATATTTAGTTTTTATATATGTTTTCTTATTGAAATGAATATTCTTGTAAAAAGAAATTGGATTTATAAATATGTGAAAAGGCATATATTTAACTAATTACACATTATAATCTTCCTAATTCTTGTATTTTTTACCATCATGAATGAGAATTATTTAATATTTTTCATTTTTACTCAAGAAAAAAACATGTTGACATCCAAGAAAGGAAAAAACATGTTCAAGTTGAGGATAGAAAAAAACAATCTAAAGTTGAATAAACAAATAATCAACATAATGTCAATGGTAAGCATAATCAAATGGTAATATGAAAACTCAAGAAAACAAAAACTTATAAGAATAGTATTAGTTTATTACAAGAAATATTAATCAGTGCAAATAGATAGTAAGGATAACTTTTCCTTATGTAAGAAATTTATGGTCTACCCAAAGAAGAAGTTTTTTATTATTGACAAGGGAGGTTTAGAAGATACAAAAGCAACTCGACATAAGGTCAATCAAGAGAGACATTATGTGATAACAATTACTTTTGTAACTTTTACTTACCATTATTATGGATGAATTAATAAAAAAATATAAGATGAAATCCCTTGATGTATGCTATTTACAGATGATATTGTATTGGTGGATATAACTTAGAAAAAATATTTCTTCTAAAATGGAGAAGTAGAAACATGCTCTAAAATCACACAACTTAAAAATTAGAAGAAATAAGATAGAATATTTGAATGTAATTTTAATAATAGTATAAATATTGGTGAAACAAAAGTCATAATTCAAAAAACCCCCTCAATGCAAAGAGTCCTACTACCTAGGATCAATCCTCTAATTAGATGGTGAAACTGATAAATATATATGAAATAGAATTAGGACAAAATGGGAAAAATAAAGACAAACTAATATTGTTGTATGTGATAAAAAATACTAATAAAGTTAAAGGAGAAATTTTACACGATAACAATCAAACCTACTATTTTATATGGTTGAATGTTAGGTAGTACAAAAGAGGTATGAACAAAAAATTAGTATGGTAGAAATATAAATACTTAGATGGATATTGAATGTTACTAAAAAAGATAAACTACATAATGAAAATATTAAAGAAAGACTTGAAGTAGTTTCTATTTCAAATAATCTACAAGAATGATAGCTGAGATGATTTGGATATATGCAAAGAAGATCGGATAACGACTATATAAATAACGGTTGCTACATTAATGTTTTAGGAAAGCCATCGAAAGGAAGAATAAAAAGACATGGGAGAAAATAATTTAAGATGATTTAAAAAAACTATACATAAATAAAGATTTAACTCTTCATAAAGGTAAATGGTGAAAATTAACACATGTAATTAATCCCATTTTCTTGGGGCAAGGCTATAATGATGATGATGATGATGATTTACCTTTGTATCTTCCTCTTCTACAAAAGTTGGTATTTTGTAAAGCTTTCTATTACTACATTAATTATTTTATGTTTGACATAGAAACTAAAAATGATGTAAATGTTGTTAGGATGGAGACCTTTTGACTAATAATTAATTTTCTTCTTTGTTCTTTTTAAGCATCTATTGTAAGATCATTCACGAGTAGATATCTTTAAATTGGAAAGTTGTTTTTTCCATGTTTTTTTTTGGGGCTTTCTACTTAGTGATCAAGCATATGATGTACTCTAAATTTGGTTTTCTTATTATTAATATTTTTTCTGATTTGATAGCCCTTTCTACCTATGTTGTTGATCAAATATGGGACATTGTGCCAATGCAAAGGATCATGTTGATGTGTATGTAGTATGATAATAATAGTAATAGATAATAATTTTTATTAGCGATTTGGTTCTTGGTTTTTCACAAAATTTTGTTAGGGGTACTTTTGAGATAGCAACCTTTCTGTTCATAGTTATGGCATGAGGACTATGCCAAGTGCACATACTTCTTTATAATATACATCAAAGGTATCTTATATGATGGGTTTATTGGTATCTTTACCACTAACCTATTGATGATATCTTATACATTCTACTAAGCTACCTTTATTTCAAGCTTGCATTAAGTGCATTTTATGTGCTCTACACAACCATCTCTAGAAACATAACTAAACTTAGTAAACAAGCTAAGTGCTAATACTCGTTAATTGTAATGATGAATTTTCTAGTATTTTCTTCTTTTTCTTCACATCATTTCTATTTCTAGTTCTCTAATTCTTAAACAAATTTGGAAGATATGATGCAAGCTTAGTAAATATTGGAATTATAATCATACTATAGCTTCAACAAAGATACTTAAGAAAGTTTGCCCATGGTAGCTTCTTTCTAATAAAGGAGCTTAGACTCCTAATTTTTCTAGATTGTGTATCACTTGAAGTAAATTTAATATTATTACAATTTCTTCTCTATGTATGCATGGTAGATGGATTATATAGAATGAACCTTCTAGCCTCTATGGTTTAAATAGAAAGAGAAAAAGAAATTTGAATAGAAAGAAAAAAAGATCTTTTTAGATGTTTTTTTAAACGGATGATAAATCTCTTTTTCCTTTTAATTCAAAAGTTCCTTATGAGATTATTATAAAGTATGATTTTATTTATCAAATATTTAATAAGGCCTACAAAATATAATTATCATCATGCTTTTGGATGATGAAAATAAAAAAAAGAAAAATATTTGGAGAGCTTCTACATTTTCTAAAATTCACAATTTTTATGACATCTTATTCATCAAGATCTTTCTATTAGCACTCTTCTTAAAAATATAAGAAATGCTTCTCCTAAATATCTTTTTGTAGAAGCAAAAACTCATTTTCGCATGTTTTTTTGAGTGTCCTATTGCATAGCATGTTAAAAATCAACATCTAAAATTTACAATAACTTTCAACTAAACATTAAATAAAGTCATTCTTTGTGATTAGCTTACTTTGTCTACTTTCTTTCTTTGTGTTTGAAAATGTCATTGATTTTCTATGCTTTACTTTATTTAGAAGCTTCAATATAAAATTATTTTCAATGGCAATAGTATCACTATGACCTTTATTTAAGAGTGAAATACCAAGTTCTCAAAGATCACTTTTTGGATACTATTATTCCTAATCTCTTGCACCAATATAATATTAAATTTAAAGAAAATTGCAGAAATTAAAATGATGTAGAGTTACCTTGGGAAAAACTTTCAAGGTGAAAAACCCCAACAAAAAATCATCTCTTGGACCGTTAGCAATAGCACAACTTCAAGATTGAAGCACAGAGAGAATCAATGAGAATAATGGAGAAGAATTATAGGGGAAGATTATAGCTTAGGCATTGGCCATTTTTGTGTCAAGGATGCTCCTTATATATTGCTCAGGTTACAAAATAAACCCAAAAATAAAAGGAATAAGGTAGCTTATTTTGGTGGGGATAGGTATGAGACCAAATATAACAAGGCATAAATATCTAGAGAAAATCAAGGCAGATTTGCCTTCATACACCACCTTACAATTCTCCCTCTTGAAGGTAAACTTGCTTCGAAGAATAGTCTAGACCATTTTAGGAAATTAGGTTGGAAGAAGGCCAAATGTTGATTGGCACCAAAAAAACTTTATAGCAGGAGTTGACTTGATGAGTACATCTATAGGATTTTTGTCAGTAGATATTTTATTTAGAAGAATCATTTTCTTTTCAATTTCCTTTTGTATAGTGATATTGTATTTCATTATGCTTCCTATGGGCATGAAAGGTTGGATTCTTGGATAATCTTATGGCACTTTGACTATAATAGCCAATATTAATTAGAGTTTAAGTGATGCCAAGTTCAGCTATTAGTCTTTGAAGCCACATAGCCTTTGACATCCCATTCCTAGATGTCATGGAAAATGTCAAATATATGTTATATTAGACATTATGTGTAAAGGAAATAACAAAGAAAGTGCAAAAAGAGAAAGAAAAGAATGCTTTATTGATATGGAAAGAGAAAAAAGATTGTTCCTTGGGGTTTTTTTCCTTTGGCATCTATCCCTTAGAGGCAATCCAGCATTGCCACCATGGTTAGGCCTATTACCTAGCTAGATGGGATGATTAGTCCACTTCCTATCCCACTTCACTCTTCTTTCTATGACTTGCATGTACCAACTTCAACACTCCATGCTTGGCACAACCTGTAAGCTTGGGTATAAATGCCTTAGATCAAACCCCCTAAAGGTTACCTCAAGAGACACATCTGCTATTATAATGCACCCTTTCAGGTCTTTATTACAACTTCTTTTTTGGGTCTTGCTACAATAACAATAACACTTGTTATGAAGAGACACCATCTTCATTATGCATCAATATCATTTGGAAATGGGGAAGTGATATAACCTCTCTCAATGCTAAGTTAGCAACAACATATTCAACTTTAGTTGTAGATTGAGTAGCATAAGATTGTTTCTTACTTTTCCAAGAAACAACATCATCAAAAAGAAAGATTAAACACATATCTATATCAACGAAACCATGAAGTCCATTAAAATCATTTTTATGATATATCTCATAATTTGAAATACCAAGAAGATATTGGAAGACTCACTTCATTACAATCCAATGTTGTTTTCATGGATTAGACATATACCTACTAAGTTTTCCAACAATGTAAGCAATATCAGGTCTAGTAGAGATCATTGCATACATTAAACTATCAATAACACTAGCATATGAAATTTTAATCATGAGCTCTTTTTCTTCATTTATCTTTGGACATTATTTAATTGAAACTTTAATACCAATTTCAGAGGATGTAGTTATAGGCTTGTAATCATGCATATTAAATCTTTTTAAAATATTTGCAACATATGCATATTGTCTAAGCCAAAACCTTTTATTATCTTTATTCCTTTTAATTTCCATGCCCAAAATTTTTTGTGCAACACCAAGATTCTTCATCTCAAATTGAGAAGATAGATGAAGTTTTAACTCTTGAAGATCATGTATGTTATTACTTGTTATTAACATGTCATTGACATATAGAAATAAGATAACATATTTTTCGCTTGTATTTTTAACATACATACATGAGTCTTCTACACTTCTAACGAAGCCAAGAGTTATTATGTGGTCATTAAATTTTTTATTCCACATCCTTGGTGCTTGTTTGAGCCCATATAGTGATTTTAATAATTAACACACCATATTCTCTTTTTTTTTTTAATTTCATATCCTTTAGGTTGAAGCATATATATTTCATTCTCAAGATCAGCATTGAGGAATGTTGTTTTCATATCCATTTGTTCATGTTCAAGATCATAAATAGTTGTGATAGCCAAACATAATCTTATGGATATTAATTTTACTACTAGAGAGAAGATTTCACCATCAATAATCCCCTTTCCCTGAGAAAATTGTTTAGCTACAAGTCGTGCTTTGTATTGATTTGTAGATTTTATTCTGTACACCCATTTATTTCCAATAGGTTTTCTCTCTAACGGAAGCTTAGTTAAATCCCAAGTTTTATTTTCTTTAAATTGATGACATTTTAGCATCCATTGATTGTTTCCACTTTGCATTTTGCATAGACAAACATGCCTCCTCATATGTTGATGGCTCATTACTATCAATAAACAAGACATTCTTCTAAATGTGAAGGTAATCTTCATATATGTGTTGAACATCTTAAATGATCCTGTTCACTTTGTTGTTCAATTAAACTATATTCTCCCTCTTCATGTTGTGTATCTTCATCTACCATGCTATCACCATCTTGTTCACTAGGGGCAATATCCCTAGCCAAGGGAGGATGACCATTAGAAATTTCATTATTAATTTCAATAGGCACATACATAGGGGTTACATCATTTGAAGGAGTTTTAGTATTTGAAGATTCCTCCTTCATAGATCCACATTTTTCTCTAAAGATAACATCTTGACTATAAATAATCCTTTTAGTTTGTGGGTTAAGCTTTAACACCATGTCCATAGCAAAAAAAAATACATTTGATAGACTTAGAGTCCAATTTGGACCTATCAAATTTTGGAACATGTACATAGGCCTCACAACCAAAAATATTCAAATAGTTTAAATTAATGGACCTACCACTCCAAAATTCCTCTAGAATTGTTCCATCAAGAGCTAATGAAGGAGATCTATTGATAAGATAACATGCAATCATTACTGCTTCATCCCAAAAATGCTTGTCAAGATTAGATTCATTGAGCATACATCTAGCATGTTCCAACAATGTTTGATTGCAATGCTCTAATACTCCATTTTGTTTAGGAGTCCTTGGAATAGTCTTTTTCCTTTGAATGCCTTGTTTTGTTTTAATTCCAGAAGGAAAAAGAGATGAACCATGCAGTATTGAACATTTCCCACCTCAAAAGATAACAGTTAGTTCTGCATCATTCAATTCACTTATAGAAAAAATATTTTTAGTAAGTGTTGGAATATGACATACATTGAGAATCAATTTAACTGCTCTATTTTAAAACTAAATCTTTACCTTTCCATAACCTATAACTTTGCATAAACCATCATTACCTAATCTTACCATTTTGAGATCAGATGATATATACTCACCAAACCAATCAACATGTGGAGTGTAGTGATGATATGAACCCAAGTCCACATACCATGAATATGTATCAGCATTATTAGAAAATGAGACAACATACGAATCTCCTTATTGAGTAGGAGGGGTTTGACCACTTTTTGATATATTACTCTCTTTTCCCTTTTTTGGAGGGGTTTTACAATCTTTCTTTACATGACCAACTTTGCCACAATTCCAACATTTAGATAGGATCTTTACAAATTTTTGAGGCTTATTCTTAAATTGAGGCCTCTTAACAAACTTTGGCTTTACATCATTTTTTAAAAATAATACATCATGTTGAGAAGTAGAAGTTTTTCTTCTTGCTTAGACAATAATTGATCAACAATCTTATCAAAAATAAAGCTAGGAGATGTATTACTTACAGCCATGACAAATGTCTCCCATGAATCTAGAAGTGTACTGAGAAGTGAAATGCACTGATCTTCCTCATCCATTTTGATCCCCATAGATTGCAATTGATGGACCAGTGTATTAAAGATATTTAGGTGTTATGTAATGGCAGTACTTTCAACCATTTTACAATCATAAAATCATTTTTTCACCAACATCGTATTGGTTAGGGACTTTGTCTAACACAAAGTTTCCAATTTAGCCCATAAATCTTTAGTAGAAGAAACATTGGAAACATTAAGCAATACTAAATTTGAAAGACATAAATGAATTGTACTTATTGCCTTTAGGTTCAACTTTTCCCACTTTTTATTGGGCATTTTATTAGGCTTTACTCCTAAAATTACAATGTGCTGGTCCTTTTTAATGAGGAGAGCCTCCATCTTGATCTTCCATAATTCATAGTTGGACCTGCTAAATTTTTCAATTTCAATTTTGGAGAAAGAGTTGGTGATGATTTTTCCTTGTAATTACTTGACAAAATAATAGTGGTATGTGGAACCTCACTTTGATACCAATTGTTATTCCTAGTCACTTGCACCAATATAATATTAAATTTAAAGAAAATTGTAGAAATTCAAAAGACATAGAGTTACCCTTGGGAAAACCTTCAAGGTGAAAAACCCTAGTAGAGATTAGATCTTGGACTGTTAATAGTAGCATATCTTCAAGATTGAAGCACAGAGAGAATCAATGAAAATTATGGAGAAAAATTGTGGGGAAGGATTACAACTTAGGCATTGGCCATTGTTGTGTTATTTTGTTGTGTCAAGGATGCTCCCTATATTGCTCAAGTTACAAAATAAATCCAAAAATAAAAAGGATAAGGTAGTTTATTTTGGTTGGGATAGGTATGGGACAAAATATAACAAGGTAGAAATATTTGAAGAAAATCATGGTAGATTTGCCTTCATCCATCACCTTATAGATACAACTTCAAGCAAACAGATCCTAGTGAAAGTTAAACCGTAAATTTATTTTCTAAAGTATTAATTTTCTTTTATTTTAAAGGTTCAAGAATGGAAATTTTTCAACTTTTATTTCTATTTATTTATTATTTATGATTGATAAGTTTTCTTATCTTTAGAGAGAGTTTTCTCCCTCTATATATAAGAAACCCTTAAGTAATAAGTGAAAACATATGAGGGTACTTCTAAATAAGGACAAGGCCTAATCCTTTTGCTACCTTAGAGGGGAGATTTTTCAGGATTAATTATAAGGATCAAAACTTGAAAAGGCATCCTCAAAATTATTAAACTTTATCTTTAGGCTCTCTCTTCGATGATCTAATGTATTTTGAATTTTTTAATAATATTATTTTTAATGTCTAATGTAACCCATCATTTTTTAGTGTTTTGCTATTATTTCCTTTTATTTTTCACATTTTCTTGTCTATTATCAAGGATTTGTATTTGCCCTTATAATTTTCTTAATTATTCATTTTATTTTACTTATTGGTCTACATTAATGATCAACTCATCATTAATGAGATAAAAATCCAATAATGATGATCAATCATTTTATTTTAATTATTTCTTTTTTTATGTAGGGGTTTCTTTTTAAGGACACTATTCTATATATCCTTTCAAATTTTATTTCATTAAAATCTTGTTGCACAATGCTACTTTTAAAGAACTTTAATTAACTCGTTCAAATTAGATTTTTTATATTTTTTCTTTAAAGAATAAAAGAAAAAATTATTCATTACTTAGTTCAAGCCTTTAATTGCCTCCTTAGATATCATTAATCTTTTTGCTTCACATTAGAAGGGAATTATTAAAATTTCTTTGTATGATTAAAGGAGAGCGCTAAAATTTACCCTTCCATATAAAATGAGTGAAGACTATGTTTTTATTTTTGCATGTAAATCTATCAACAAGTTTAAAAAAATATACTAAAAACTATTTATATGAAATGGTTTAATTAATGGTAAAACTAGATTTATTTATTTAAAGGAAACTCTAAGGGGATAGCAAAACTTCTATTCCTAACCTTCTTTTAAGAGATAATTATTCTCATGGTTGTACTACATCCCTAAGTATAATCAAGCTATTTAAAAGATACAGATTTGGATTTTATTTTAATAAAAGCTTTCTTTTTAAATCACATGACATACCTTGAATTTTTTTTCAACTTTTTAAACCGCTAATTTACTTTGAAAGCTATCTAATTTTTTATTTTAGCTTTTTGAATTATTGCTTCACTTTCTAGCATGTTCTCCTCATTAAACTTTTTTCTTTTTTCTTTTTTCTATAAGACAAGAAACTAAAAAAGTGGTAGCATAATCTCTACTTGCATAGCAAGGTATACCTAATACAAAATCTTTATAAAACTTAAGTTAAACTTTATAACTCCATATTCTCTACTTAAATTAAACCTATAACTTAGAACTTCCAAATTAAGAGTATTACCAAGGGCTTAGTAGGGGGATGTTGGACCTTAAAAAATATTAATAATAAACAAATAATTTAGAGTACATCCAAAGCTTGATACTAAGTAAACATCATTAAAAAAATAGAGGACCAAGCATTTTGATTTCAAGATTGTTAACTCAGTTGTATAGTTTGATATTTGATACCTTAAAAAATAAGTGAAAAAAATTAATTATTAGGAGGGAGAAATGTCCCAGTTTTAACAAAATTTACATCAATTTTCAACATTCATGCTTGAACTTAAAATAAGAAAAGATTCAAGATAGAGAGTTATAGCTTAATACCAATATTTATACCAAAGTAAGAAAATGGTACTACTTATGGAAGATCTTTACCTATCCACTTGTTATTGATCTTATGTTAGGAATCTTTATCATCAATTAAAATATTCTTGTCAATACTAATTTTAATCTTTAAGTTAATTAATCACAACACATTCTTTCAAGTCTTAATTATAAGTTCCCTTTTGGATCTTGTTATGATAATCATAACACTTGTTATGAAGAGACATCATCTTTGTTATGCAGAACCCCTATTTGGGAATGGGGATGTTACAAAGAAAACTATTAAAGCCAACTTATATTCTTTGCTAGGGGCTATGCGTAGGCTGACATGACAAAGAGCTCTTTCAAGAAAATTTAAAGCTTTGATTTCTCAAGGCATTTTGTATTTCTTAAAATAAGCTTTTTTGTGCATGTGATATAGGAGGTGATGTAGTAGAGTCAATTGAAGAAGTCCTTCATAGAACAAAAAATGGTTTTATGAGCTAGTTCTATTTTAGTGCTTTCTTTCTAGGCTAATGTGGAAGAGCTATTTCTCATCCTTCCATGGAACCAAAAAATGGTTCTATGAGTTGGTTCTACAAGATGAGCTAGATTAAAATTTTTTTACACATATTATCTAAAAATTGTTTAAGCTTGATCCCACTAAGTTTCATTGATAAAAAAGGAACTTCTATATTTGCAAAGCTAAAATGAAGAGCTAAGCTAGATTAAAAAACTATTTGATTGCATGTGATTTTGAGTTAGTAGAGTCATTTCGGAGAAGCTAAGTAAAGAGAAAAAATGATTTTAAAAACTAGTTTTATGTGTTGATGTGGAAAAAAAAATGTTTCCTTGTAAAAGATAAGATGAAAGCTCAAAACTATGTGATACCAAAACTCCACTGTAAAGCCAAACTTGTAACTAAGCTCAAAATACACAACAATCTTCCTCTTTTTGAGATTGGGTGAGCTCACAAAGCAAGATTGAATGAGAGGAAATAAAAAAGTATCAAACACAACCAAGCATATAGGAATAGCTTAAAAAGTAGTTTCAAGGTTGCTTATACCAATCAAGCTTACAACACAACCAATCAATTAAACACTACTTCTTGCTAATCATATACACATAGTTCATAATTTGTTAAGTAATTAGGAGAATAGATGAAATAGATGAAAATAACTCAGTCAAGCATAAAGTAATATGAGAAATGCTACACACTTTTACATTAAGAATGCAGAGAAATCATCTTCACTATTTTTTGACAAAATAGCACATACACCATCACATCATATTTTTGACAAAACAACACATAATAGCACATTCATAATCACATGATCTATGCTTTTCCATTTTGTTAGAAAAAGATGAAAAGAAGCTCCCCCTTTCATTAAAAAAATTAAGCTCAAAACACAAAGATAAACATAGGCAATAAAAACAAGTAAGAGATATGCATAAGAGCTTAACTTTAAAACATGTTGATCGTATTGATCAGTGAATTTTTAAGCCTATAATGGAGATGTAATAATGAGAGAATAAATAGACATAGGAAAAATATAATAGGAATAGAATAGATGAGAGAGCTAAGTAGAAAGTCAAAAGGAATTATAGTTATTAATATTTGTAAAATATTTTAGATGAAATAGAAGGATTTTAGAGAGCTTGGGGATGAGTTGAGAAGTGTAGAGACATAGGAGGATTAAGTAGTGATGAGCATTTATTTAGAATAGAGTATGAAAGAAACAAAGAAGGGTGAAAGTCTCAAGATAAATTCAATAAGGAGGTAGAAAGGATCATGATGCAAAAATAGCAAGAATGCCTGGAGCATGAGAGATAGAGACCTTTGGCATCCTAAAAACCTAAAAAAAGGAGAGGCTATATAGAGCAAGATATTGAGACTCTATACTTCACCTATGACCTTTTGGAGGTGTTGTAGCCTCCAAGATTAGAGAAAAAAATAAGGTCATCCTCTAGTGATGATCCCTATGAGGGAATGCATGAATCCATAGGATATGGCTTTGAGGATTTAGCAGACTCAACATGGGCTTCTAGGTCTTTTGCCACGTCTTGAAAGTATCTTGCTTTCCTACAATATAAGCTTACCTACTCTATTTGCAACAAAGTTCATTAACTTATAAATCCATAAACTAATACTAGAAGTTTTAAAAGCTTATGTATGTCTAGGTAAAGAATTCACACCTAGTAATGCTCTTAGATATAGAAATATTTTTTTATTTAAAGCCTTTATAAAAATATCTGCTTTCTATTCTTTAGATGAAATATAAGATAGTTTTACTATTTGAAATTCTACTTAATCCATGAGAAAATGATATTTAATCTTAATATGTTTGGTTTTACCATGAAAAATGAGATTTTTAGAGATAGAAATAGCAGCTTTGTTATCATAATGAATAATTATTGGATTAGTAAATGCTATATTGAAAAAATTTAATACTTCCCTCATCCGAAGAATCTGTATGTAGAAGTGTAAGGCTACAACATATTCTGCTTTAGTTGATGATAACACTATAGCGTTTTGCTTTTTACTTAGCCATGATACTAGTTTGTTACTAAGAAAATAATAGTTTCCACTAGTAGATTTTTGATCATCTTTATTTCCTACTCAGCTTTCATCTATAAATGCTTGTAATTCAAAACTTCTCCTTTTTGGATATCATAGCCCATGATTAGCTATGAATTTTAGATATCATAAAATTCTTTTATCTACAAACAAGTGTGATTATTTTGGTTCTAATTGATATCTAAAATTAGGCCTATTATACAAGCTATATTTGGCCTGCTAGCTATAACATCAATGTTTTTTCCATCTTCATCCATGTAGAGATGTACATTCATGCTAAGAGGAGTTGTATAAGTTTTAGCTTTGATCATTCCAAAATGCTTGAGCATTTGTTGAACATGTTTTGGCTAAGAAATGAAGGTTCCATTCCTAAGCTATGAATATGTAGACCCATAAAATGAGATAGCACCACTATAATAGATATTTCAAACTTTGATTTCATAGCTTCAACAAATTTTTTGCCTAAACTTGAGCTTGTTCCTCCAAATATTATGTCATCAACATAAATTTAAGAAACTAAAAATCATGCATTATCCTTTTTACTATAAAGGGTACTATCTAGAGGGACTTTCAAATACCAATTTTTAGCTAAATATGAATCAAGATTAGCATGTGATATCCTAGGGATGTGCTTTAAGCCATATAAAGCTTTGTGTAGCTGATACACATGATTTGGCTCTTCAATATCAATAAATCATTTTAGTTGCTCTCTATACATTGTCTCTTTTATTTTTCCATTTAGAAATGTTGATTTCACATCCATTTGGTAGAGATTAAATCCTTGATAAATTGCAAAAGAAAAGAGTATTCTAATGGATTTCAACCTTGCAAGTGGAGAAAATGTATCTTGATAATCAAGTTCCTCTATTTGAGAAAAGCCTTTTGCTACTAATCTTGCCTTATTTTGTGTTGCTTAACCATGCTTATTCAGCCTGTTTGTAAAGATTCATTTAGTTCCAATGATGTTAGCTCTTTGGGCTATGGAACTAGCACCCAAGTATCATTCTTTATAATTTTCTTCATCTTTTCATCAATGACATTATTTCAGTCCTTACTTCCAAGAGATTTCCTAATTGTTAGAAAAATGGAAAAATTAAGACAACATACTAATAAGCCATGATCTATTTTTTTAGCTTTATTTCTCCTTGTCCTTTGTCTAAGAGGTGTCCTAAGGATATATACCATGGATATGAACATATGAATTATTCTTCATAGGCCATCATTAGGTGTAGCATCTTGTTGTATTTCTGCCTCATTAGTTGAGAGTAGCTGTTTTTCTTCAATCTCATCTACTTGCTCAAATGCCAAAATTCCATCATTATTTTCTTCTTCATCTTCATTCATATCTTTCTCAACCATATGATTAGTATCTTTCGATAATTCTTCAACCTTAACATGAGGTGTTTCACCTATCTTTAATGTTTTTAAATTTAAGCAAGAATAAGCTTTTGAATGACTAGAAGATCCAATAAACAAAGCATCTTCACAATGACTATAAAGCTTGTGAACATTTTCTTGATTCTGAATATAACACTTGCTACCAAAAATTTTAAAATATTAAACATTAGCCATTTTTTCATACCACATTTGATAAGGATTCTTACCATTATTAGCTCTTACCAAATATTGGTTGATGGTATACGTAATGGTTCTGGTTGCCTCATTCCATAGGTACTTTCATACATTCTTCTCATTCATCATTAATATAAGAATCTTGACTATTTTTCTATTTTCCACTCTAGAACACCATTTTTTTAGGTGTTCTAGCTGATGAGAACTGTCTCTTAATACCTTAATCTTTGCATAGCTCATAAAATTTATTTGAGGTAAACTCATCTCCATTGTCAATTCTAATAGCTTTGAATTTAATTCATGTTTAAGTTTCAACCATACTTTTAAATGTCTTAAAACATTTAAATATAATAGACTTTCTCTCAATACTTTTTAGCCATGAAATTCTAGTATAATAATCAACAATAAGAAATAAATTTTTACTATCACTGAAACCAACTATATTGAAAGGCCCATAGACATCCATATGTAGTAATTCAAGCTTATCTTTACAATGAAAATTTGTTGGCTTAAAGGTAGATCTATTTTGCTTACCATGTCAACATTCAAAACATACCTCTTTTAGATGACTTACTTGAGGAATTACTTTAAGCCTTTCAACCTTGATGAGACCTTATATGTTTCCTAAGTGTAAGTGTTTGAGTCTTTTGTGCCATAACCTACTATTGTTTATCTTAGAAATAAGAGTTAAACATTAAGGCTACTCATTTATAGAATATGAAGTATGTCATACTCAAGTAACATAAGCTTTAAACTCCTTTTCTTTATTCTCTAATATACATTTCTCATTCATGAAATAAATATTATAACCTTCTCTTGAAAATTGTCCTAAGCTTAACAAATTATAATGTAAGCCATCAAAAAAATAAACATTATGAACTCCAAAAAAATTATTATGTATTTTAACTAAGATAATACCTCTTACCATAGTTTTACCTTTGTCATCAAAGCATACTTTACCTTCATTAAAGGATTTTAGTGTAATAAATTTTAATCTATCACTAGTCATATGTTGAGAGCACCCACTATTAAGAAGCCATATCTCTGGATTGCAAGAGCTCTTTAAGCCTAATTGTATGAGGAGAGCTCTTCTATTGATTGGTATCCAAACTTGTTGTCCTATTATGTTATTTCTTGAAAAATGCTTAGTAGGATGAGAGTAACACATATTTTCATAATGAGAAAAGTTACAAGTTCAATAATTTCTTGCTTTATGGCCTATATACCAGAATTAAAATAATATCTTTAGAAGAAATTAGTGGTAATTCTTGGTTCATACTTGATGATTGTAATTCATGAAGTAGGAAGAATTCCCTTACATATTTGTGAGATATTAGTTTGTGATTGTAGAGGTTGTGTTTGGACATTTATCTTTTGGATTGATACTTTTATTGAAGAAAACCTTTTTAAGGGTTCACACTCATAGCTAAGATCCCTCTTATCATCACTTGATTGTCCAATATTGATAATATCCTTGAGCTATTCTAAGCTAAGAGTATACCTACTAAATAAATCAAATGTGACGTGAGTAGCCTTATCTTTCATATCTTTCTTTAGCAGTAACACCTCCTCTTTTAGCTTTAAATTTTCTTATTTAGTTGATTAAAGATATATCTTATAGATCTTAATTTCTTGCTTCCTTTTTAAAAAATTTATTTAATTTTTCATTAAATTTAAGCACAATTTCCAATTTCTCCATTAGCCCTTCTATATCGATGTCTTCAGTTTCTTTGTATTCAGTTTTGGCTATGTCTAATGAGTTTGGTCCATCTTCATCTTTGATCAAGTCTGTAATCTTAGTAGTACTAGAAATTTCCTGCACATTTGGCTTAGTATACATAAAGCTTTGAAAATTTTCATATGAATCATAATCTTTAATTATGACTAAAAATGAAAATAATTCTTGTGCAACAATATCAATATCATTAGCTATTATATCAACAGAAGCAAAATGAGCAAAAGAATTTTCTTTGACATTCTTGATTTCTATACTAATTTCTAAATTCTCTACTTAGTTTTTTATTTCAACTAATTGAGCTTTTAATTTATCAAACTTGTACCAAGTATTCTTTGGCTTGAACCTAGTCATCTAATTTTTTTGATTTTCTTCATCTTTCTTTTTCTTTGGACACTCAACAATCATATGACTTGTTTCACCATAATAATAACAAGAAAAATATTTTGTTAATTTTTTACTAGCCTTTATCTTTTCGTGTGTTCTAAGATTTTTGGCAAGATTAGCAATCTCCTTGTCAAAGTTAGAATTTGATGTTGATGATTCCTTCTTATATTCATTTTTTTAGCTTCAAATCTAAAGGCAATTTGTTTCTTTTTGCCAAAAATAATAATTCCTCCTTTCTTGATTTCAAAGGTAGAAAGAATACTATAGAGCTTAGCTATAGTTAATTAGAGAGATCTTTTGCTACTTCTATGGATGAGAACTTTGCTTCAAATCTAGTGGGTAAAATAGAACAAATTTTCTAGTAGATTATATCATCAGACTATGCTTCATCAAGCATAGTCATCTCACTAACAACTTCATTTATTCAATTGAAGAAATTGCTAATAGTTTGATTTTATTTCATCCTCAAAGCATTCAAACATGCTCTTAAAGTTAGTAGTTTAGACTTCTTTACTTTATCATCTTCTTCATAGATAGCTTGAGGATGCTCTCACATATCTTTGACTGATTGAATGTGCATAATCTTCATACACACTGCTCTATTCAAGCCATAGACCAAAGTTTTCATAGCTTAGGCATCATGCACAACATTATTGATTCCTCTACTAACTACCTATCATATGTCTTCACTATGTGCTAGAAGATATGTCTTCATCTTGAACTTCCATAGAGAATAATTTGAGCCATTGAACCATGAATCTTTGTTAGGTGAGAATGGTTGAATTTGCTCCATCTCTAGGATAATGAAAAATTATAACATAGACTATTAAGTCAAGAGTTGTTGACCATCCTCTAATACCAATTGTTATTTCCTAGACATAGCTAAAGATACTAAGGGGGAGGGAAGGGAATGAATTAGGACCTTATAAAAAAATGATTTGAATAGAGGTTGGTGAAAAGACTAGTAGAAAGCCCTAATTATCCTAATGTAAAAACAAAAAAAAAACAAAATACCTATGCAAAAATGAGTAAACAGATACCGAGCTTTTAAGGTGGTTCACCATAAAACACTTCCTGGATCGTAGGGGGTAGAGTAAATATATTAATTAAAAAAAATTATAAGGCTTTTTTTGACAATCCTAGATTGAGCATAACCACCAAGCTCAAAGTCATGGAAATTATCTCTCTCAACATAGAGGAAGATAAAAATACTCTACCCTTTCTTAATAGAGAGACTTAAGAGTTACAAAGCTTTTTGAAAAAATAGAGCTTTTACACAAAAGAAATAAAGAGAGAGATTGAGAAGAACTTCTAGTTCAAGGACAAGGTTAAAAACTAGAATATTAGAGTTGAGCTAGAGAGCTTTAATTTATGTCCAATATTCATTCTAGAGATTTTTAGAGTCATTCTTTAACCCATCACCAATATCTTGAAGAAGCGAGAGAACTAAGCTATAATCATTACCAATCTATTGGAAAGAGTAGTTGAAGAAGAAGAAGCTATATTTGTTACATCCTAGGTTCCATTACTACATTTGGTATGAGCTTGAGGTAAGCATTAGAAGCTTAGCAGAGGAGGAAGTAATCTATCATTTCATTTTTGATGCTAAAAGTTCTTTTACTACTTGTGGAAATAACAAGTTCTGTTTGTATTAGAGGTAATGACTCTTTCAGCCTCAAATAACAACTATAATTTTTTTCATTAATGTGTTTTAGCTTCCCTCCATAGCAGTAAAAACTCTAGCTTTTAAATAAATAGCTCTTTTAAATATAATCTTATAATGTACCTTTTATTTTTGCTGATGTGGCAAAGTTTTTTCCAATGTAGAATTAGGATTTGGTTCTAAATTAGTTCTAGTTTTATGAGAGCTATTGAACCCAACTTGTATTATTTGCTATGAGCTTTCCTTCTACTTAGGCTAACATGGAAATGAATTCTTTAAAGAAAATTTGAAGTTTTTTGAAGTCTCACAACTTTTCTATTTGTTAAAATAATCTTTCTTGTGTGTGTGATACATGAGCTAATGTTATAGAAGCAATTGAGGGAGTCCTTCATAGAACCAAAAATGGTTCTACAAAGTATTTTTGTTTTAGCGCTTTCTTTCTGGACTGATGTGTAAGAGCTATTTCTCATTCCTTCATAGAACTAAAAAATGATTCTACAAGTTGGTTTTATAAGATGAGTTGTATTAAAATTATTTTATACACATGGTCTAAAAACTATTTAATCTTGGCCCCATGAAGTGTCATTAATAAAAAAGGAATTACTATCTTTGTTGAGCTAAAATGAAGAGCTAAGATGGATTAAAAAAATTGTCCAAATGCACATGATGTTGAGCTGCTAGAGTCATTCTAGATAAGTTTAGTAGAATAAAAAAATGGTTCTAAAAACTAGTTCTATGTGCTAATATGGAAAACAAACACTTGCCTATTAAAGATAAGACAAAAGCTCAAATATGTGTAAAATGAAAGCTTCATTGTAAAGCCAAATTTGCAACCAAGCTTAAAACACACAACAAAAGTAATTGTAGTGTAATTGCAGTGATCAACAGATAGATAACCAACAATAACAAAAATTACTTTTGCTAATAGCAATATTAAGAGGATACTACAATGGAAACTTTTAAAAAAATACAATATGAGAGTGAGAAGATTTCATTCCATAAAAGACTAAAAATCCAAGAACAAAAATACATGTAATGAAACTTGGATATGAAAAAGAGATTAAATAACATGGTGAAGAGAAGAAGAAATCTTTACATCTCCTAGAAGCTAACACTTCCAATCCTTTTATTACTGAGAGCTATTGGTGTACTGATGCATCTAAAACTATGTCAAATCCTCAGCGAATACCCCAATGGTAGTAAAGATCTTATTGTTGTTGCTACTATGCAAATGCTTCATTCTAAAGCTAAAGATGAATTTTATGGTGGGATTTCTGCATCTGACTAGAATTGAGACTACATATAATATGTTTGAGCTTGGTTGTAGGTTTGGCATTATGAGTGAACCTTTTGTTGAGAGGAGCTTGAGCTTTGATCTTTTCTTTCATAGAAAAGCTTCTATTTGCACAAGTTATTTATGCCACATCAACACATAGAATCACCTAGTAGAACTATTTTTTGGTTGTATCAGAGCTTCTAATTTTGATGGTTTCTTCTCTCTACCATGTAAGCTTTTGGAATTATAATCATGCTTTAGAACCATTTTTTGGTTTTACATAGCTTGCCCAAAATGGTTCTACTAGCTCAATAGCACATGCAACCATGGTTAGTTAATGTAGTTTAGTTTCTTAGTTTAGCTCTAGAAACATTTTTCAATTCTATAAAGGTTTCTTGATTTGATTATACCATATTGGATTCTTTTTTATATGGATGAAACTTATGGTACCAAGCTAAGTATTCCAAAAAAGCACTTGTGCTATTAAATTTCTATTTAGCTAAGCATTAGCTATTAGAACCATATTGTGGTTCTACAAGGGCTCATGCTACTAGCAACCTTTTTTTAACCATCTTAGCTCTTTGATTTGGTTTTATTTGTGCATTATAATTTGGTGGATTTGATGGGAATGAGCTAGGCATTTCTAGAGCATGTGTGCAAAAATAATTTTAATTTAGCTCATCTTGTAGAACTAGCTTGGTTGTACAAAGTGATTCCAAAATGGTTTTGCCATGTCAACACTTTTCTTCCATATATGTAGGCATAGTTAAAATATTATTTTTTAAATAAAAAAATTTAGAACTATTTTTTGGTTCTACCAAGCACCTTGCTAAATTAGCTTGTAGAATGAGTCTTTAGAACCAATTTTTGATTCTACAAAGCTCTTCCAAAATGATTTTGTCACATCAACGATTACAATCAAAATAATTTTTTGAAGCAAAAAATGCTTAGGAAAGCTTAGAAATATATTAGTATTGCTAGCTAAGAAAAAAGAAGATGGAAAGACAAGACAATCTTATATTAGGACAAGCTATGTAGGAATAATTTTTGAAAAACTCTTTAGATTTTTTAAACTAGGTAGCACTAGATCAATAATTCAAAAGAAGAGCTTACATGTGAGAGAGGTCATAGGATAGAGGTTTTCTTGATCTCCCCCCATGGTTTGGAGACCATCGAACACTTTGATATGTTCTTGAGTGGTAATCAAGTGGTAGAAAACCCATCCCAACTTAGTGATACCATGCTAATAGTAGGACTTTCTCCTATTACATTCCTTTCTAAGTCCTCTTCATTCTACCCTTACATGGAGAACTACATGGCCCTAATTCTACGATGGTCATAGATATGTAAGCAACTAGGATTGGATAATTTTGGTGTGGTGCCTTGTTGAACCTTATACCAGATCATGAGGGGTTTGGGGGTGAGACCCCCTTTGTAGATACATCATATTCCCTTCCACTAATGATGTTTATAGGGTTTCTTATGTACTTTTTTAGTGACTTCTCATTTAGAGTTTATAGGTTTTCCTTGAGGTGTGTTCTCTCTTGTTAAGAAGTTGTTATGCTACTTGCTCCTTTCTAGGAGTTTCTTGCTTGTTTAGAGGCATATTCCCTAGCTCTTCCATCCTAGATCCATTAGATCTCGATGAATTTCTTGGGGTGCCAAACAATGTCGAGGAAACATTATTATAGGTGGTATTAGAGCATTTTTGTATCATGTTGTGACAAGAATGTATCATCCAATGGTATTATACCTTTGAGATTTCTTAGATGGTCCTTACAGATATATATATCCTAGTGATATAGGATCACATCCTCATGTACTTTGAATAGTTGCCTTATGGTAAGACTCCTAAGCTTTTCATCATGGGGTTGATGCTACGGTATGAGAAATTGATGTATGTTGTTCTTACTAGGGGTTGCATATGATTGTGTTGTGATGTTTTCCTCCACTAAGTTAGTTATGGTTGGACTAGCTATGGTTTTACTTTGATATGGTTGAGGAGAGTTCTATTGGAAACTTATAAATTGTTGTTTCTTGAGGAGCTTTCATCTTCGATCTCTAGTGGTTCATCTAGGATGAATTGGATCTAGTTGCCACTTCAATCTTCACCTAGATGACATGTATTGAGATGGCATTTATTGGATTCTGCAGGATGCAGTATCCTTGCACCCCCACTCACCGTAGATCTAGTGAGTGGAAATTACAAATTGGAATATGCTAGTTACCAAGTACCTTAGGATGGAGGACCTTTGGACATGTGATCCTGGTGAGTCTTTTTTTGGGTGGATAAGGATTATCATTGGTAGAATTTTTATGCTTGTGTTTGCATTTTTATGTTTGTCTAGTTATGTAGGTGTGTCTTTCCTTGACCACATTTCCAAATTTTGCATGCATGTCCCTCTTGTTGTGTTTATCATTTGTTAATGCAAGGCTTTGTGCTATATGTTGGGTGATGACTTGTTATTGAAAATTTTCAAGGCTACATTTTGAGGCCATTTGCATCATCCCAAGAACAAATTTTTGTGATTCTTGTTTTGATAATATCTTGTGCTTTGGGTATGGTTTGTCTTGTTGGGGACCTTTTGGATGTTGCATTTTCTTATTTGAGCTAGTTGTGTTGCCCTGGGTTTTGTGGCATCACTTATTTGATTTATGACATTTCTTTAGACATTTTGTTTTAGAGATCTTCTAGAGTAGGTCATCCTATTGATGGTTCTTGTTGGGATCTCACCTATTTTAAAGAGAGTCTTTCCTTGTGGATGCATCCTCTCTTATATTGCTCTTTGTAATGAGAACTAGATCTTTTTGTTGAGACCTATTGTTGGCTAGACCATGGTCTCCCTTCCTATGTTCCAAGTTGAGATAACAAATTTCTAGTGACCATGGCTCTTGTGAATTTGTTGAGATTTTGATCCTAGTGAGAACCAGTGTTACTACCTAGGAACATTTGTTGTATGTGAATCTTTGGAATTTTGAGAGTGTTCCAATTCTCTCTCTCTCTTGGTATGCCTCATGATAAATTCTTTTGTATGAGTGTATCTAATTGATCCATCAAGTTTTGCATGATTGATCTCTATGCATTTTACTAAGGTCTTTCTCTTTATGATGTTGTGAGAGTAATATTTCTCTATTGTGTGATCATGCTTGATGGTTGTATATGAGGTCTATGTGTTGATCATGTTCTTGCTAACTTCTTTATTTCAGAGTTGTTGTCTCAGCCTTGTAGGTAGCATAGGTACAAAGATGTGTCTAGTGATAACCTCAGTTGATTTTATGAGAACTATGTCTATGCAAAAGATATGTGCTCTTAAAAATTTCATGAATTGGGTACATGGTCTTAGAATCCCTACATTGGTTTGTGGTGGAACTGTGGATACATCATGATTTTTTTGCCTCTCAATGCTTGGTGGGCACTAACAAAGGATAGTGGTCCATCCTAGATCCTATGAATATTGGGTTAGAAAATGGCATAGAATAGTATCCTTGGCCATGCAAGATATTGATGGCCCAAGAGTGGCCAATGCCTTGAGGTCCCACTATAGTGGGTGGTAAATTCTTAGATGGTGTTCTACATTATTCAATTGTTGCATTCATATCTTGGTTTGTTTTCTTTCAATGACAATCTTGTAGTGGGAGCAATGCTACAGTTGTCCATGTACATGTATAGATAAAGATAGGTTTTTCTTAGAACAAAATGAGGTGTCTTTGGTGTTGCTCATAGTGGCATAAATGCTTTAGCTTAGGATGGGCTTGGGTAGTTTGTCCTATAGGTTCCTAGGCTTGGGTAGCATTCCCGAATGTCATGTATTATGGTTACCAAATGTATTTCTACTCTTGAGTATGTAATATTGCAATGTTATGATGTATTCAGTGATAGATCATGTACATAGAAGTGCTAGATGTTGTTTCCCTATGTTAATCAGTTGTTCCCATATTGTAGGCCAGTGCCACACCCTATGACAAGGTCAAACTTGATGTACGGTGTTTTCCGGTGTTTATCCTTGAAGCACTTTCTCTCTATGTTTTGAAAGCATCCTATATTCCCTAATATGATATCTTCTAAAAGCTCTATGAAAAGTCCTATTTTTGTAATAAGTGTTGTAATAAGGAGGCTAGGGCATGCTCTTGCTCATGTTGCTATTGAACTTATGCTTTGTATTTTGGTGATATTGGCACGTCTTGATGGTATGTCCTTCGATGAGTGTTCTTGAGTTAGGATAAGTTTTGGAACCCTTCTTTTGGTATTCCTTGATTAATAGAAATCTTATTCATGGATTATTGATGATGGATTGTAACCTAAAATTCAAACAAATGGGTTCGAAGAACTCTTGATAGTTGGTAGCTCGTGGTGGCCATGTGAATTACAATGGTAGAATGAATATTCAAATGAAAGGTGATGTTGTCCTGACTACCTATAGGGTAGAGTTGAGTTCTAGGTATTAGTACCTAGACTTCTTCTCCCATGGTTGGATGTGATTTTTGGGGTAGTTTTTGTAAGCGTTGGAATGGTGGACCATCCTTGAACAAATGGTGTTATAGTTACACAAATTGTTTTTTTCTCTTGGAGGTCCTACATGGTGGACCTATATGTGTTGAAAAACACTTGAGGCTATGCTCTCATGTCTTAGGGCTTATGATGCCTTTATGGGCTACGGTATATCACCCCATCTTTATGGTGTATCGTTGATTATTTTAGTGTCCCAACCTCTCTAGTGGGATAGCATGATCGAGCATTGTATTACATAGTGATTCTCTAGACATATGGTAAAATCCATTCTTTATTCTAATTAATACCTTGTTTAGTTTTCGATAGAATAATGTGGGTTGTATCAAGACAATTTTTCTTATAGATGAGATTCAAAAATAGTTAAGGTTTGGGACTTGTTGCAAGTAGTAGTCCCAAGTGCCTAAACTCTCAAGGCTAGTTTTTAGAGGCAGGGTATTGTTACTATATTAAATTCATAGAATATCCCTTGTGAGACCATGCAGTTGATGTAGGCTTGATGTATATACCTCTTCTCTGGTAAGAAAGGTGTGCTCTCATGTATTCTCTCTTAGTTTTGGGACTTCAGAGGGACTTCCTTGTTGGGGATCTCTAGTAGACTCCCCTTATTATGAATCCTTCGAGGATGAATTATGAAATTTTTTTTGAGTTGGTAGTTGATGATGGTGATGCCCATTCATTATAATTTCAAATTGTCTCAAGGACTTAATCCTCCTATGGACAAACTATTATTGATGACTCTTGAGTTTGTTGATTGTATCCAATGGTAATAGGTAGTGTTGTGGCTTTGTGCATGAAAATTGTTGTAAATGGGATGGACTAGCATATATGAAGTGAAAAATTAGGCCTCCTATGATGAAATGGGATCCATATCTGTGAAAGCTTGTGGGATGAACTCTTTGGCTTATCAAGTTGATATTTAAGATGAAATTGAATGTGGGTAAGACTTGTGAGTCTATGTCTTTCCTCAACTAGTAGTGGTTTGATGATATGGTTGTGTTGGATATGTGGACTACTTGGGCATGTATCATGTATATGATGTAATTGGGCTATTTTTCCTATTTGTGGAAGGAACCTCAAAAAGAGGATATTCCCTTTTAGTTTAAAAACCCAATCAAAGGTTTTGATCATGCATGAGTTGCGGTTGTTCGTGGCTTAACAGGAAAGTTTAGATTCTAGGATCCTAGATGTTTCTCAAAAAATTCATGATAGTGTCTATCCTCGAAGGTGATTGCACATGCTTCATTGGGCTAAGAATTCATAAAAAAGTGCTTGTCTCACCTCTCAAAGTGAAACAAACAAGCTCTAAGGTGCAAGTGTAGCTGATCCTTTCCCATAAATGGGACATAATGGCTATAATGGATCATGTGACAATGGTTGGCATGAAACATGTGTATGGAGGATGGTCTTGAGGTTAGTTGCCCAACCTATCCTCCACTTGTTCAAGTACTACAGTAGGAATTCTCAATGTTGGACCTTCTCAAATGATGTAAATGATAGACTAGATTAGGATGTTATGATAACCTCTTGGAGAAGTTTTTCAAATAAATTTTGGATCTTCCTTATTTCAATGAACATGGGATAGTGTTGAATGAAAATATGTGGATTGCGATGTTGGTGAGTCTACAGATGATAAGGTTAAATTTAAGAGATATACTTCTATACCTTGTTTTGAAGGGAGATCATGCTCAACTCCCTTCCTACCAAATTAAACCAATGTTGATGCAGGAAAAGGAATGAAAATATATGGATGGTATAAACCTAGTTCTCTAGAATATAGATGGTTGGATTAGTGAGACCTCATGGGTCTTGATGCTATAAGAAGAACCTAGGGTTCTAGAAAGCTTGAGTTGCTTATTGAGACATGGTTCTTTTGGAGCATGTTCTCTCCTTTGTTTGTAGTTTTCCAAGTCCATCACGAACATTAAAAATGCTCTTGGTGAGGCTTCAAAATTGATTATAAAAAATAAAAATAAAAAAAATCAATGAAATCGATGAATGTTGAGAAGCCATTCAAGATAGAACTCAATTGGACTTGTAAAAGAAGAGAACATCCTCTTGCATAGGTATGGGTTTATGTAGGAAGACAAGTCTCTAGACTCAATAAGAAATAGATCTAGGGGATGTCTTAGAGATTTTGGACCTTTGGGGTAGACTTATTACTCTTGTCATAGAGTAGGGAAAGATTTTTAATTTCTTCAAGTGTCCTTTGCATTTCATGCAAGGCCTTGGATGGAAGGATGTATCAAGTGTTTGGGTTAGTACCTTCCTTTAAGCTTGGCATCAATTGAGTTGAGGTACTCCTATAAGTTGATAGAGCTTCAAACCCACACTTGAATTGTACTCTCAAAGTTATTCAAGGCTCCACTTTGAGGAAATCACTTCTTTTGTGTGGGGGAGAATTGTGAGAGAGGTCCCATGATGGAGGTTCTTCTAGTCTCTTTCCATGGTTTGGGGTCATGGAATACTCTGATGTGTCCTTGAGTAGCACTCAAGCGTTAACAAGCTAGTAGTAGAAATCCCTCTTATTGCATCCCTTTCTAAGTCCTCTTCATACAACCCTAACATAAAGAATTACATGGCCTTGATTCTATAGTGGTCATATATATGTAGGTAGCTAGGATTGGATAGTTCTAGTGCAGTGCCATGCTAAACCTTGTACCAGATTGTGAGGGGTTTAGGGATGAGGCATCCCTTGTAGATACATCATCTCCCCTTCCATCGATGATGTCTACAAGATTGCTTATGTACTTATTTGCTAAGTCCTTGTTTGAAATTTAGAGGTTCTCCTTGAGGTATATTCTCTCTTGTTAAGAAGTTTTTGTGCCACTTGCTCCCTTCTAGGGTTTTCTTACTTTCTTAAAGGCATATTCCCTAGGTCTTCCACCCTAGATCCATTTGATCTCAGTGAATTCCTTGGGGTGTCAAACAATGTTAGGGCAATGTTGTTACATTATATATATCATTAAGTTAAAGGTATATAAAAATGAGATTGAGCCATGAAAAAAATAAAAAGCTCCATTCATAGTAAAGCTTAGATTGAAAAGGGCTATTATATGAAAATATAAAGTGTATGCTACTATGAAAGTAAACTGAAACTCATTAGTTGTCAGTTGAAGCTTAAAGGGCCATTCTCTCTAATAGAAGTAGAGTTTTCTTTCTTTATGAAAAGTAAAGAAATCATTAGTACTAAAATGAAATAACAAATTTCTTCTTCCTATACTAACATTTCAATGCTTATCTTAAGCTCATACCAAAATTAGTAATGGAGGCTAAGATGTAATAGATACAATGCCTTTTCTTCAACTACTCTTCCTAATTTATTAGTACTGGTTGTAGATTATTACCTCACATACTTTTGCAACATATTTGCAAGGGTTTGAAGAACAACCATACAAATGGCTACAAGAATGATAACTATAAATTAAAGCTCTCTAGCTTAGCTCAAGTGTGTTGGTTTCAGCTCTCTAATGCTTGAACTAGAATTTTTTCTTTTGGTATTCTCTTCTTCATAGTTTTCATCCTCATTCTCTCTAAGTTTTCTATAAGAGAACTATTTCCTCTCTCTTAAAAAGCTTTATGATTTTTAAGTTTCTATGTTAGGATAGGATAAAGTGTTTTCCTCTTCCTCTATTACATGGAAGCTAACTCCTATGACTTTAGCTTAGTGATTATCATTACTCTAGGATTGTAAGATAAGCCATGTAATTATTTTATTAATAAAATTACTTTACCTCCTACGATCTAGGGAGAGTTTTAGAGTGGATGTAGGCTGGCCCATCTAGCATTTGAACCATCTTAAAAGCTTTGTATCTATTTATTCCTTTTTTATAGCTCCTTTATTTATTAAGTTTAGTCTTTAATTTGGGGCTTTCTGCTAGTCTTTCTACTAGTCTCCAATTATTTTGAATTTTTTATAAGATCCTGATTCATCCTTCTTCTCAATGTCTTTAGTTTCATCCAAGAAATAATAATTAGTATCAGAGTAAGGTTCAACACTTCTAACCTAATAGTTTATGTTGCATTCATTTGTTTTCTCAACAAGGCATAGAATCATGGCTTCTTATCTAATAGAGCTCTATGGGTTGATAGCTCAGATTATTCTCTATGGAAGTTCAAGATGAAGACATTTTTCGTAGCTTATGTTGATGATGTCTAGAAGGTAGTTAGTAGAAGAACCAATAATTCATCACATGATTCCTGACCTATGAATGCTTTGGTCTATGGATTGGATAAAGTAATATGTATGAAGATTATGCATCTTCAATCAACCAAAGAAATGTAGGAGCATCTTTAATATATCTATAAAGGAGATGATAACACGAAGAAGTCTAAGAAGTTGACTTTAAGACCACATTTTAATGTTGTAAAGATGGAAGAAAATGAAAATAGTAGTTTCTTAAATCAATTAGATAAAATTGTTAGTGAGATAACTATGCTTGGCAAAGCATATTATGATGATATAATGTACTAGAAAATTTTATCTATTTTCCCCAAGAGATTTTAAGAAAATATTTTACCAACATAAGTGGTAAAATATTTCTCTAGATTGATAATAGTTGAACTCCATTTTATTCTTTTAGCCTTTGAAAGTAGAAAAAGTGAAACTAGTAATTCTAGCAATATGAAGTAAATTGCTTTCAAAGATGAAGCTAAAAGCAATAAAGATAAAGATGAATCATCAACATTAGATTCTAATACTAATAAGGAGATTGCTAATCTTGCTAGAAAATTTAGAATGATTAAAAGGAGAAAGGATGGTAAGTTAACAAAATCTTTTTTGGGTTATTATTATGCTGAAATAGGTCATATGATTACAAAATATCCAAAGAGGAAGAAACATGAGAAGAATAAGAAAATCAGAAAATCAGGTTTAGGGCAAAGAGCACTTAATATAGGTTTAATAAATTGAAAGACCAATTAGCTGAAATACAAAGCCAATTAGAAAATGTAGAAAATAGTATAGAATTTCTTTTATTTATTTTTCTCATGCCAATATAATGACTAATGATTTTGACATTGTTACATAAAAAATAATTTTCATTTCTAGGCATGATTGATGATTATGATTTAGATGATGCTTTTTAAAGCTTTATGTATACTAACATAAATGAATGAGAAACTCCTAGTACTTTTGAGACTGTAGGCTCAATTGAGGATGAAAATGAAACAAACGCATCAAACATAGCTGAAAATGAATATGAAGAAGTTGATGATGTTGATATAGAGAAATTGGTTATGATAGTCAAAGTGAATGAAGAGTTGAATAAATTGTTAAAAGAAAAAAAGCAAGAAATCAAGAGCTATAAGAGAAAACTTGAATCAACTGAATAACAAAATTTAAAGCTAAAAGATAAAGTGTTACTACTAAAGAAGAACATAAGATAAGGCTACCCAAGCCACATCATATTTTTTTACCAGGTTTACTTGTACATTAATAATGAATGATCAAGTGATAATAAGAGGGATCTTGGATACAAGTCTCATCCCTTAACAAAGCCACCTTCAATAAAAGAAATAATGCATAAGATAAAATTTTAAACACAACCTTCACAATCACAATCCATGGGCTCATATATAGGTAAGGGAATTCTTCCTACTTAAAGAATTCTAATTATTAAGTATGGTCCAAGATTGATAGCTAATTTTTTCCAAGGATATTGTTTTAATTATGGAATTTTAGGTCATAAAGCAAGGAATTATAGAACAAATGAATTTTCCCATTATGAAAATATGCATTATTCCCATTCTAATAATTATTTTCTGAGAAATGTAAAAATTTAATATCAAGTTTGAAGACTAATTGATAGAAGAACTCTTTTTATTTAGTTAGCCTTAAAGAGCTTTTGCAACCCAAAGACATAGTTTCTTGATAGTGGTTGTTCTCAATACATGATACATGATAAATCAAAATTTATCACACTTAAACCTTTTAACAGAGGCAAGGTAAGCTTTAGTGATTAAGGTAAAGCCATGGTAAGAGGTATTGCCTTAGTTAAAATTCATAATGATTTTCCTAAAGTTCATAATGTTTATTTTGTTGATGGCTTGCATTATAATTTGTTGAGCTTATAATTCTATTTCATGAATGAGAAATGTATATTATAAAACAAAGAAAAGGATTTTCAAGCTTATGTTACTCAAGCATGAAATAATTTATATTCTATAAATGAGTAGCCTTAATGTCTAACTCTTATTTCTAAGATAACTAGTAGAAGGTTCTCGAACAAAAGACTAGGACACATAAGTTTAGGAAACATCCAAGATTTTATCAAGGCATAAATCATAAAAGGCATTTCTCAAGAGAGTCTTCTAGAAGAATTATGTTTTACATGTCAACATGGTAAGCAAACTAGAGGCACATTAATGCCAGTGAATTGTCATCATAAAGATAAGCATGAATTACTACATGTGGATGTCTATGGGCATTTCGATGTAGCTAGTCTTGATGGCATAAGTATTTATTTCTTATCATTGATGATTATACTAGAATGTCATGGATAACATGTATTAACAAAATTTTTTATATGTTTAAATATTTTAAGGTATTTAAAAGTATGGTTGAAACTAAAACAAGGCTTATAAACAAAGATATTAGGACTAATAGTGGAGTTGAGTTCACCTCATATAAGTTTTGTAAGCTATGTAGATATTCAAGGATTAAGAGATAATTCTCATTAGCTAGAACACCTAAGAAAAATAGTTTCATAGAACAAAAAATCATAACTATACTCGAGATGATTTGATTAATGATGAATGAGAAGAATGTACCAACATATCTATGAAACAAGGCAAGTAAAACAATCATGTATATAACTAATAAATATTTGGTAAGAGAAAATAATGGAAATATTCCTTATTAAATGTGGTATGATAATATGGCTAATGTTCAATATTTTAAAATTTTGATAGCAAGTACTATATTAAGAATCAAGATAATTTTCATAAGCTTGATAGTCATTGTGAGGATACTTTTTTTATTGGATATTCTAGTCATTTAAAAGCTTATCATTTCTTAAATATAAAAACATTAAAGATTGTTGAAACACCTCATGTTAAGATTGATGAATTATCTAAAGAGACTAATAATGTGGCTAAGAAATATATGAATGTAGATGAAAAAGAAAATAATTATGGTACTTTGACATCTGAACAAGTTGATGAGATTAAAGAAGAGAAAATAGCCTTAAGTAATAAGGTAGAAATAGAGCAAGAGGATACAAGTAATTATGGATTAAGGAGTAGAACACCTAATGATGGTTTGATAATTTAGATCTAAGATAGATATTCTCAAGACACCTCTTAGAAAAAGGATAAGTAGAAAGAAAGCTAAAATAATAGATCATGGCATATTTGTATGCTTTCTTAGTTTTTTCATTCCTCTAACTATTAGGGAAGTTCTTGGGAGTGAGGATAGGAAGAATGCCATGGATGAAAAGATAAAGTAGATTGTAAAGAATGATACTTGGGGGAACTAGTGACATACCCCAAAGAAACTAATGTCATTGAAATAATGTGAGTCTTTGCAAATGAGTTGAATGATCATGGTGAAGTAACTTAAAATAGGGAAATATTAGTAGCTAAAGGCTTTGCTCAGATTGAGGAACTTGATTACTAGGATACTTTTTCTCTAGTTGCAAGACTAGAATCTATTAGAATGCTTTTATATTTTGTAGCTTATTATAGATTTAAGCTCTCTCAAATGGATATGAAATTAACTTTTCTGAATGGAGAAATAAAAGAGATAGTCTACATTAAACAACTAGAGGGATATACTGACACTAAAAATCCAAAACATGTGTATCAAATAAGCCTCAATGATGTGGTATGTTAAGCTCCTCTAGACATTAATATTTATATTAAAAAGGATAATACATGGTTTTTAGTTGCTCAAATTTATGTTGATGACATAATGTTTAGAGAACCAAGCTCAAGTTTAAGTAAAAACTTCATTAAAGCTATTAAATCAAAATTTGAGATGTTTATGATAGGAGAGCTATCTTATTTTATGGGCCTACATATTCAACAAATTAGGGATGGAACCTTCATTTCATAGATAAAGTATGTTGAATAAATGCTTACAATTTTTACCATAATAAAAGATAAGACTTATGCAACTCCACTTAGCATAAGTGTATGCCCTTGAAATAATGAAGATGAGAATTATATTGATGCTACACTATATAGATCCATCATGGGAAGCTTGCATTATGATATAGCTAGTAGGCCTAATATAGATTTTGTAGTAGTCTTAATTTGTAGATATTAGTCACAAAAAAAAAAAAATCACACTTGGTTGTAGTAAAAAGAATTTTATGGTATCTGAAGGACATAACTAATCATGGATTATGATATCCAAAAAGCAAAACTTTTGAATTATAAGTGTTTGAAGATGCATATTAGGCTAGAAATAAAGATGATTGAACATCCACTAGTGTAGATTGCCAATTTTTTGATAAGAGATTTGTATCATGTCCAAGAAAAAAGAAAAACTATATATTTTTATTTTCAGTTGAAGTAGAATATGTTGTAGCCTCACATTGTTCCACATAAGTTTTCTAAATGAAGGAAGTATTAAAGATCCTTAATATAGCATTCTCTAATACAATAATTATTCATTGTGATAATAATGTTGGTATTTCTATATCTAGAAATCCTATTTTCCGTGGTAAAATTAAACATATTGAGATTAATTGTCATTTTCTTTGAGATCAAGTAGAGTTCCAACTAGTGAAATTATCATATATTTTATCCAAAGAACATAGAGAATATATTTTTACAAAGGGTTTAAATAAAGAAATATTTCTATATCTAAGAATATTTTTAGATGTAACTACTTTATCTAGGCATACAAAAGCTTCTAAAAGTGTAAGTACTAGTTTAGGGATTTATTATAAGCTAATGAATTTTGTTGTAGGGAAAGTACGTAAGCTTATACGGTAGGAAAATAGAATACCTTTAAGACACAATAGAATACCCAAGAGGTCATGCCAAGTATGCTGAATGCTCAAAGTAATATCTTATGAATTCATGCATTTCCTCATAAGGATTATGACCAAAGGATGATATTGATTTTGGCACCAAGAATGAAGGATGGTGCAACTCTAAAAGGTCATGGGTGAAGTAAAGGATCTCAATATCTTACTTTGTATATCCTCTTCTTTCTTCAACTATTTAAGATTCCAAAGGATTCTATGTCTTTACTTCATGTAGTCTTGCTATTTTTGCATCATAATCCTTTCCACCTCCTTACTAAAATTGTCCTTGACCTTCCACTCTCCTTACTTCTTTTCCACTTTGTTCTAGCATGGATGCTATTAAATTCTTAATCCTTCTTTGCCTCTACACTTTTTAGCTATTTCCCAAGCTCTTTGAAATTATCTTGATTCATCTAGAAGGGCTTATGAATATCTATGGCTAATATTCTTTCTATGTTGATGCTTAGTTCTATAATCTATTTTGTGCCTTTTATGTTTTTTTATCTATGCTTAGTATGTCTAATTTTTTTCTCATTATTACATGTTAGTCATAAGCTTGAAAATTTACTAATAAATAAGAGTGACATGATTTTTCCTTAAGCCCTTATGTGTATCTCTTTTATGTATTCATCAATCATGTTTATCTCTATGTTTTAGGCTTAATCTAATTATTGATAAGGGAAGCTTTTTTTAGCCTTATTTTTAATAAAAAGGGAGAGTGTTGTATGATGTGATTATGTGTGAGCTATTTTATCAATAGGAGTAAAAATTATTTCTCTATTATTATGATATTTAATTTTTTACTCTTTGATCAATTCTATTCTCTGTATTCTTAATGATTTCTTTGTATAAGCTTACTGCATTTAAAAGCTTGTAATTTTATCTATTTTAGAGATGTATCATACTTCTAATTACTTGATTTTATGAGAGATATGTGTATATAATTAGCTAGATATGATGTTTGATTGTTTAATAAATTGTTTATTTGAGTTATGAATTGTATTATAATGATATTTTTCTCATCTTTAAATGTTCGTATGATTTTCATGCTTAACTAGATGCTTGTTGTTAAGAACTTACTAATACAAGCTTAATAAGTTATTTGATTATAATATATTCATATGGCCTATGTTGATATGTGTAGTAATTTTTATCTTGAAACTCTTTGTTTTGTTTTTAATAACCATTCCTATGTTCTTGGCTTTGTATGATCTTCCTCTATTCTCTCTTATTCAAGCTTACATTGTGGGCTCCTCCAATCTCAAAAAGGGAAAGATTAATAGATGTTTTATCTTTGTTACAAGTTTGGCATTACAAGTAAAGCTTTCATTCAGATAATCTTGAGATTTTATCTTTTCTTTAGTAGAAAATATTCATTTTGAAAAAGTTATTTGTGTCACATTAGTAGGTAGAACCATCTAGTAGAACCATTTTTTGGTTCTACAAGAGCTTCTACTTTTCATGGCTTCTTCTCTACCATGTAAGGTTTTAGAATTGGCATCATGCTTTAGAACTAATTTTTGGTTCTACAAAGCTAATCTAAAATGGTTCTACTAGTTTAGGATCAAGTTCATTCAAAGTTTGTTAATTTAGCTCAACTACTTTTTTTTAGCTCTAGAACCATTTTTTTGGCTCTACAAAGGCTACTTGATTTGGTTTTATCATGTTAACTTCTTTTTTGAGTGGATAGGACTTATAAGATCAAGCTAAGTGTTTTGAAAAAGTATATGCACTATTAAATTTTTATCCAACTTAGCATCATCTATTAGAATCATATTTTGGTTCTGCAAGAGCACAAGCTATGAGCATCTTCTTTTTACCATGTCAGCTCTTTGTTTTGGTTATATTTGCACATTGTATTTTAGAGCATTTATTGGGGCCAAGCTAATCATTTTTATAGCATGTGCACAAAAAGAATTTTAATCTAGCTCATCTTGTAGAACTAGCTAGCTCTTCCAAAATGGTTCTACCATATTAATGATTTTCTTCCACACATGCAGACATAGTTAAGAGCTAATTTTTTTAAAAATGATGTAGAATCTTGCCACAAGTTGAATATAAAATATTCATACTATTTGAAACTATCTAAGTAATACAATCTTGCCAAGAATATCTATTTGAAATTGAGATACCTAAATACTTATATGAGTAGACCTTTTCAATTGTCTTTAATTCAATATAAAAATAATTTGCAAAGGATCTTGTAGTATACCATCATTTTGATTTTTCTAACATTGACTTCAATCCTTGAGGTGATAAAAAAAATCTAATACTTAAAAAATAAACTTCATTTAAACTTTGGTTTTTACTATAAGAACTACATTAGCAAACATTAAAAAATACATAGGAAAATTTTTGACTTTAATAGAATCTAATGCAACAAAGGACATACATTATACTAATTTGTTAATATGTCAAATGAAGTGGGTAAAAGTAAACATCTTGCTTCAATCAAATATTTCTATTTATAATAAATTTTTCCTATGTTTTATAATTCATGAACATAATTTGTACTAAACTACATAACTTCTGAATAGCAAATAGAAGTTATCTAAGAATATTGATATCTTATAATAGCCACCATAATTTATACCAAATAATAGAGTCATAAGCTTTGGAAAAATCCACAAAGTAGAGATAACTCTTGTTAGACAATACTTTATCCTAGTTCATACCATACTATTAAGCCCTCTCTTAAGAATATTGCCTAATAATTTTCAAAGGAGGTTGATGATCATAACAAGAATATAATTATTAAGGTTATTACTTTCACTATTTTTGAATACCATTATTACACTACTAATACACTAATGTTCTAGAATCTCATTCTAGAGAGTTGTATTTTAAAGCTTACAAACATCTATAAAACCATGATGCCTCCTCATTTAAGTAACTCAACATACATGCCTAAAGCATTTGTTGCTTTGTAAAAGCTAGTCTAGGTGACCCTTCTTCTTTCTTAGTTTCAGTGATGGAGATGTTCTTGAGGGGTGGAGTCGATATGGATAATTTGTTCATATTTAAAGAAAGCTTCAAATAAATTAGTAATAGGTAAAAAAATAAAATTTCAAGTTTTCCCTCTTTTTGATGAAAATGTTTCCAAAATGCCTTAGGATTCTTCTTAATCATAGTAAGGAATTATGGTTAAAAATCCTCAATAAATTTTCTTTTCTTCCACTAAAGAAGATTCTTGTATGTTTTAATGACCTTTAGATCATGATTATTTCTTTTAACTTGCAATTGTACTTGTATATACTTAGTGTTAAACCATACATTTTTCTCCTATCTTTTGACAATGATGTCAAATTGGAGATAGTCATTACTAAAACTTCTATAATATTCTTATCACCTTCATTGTAAGCCCAAAGTATATTAAATTCTAGTTATATCCTTTTGCTTCATCTAGTAGTCTTGCATATAGTTTTGGTATTAAAAACAATACAATGGTACGATGATTTGATTAATCTATTACTAATAAGAAAATTAGAAATTATGTTCAAACTATCATGAATGCAAACAAGTTAATAATTGAGTTTCCTTAAACATCTTAAAAAGTATATGGCATAGAATCTTGTTATTTGGAAATATCATTAAAAAATAAAAAATCAAAACATCCAAGAGATTAATTTTTAGCCAAATCTATTTGTACAAATATAAGGAGAGACACTTGTGTATTTCTCATATACCAAATAATTGAAATCTATTATCTACTAATCCAAAAATAGAGCTTGTTCAAAAGAAATGCAAGCATTAAAATACACATAAATAATTACTTTTCTAGTATGAGCAAGTTCATTAATATCATTTTCTAAAAATTGAAATGACTATTCATTGGAAAGTTCTAAGTCATCATAAATGGAAGAAGTTTTCGAAGTAAAGTAACAGAAAGTAAGAAGGATAATGCTTGTTGATGCTATAATATTTAACCAAACATGTTTCTTATGATTATCAATTTTATAGTCTACACAATGCATAAAATCATCTCTTACAAAATATGAAATACCTCTAAATAATTTTTTTAAGTAAATATGTTAGAAAACTAGAACAACAAAATGTGTCTAATCTTCTATCTTCCATGTTTTAGCTAATCCAAACATGCTAAAAGTAGTAAAAATTTTTATACTACCTAGATCTACTACTTTATTGGTAATTGATTCTTCAATATTTAAATAACCACATTGTAGAGCTTTTATGTATATATTGCTACCCCTTTGTGACCTCTAGTAGTTGATAACCCCTTTGGTTCTCACCTCCTTTGGATCCTCCATGTTGATAGACCTCCTTAAAGGGGTGCTTAGCATGGAAACAAGGGGATAACCTTTAAAACCAGTTCAAAAACCCTAAAATTGATAATGTTTGACCTTGGGCAATGCCCAACAACTCCTACTCCATGTTGACATATCTTCCTGAGTGGGGTGGGGGGGGGGGGGGTTGTAGGGCAGTGGGTAGTGTTGCTGCCTCAGCATGGAAACAAGGGGGTAACATGAAAAACCAATAAAATAACTTCAAAACTAATAACTTTTGATCTTGGGTGATACCTAACAACTCTAGTAACCCTAAGAATGCATATGCATGCCCAAAATTGATCAAAATTTATCAAAAATCAATGCCTTGGGATCTTCCAAGTTAACACACCCCCCCTAGAGGGGGGGGGGGGGGGGGGGGGGGNGCTTGGAATGGAAACAAGGAGATAACCTCAAAATTTAACTTAAGGACCTTGAAATTGGTAAATTTTGACCTTGTGTGATGTCTACCAACCTTGGTAACCCCAAGAATGCACATGAATGGCCAAAATTGGTTAAAATTTATCAAAAATTAGTTCCTTAGAGATTTCCATGTTGATACACCCCCTTGGAGTGGGCGCTCAACATGGAAATAAGGGGGTAACCTTGAAAAACCTAAAATTTGCCTTAAAAATAATAAATTTTGACCTTGGTCAATGCTTAGCAGCTTTAGCAACCTTGGGAATGCACATGCATGTTTAAAGTTGGCTAAAATTCATCAAAAATTAACTCTTTGGAATCTTTCACATTAACACACCCCCCTAGAAGGGGGGCTTAGCATGGAAGCAAGGGGGTAACCTAAAAAACCTTTAAAAGAACCCTAAAATTAACAACTTTTAACCTTGGGCAATGCCCAGTAGCTTCGACAACCCTAGGAGTACACATGCATGCCCAAGATTGGTCTAAATTTTTTAAGAATAAATCACTCAAAGTATTCCATGCTGACACACCTCCCTAGAGGGGATGCTTAGCATGGAAATAAATGGATAGCATAAAAAATCAACAAAGTAACCTTAGAATTGGCAACTTTTGATCTTGGGTAATGTCTAGTAGCTTTAGCAAACCCAAGAATGCACATGAATGCCCAAAACTAATTAAAATTTAAGAGAAATTAAATCCTTAGAATCCTCCACACTGGCATACCTTCCTAGAAGGGGGTCTTAGTGTGGAAGAAATGGGGTAACTTAAGAAAATAATCAAAAATCCTTAAAATCAATAAATTTTAGCCCTAGGTAATACCTAGTAGCTTTGGCAATCTTGAGAATGGACATGCATGCCCAAGACTAGTTAAAATTCATCAAAAATCATTCCTTTGGATCCTCCATGCTAACACCCCCCTAGAGGGGGGCTTAGTGTGGAAGCAAGTGGGTAACTTTTAAAACCAATTCAAAAACCTTTAAATTAACAACTTTTAACCTTGGGTAATGCCCAATAGCTCTGGCAACCCCAAGAATGCACATGCATGTCCAAGATTGGTCAAAATTTATCAAAAAAATCAATCCCTTTGAATCTTCCATGTTGATAGGCCCCCTGGAAAAGGGGTCTTAACATGTAAACAAAGGGATAACCTAAAAAACCTATTAAATAATCTTAAAATTAACAAATTTTTACCTTGGGTAATGCTTAGCAACTCCAGCAACCCTAGGAATGCACATGCATGTCCAAAATTGGTCAAGATTCATTAAAAATCAACCCCTTGGGATCCTCTATGTTGAAAAACCTCCTTGAAGGGGGGACGCAATGTGGAAACAAGGAGGTAACCCTAAAAATTCATAAAATAACCTTAAAATTAACAAATTTTAACCTTGGGCAATGCCTAGCAACTCTAGCAACCCTAGGAATGCACATGCGTGTTCCAGATTGGTAAAAATTTGTCAAAAATTAGCCTCTCAAAGGCTTCCACATTGTCAAACCCCCCTGGAGGGTGGGGAGGGGGGGGGGGGGGGGGGGGGGGTGGGGGTTTGTGATGGTGGGCTTAGTGTGGAAACAAGGTGGTGACATAAAAAATCAACAAAATAACCTTAAAACTGACAATTTTTGATCTTAAGTAACCCCTGCAATGCACATGCATGCCAAAAACTAATTAAAATTTGTAAAAAAGTTAACCCCTTGGGATCCTCCATGTTTACATACCTCTTGGAGGGGGGCTTGGCATGGAAGTAAGAGGGTAATTCCAAGAAATGACCAAAAATGCTTAAAATCAATAAATTTCAAACCTTGGGTGATGCCTAGCAACTACAGTAACCCTAGGAATTTACATGCATACCCAAGACTAGTTAAAATTCATCAAAAATCAATCCCTTAGGAGTCTTTCATGCTAGCACACCACCCTAGAAGTGGGGGTGGGGGGTGGGGGAATGTGGGGAAGGTTTTCAGCATGGGAATAAAGGGGTAACCTTTAAAACCAATTTACAAATTTCAAAACTAATAGCTTTTGACCTTGCATGATGCCTAGCAGCTCCAACAACCCTAAGAATGTACATACATGCACAAGAATAATCAAAATTCATCAAAAATCAATCCATTGAAGTCTTCCATGCTAACATAGCCCCCTCCTAGAGGGGAGGCTCAGTGTGGAAACAAAAGGGTAACCCCATAACTTAATCAAAAAAGCCTCAAAATTGGTAGATTTTGGGCTTGGGTGGTGCCCAACAACATTGGTAACCCCAAGAATGCACATGCATGTCCAGAATTGAAAAAAATTTATCAAAACTCAACCCCTTGGAACCATCCACACTAACATACCCCTTGGAGAGGAGGCTTAGTGTGGAAACAAGGGGGGCTTAGTGTAGAAGCTCTAAAACTCTTGTTTTGTAGGCGCAAATAGTTGAGAAACAGCCTTGACTGATGTCTAAACCCATCTAATAGCCATGCAAACCTAAACCATGGTCTATGAAGGCCTAAAACTAGTAAAACCCATCCTCTTTTGACCTATAATTAGCTATGGATGATCATAGATTGCATGCATTACGTTATGTTTTTACTTGCTTTTTGACGTTATGTTCCATTATTCATCCTTATAGCCTTCTTATAGCCTTTACATAGCATTATAATTTATCTATTTTATTTATCCTTGTTTAGCCTTTGATTAGTATCAATTAGTGGGGATTGACCTTCCTTGACCACTATTTGACAACATGTGACCATGTCCCACTATGGCCTTAAATTGGCATCATGACCTATCAAGGCCCAAAATTGACAAAACCATAACCCTTGTTGGCTATTTGTGACCTTATTTCTTGTATTTCCCCTTTCTTGGCCTTTATTTGATTCTTATTACACTTTTTTTTCTTGCTTTATAGCCTTGGGTGATATTTTTGGTAGTAGAATAACATATATTTGCATGATTTTTATAGCTTTTTAGCATTCTTTATTCATTTTTACCTTGGTGTCACTTAATATGCTTTTGGTTGATATGCAAAATTAAAGTATGGGTACCTAGGAGTTGATTATTTTACCTTTGAGCCTAAATGGGCCTCATGGTGATGTAAAGTAGTATATTAATCCTAATTGCCTAGATATTGAGTGTGAGAGTCTTGTTGACTGCATAGCCTCAATAGAGAAACCTCTATTGTGGATTGAAAACCTAGTCAAAACATTTAAATTAGAGGTAGGTGACATAATTGAAGAATTTGTAGCTAAGGTTCCTATCACAACACATAGTGGTGAGGAGAAAACCCATAAACTAAGTTCCTCATTGGAACCTCAATAAGCTCAAGACATCATTGAGGTCTTGCAAGGCAACATGAAGGTCTTTGCTTGGTCATACAAATATATGCTAGGCCTAGACCCATGATTAGTACAACATAATGTAATACTGGACCATAGCATTAGATCAATTAAGAAAAAAGTTGATAAGATAAGAACTAATTTGGCCTTGGTAGCTCATGATGAGATCTCACAACTCTACTAAGCTAGTTTCATTAGGGTTTTTAACTACATAGAATGGGTTTCCAACATAGTGATAGTTCCTAAGAAAAATGAGAGTATCCATATTTGCATTGATTTTTGAGATTTGAATAAAGAAACTATTAAGGATGAATTCTCATTGCCTAGTATTGATTAGCTCATTGATACCATGGCTGCATGCCTTATTGTCCTTTATGAATGGGTTCTCAAGATACAAAAAAATTAGGATTGACAAAGAGCACCAACTTAACACAACCTTCATGACTCCTTGGGGGACCTTTTGCTATTTAATGATGCCATTTGGTCTTAAGAATGTAGGAGCAACCTATCAACAAGTCATGACTTATATCTTTAGAGATTACATGCTAGGTTTACTTAATGATTACATAGATGACATAGTCATTAATTCCAAAGAGGCTAATGATCATGCTAATGATCTAGATCTTGTGCTTAAACAATGCCTTAAATATGAGCCTAGGCTAAATCCCAAGAAGTGTGTCTTCAATGTCAGGGCTAGTAAGATGCTTGTCTTTTTGATATTTGAAGCAAGGATACGTATCAATTATAATAAGGTTAAGGCCATATCCAAATTAGCAATGCTTGCCAACATTAAGGAGCTCTAGGGATTGTAAGTCAGATTAAAATTTATTCTTAGGTTTATCACTAGGCTTATGGATAAGTTATCGCGCATGCAACACTTAAGAAAGGGGTTCACCATGAGTGGATGGATCAATGCCAAAAGGCCTTTGAACATCTTAAGCAAGAGTTAACATAACTACCAATATTTTATCCTCTACAAGAAGGTAGACCTTTTTACATCTTGAAACACCATAAAATTTTTCATGTTGTAACCAATATTCATCATGTAGCTTTTAGCTTGTAAAACCTAGGGTAAAAGTTCATAGTAAATGTGAAAATTGTAATCCATAATGGGAAATTTCACATTATACTTCTAGGGCTAGAAAATGCCTCACAAGTGGTCAAAGCCTTATTCCTCAAGTGAAAAAACTTTTCTAGTATCTATATTTTGGCTTAGGTAGTTCAAAATACCTTTTGGAATGCCAACAAAGGTAATTTGATGGGCTTTATTGGGGGTATACATTTTTTTATGCTAGAAACACATGCAGGGAGGTAGATCTCACCTACCCCTAGCATGGAAGGAGGGGAGTTTTAGAAAATTTTTTCCTTTAATGCGAAGACCACATGCACAGCTTGGAAACTTTTCCCCTAGCCTGGAAACTTTTTCCCTAGCCTAGAAACTTTCCCCATTTAGCATGGAAGTTTCCCCAAAATGTGGAGTCTTCATCCCTAGTGTGGAAAATTCAATCGCACAATGTGAAAGCTACAAAAGAAAAATTTCATCACTTCATGCACTTCAACATTGATGAGCTATTTCAACGAGCATGGTTTTGAGCTGAACATGGAAGATTCATCTCAAATGTTGAAGGTGTGCCCTAGTTACTATTTATAGTAAACAAAATAGGCATAGGGGGAAACACTTACTATGTATGGTAACTTTCCAAATTTACGCACCCATCTCATCTAAATCTACAACCAATTTGTAGCCATTTTGTAGCTATTTTATAGCCAATTTGTAGCCCCATACATGATCCAAAGATCCTATAAAAACAAACCTCAAATATCATTTATAGGTTCTATAATTTTTAACAAATTCAGAAATTCTTAGAAAAGTTCAACCATTTTTCATCATTCCACACTTGCATCATTTTCAAGCACTCAAGAGCTCTTGCAAGTTCCCATACTTGCATCCTCTTGAGCTCCAACATGGAAGCATTGTAGCCTTGAGATTTGTGGATTTTGGGTGTTAACACTACACTTTTGGGATTTCCACACTCTAGTGTGGGGCAATCTAGCATCAAAATTTTTCACTTTTCTCACCCCCTTAGCAATGACCCAAATTGTAGATTTGAGGTTGCAGTACTGAAGGAAGGTTCAATAGCATAAGGAGTGGCTTAGCACCCAGATTATGGAGTAAATCACATTGACTTCAATGGGCTTTAAAATCTTGCATAAGTGAACCCCCTTTCCACTCATCTAGGCACCATTTGTACACATTTCTCTAACTTAGTCTTTATTCTTTCTCAACAAAGTTTTAAGTTTTGAGTTTTGTGTTCAAAAAAATAAATTTATCTTTTATGCATTTTTTAGATCTATTGATATTCCCATGTTTTGCATCTCATAAGTCCCTGGTTGATCTGCCAGACTAGCCAGGGCACCTCAAATCCCATTTTTAACATGGAGGCCTTAGGAATTCCAGGTTGGGAAACTACTACATTGAGGATCCTTGGTTTCTTCCAACAATTAAGTTTTCTGGTCATAACACATTTACCTAGCCATCTCTAACACATCCATTACCTCTCTACTTTATCAGAAACAAGATGATGGAGTGGAAATGCTAGTATACTATCTTAGCCATGCATTAATTGCCAACAAAACCCAATACACTAAAGTGGAGAAGTATTTTCTAGCACTAGTCTTCATGTTGAATAAGTGGAGATACTATCTCTTCAAAAGCTAAGTCATTGTCATTTGCAAAGATAACATGCTCAAAGACATATTGATCAATATCTATGAGAGTAGTTGTATAGCCCAATGGAAAGCCATAACCATAGAGTTTGACCTTCATTACATCTCTCAATCTTCAACTAAAGATCAAGTTATAGCTGTACAACTTACCATTTCACCTGTTGATCACCAAGCAACCATAGATCTTGAGTTCCTTGATGAGCATATTAATACTATTAGCCAAGTTCCTAAGGATTATGAGGTAGTCATGCTCTTTGATAAAGCTTCAACTGCACATGGGGCCAGTGCTATTGCCATCATAACATTTCCATCTAGTCAAATCTAGCCTTTTGCCTATCCCTTTAAGTTCCCATGTACCAATAACATAGTGGAGTATGAAGGTTTGATTAGGGGCATGATGGTAGCTCATCAACTAGTAATTAGATGCTTAATGATTAAAGGTGATTTCCAACTTGCGGTTAACCAAGTAATAGAAGTCTATGCGTGTAAAGACAAATACTTACAATCATATTGTGACCTAGGGAAAGTATTGTCATAGTAGTTTATAGATGTTGATATCTAGCACATACCCTAGGATGAAAACACCATAGCTAATGCAATTGCAACATTTTCTCTTAGTGTGATGTTAGATGTGTTTAGTAAGTTACGCATCTTAATCATGGATTGTGCTATTCGCATCACATAAAACACTAAAGATACCTTTGTAGCTATCATCTATACTACTTTTACTAGGGTGTGGTAGGATGATATCTTACATTATGATGTTGAGCCTTTGCAAGGCTTGACTATTGCCCAAAAGGTTGCTGTACAAAAAGGATCGAAGCAGTATGTCATTATAGATGACAACACATTATGTTGATGATCCTATGATGGTATATTACTAAAGTGCCTAGGAAAAATCAAAGCCAAAACAGTCCTAGAGGAGGTTCACGATGGTGTTTGTGGAGGACATATAGGACCAAGAGCCATGGTCACTAAGATTAGGTAGTTAGGTTACTACTGGCCCCATATGGAAAATGATTGCATACAAAAGGTTAAGAGTCGTGATACATTTCAACAGCATAGTAATCTCATACACATACCACTGATAGAGTTGCATACCACTTAGATCACTTGTCCCTTTCAATGATCAGGGTTGGATATCATTAGGCCTATAACACCCAAGTCTTTAATAGGTCATAACTTCATCATCATTGCAATCAAATACTTTATGAAGTGGGTTGAGGCTATTCCCTTAAGGAAGAGTACATTGGAACAAGTTTGCAAATTTATCTTAGATAACATTTTAGCCCATTTTTTTATACCCATGACCATAGTTACAGATAATGGACCATAATTTAATAGCCATGAAATGAAATATTTCTATCATAACCTAGGCATTAAGCATTCTTTCTCATCACCTTATTATCCTTAGGCCAATAGACAAGTAGAAGAAAGAAATAAAACCATTATCAACTTGCTAAAGAAGATGTTCAATAACAACAAGTGTAAATAGCATGAGCGACTTGTCCATGCATTATGTGCCTATAGAACAACCTATCACATGATAACTGGAGAAATCCTAGTTTATGCCTTTGAAGTTGTTTTTCCTCTTGAATTGCAAGTGCCATCACTTCAATTAGCCTTCATTGACTTTATCAATGATGAGTAGAATAAGGAGTTGTGGATGATGGCGCTAAATTCAGTGGAGGAGCAACATATGTAAGCACTTGATCACATTGAACATTATTAAGAAAGGAAACAATGACAACACCACCATAACTTAACCAAGCATAAGTTCAAGAAAGGTGACTGATATGCGATATCGCGGACCACTGAAACATCTATAAATTAGAGGTGGCTTTCCCTTGTTTCTCCATCTAGATCTAGACCCTTAGCCAAAGTATAGAAATTTTACCATTATAGAGTTAGAATAATTTCCATGTGCCTACAGTAGGAGTCTCAAAGTGAACAGATCTTTATTCGAGCAAATTGTACCTGAGCACACATTTGTGTACAGCAATAAAGATGAACTTTTTGATAAACCTTGTAGCATATGGACTAAGCTAAATAGGATTTAATTAGTGTTAAATGTTTAAATTATTTCCTAGATAATTAATCTCTCTCAGCCCTTGACTCTCCTAGTTAAGTGCATTGAGTAGAACCACTTCCAGCACTTGTGTAATGCTTGGTAACCCAGTAACGAATAGCGTTTGGTAATCCCAATAGCATTGCACTAGTTCAAGGTGTGTGCAGCAAGTGGGAATAGATACTAGTGTTAGGAAAATTAGAACTTATTTAGTGAATAGTTAATATAAGTTAGTCACTTAGTCTCTTCACCCTTTCCCTATTACCGTAGGCGTTAAAAAGATAAAAGATATAAAAATCACATACCTCAAACTTACTTAACCAAACAACCATGACAATACAAGTAAGTTTGGGAGGACAACAATTGATTAACCTTAAGTGTTCCATTAAGGTGCATAAGCACTTAGTCCTTGGAGTTCGACCGGATCAAGCGTGAGACACTCATATTCGTATGGTTGAGTGTAGGGGTACCTCACCACTCATCATTGGCACCGTTGCCAGGGACTTGGTTGTTTGTGCACTATGTAGAACATAGGAAATCATCCACATAATTGGGAATCTAGAATGAACCCTCAGGGTTAATCAAGAAAAAATAAGATAACAGTAAACAACACATTGAATAAGACAAAAATTTCTTCTTCTTCTTCGCACAAAAGCACTTTACTGCCTAGGAACAACACTAGAGATAGTTGGTGGTACAACATAAGTGACCCAGGTCTGCCAGTTCCTTAACAATTCCGTGTGGTATATGTTCATCATGATGAGTATGTACCTGACTTTACCATTATTCTCCATCAAGACAAACAACTACGTTGGAGAGACTTGGAGGGCAACATAGTGTTGCCTCCAGACCAAGCAGTCCCTAACATGCTCCTTCGTGCTCTTGCACAAATAGGCATGTCACAATTGTATGCAGAATATGTTGCATGCATTTTTGACATAAGGGATTACCATCCCACATAAGCACAACATCAAAGGGACTTGAAATAGGAGAGATACTATACATCATTGAAGGGCAAAGGGCCCCATAATGCTTCGCCTCTCATAAGTGAAATTAAGGGTGGTGAACCTATTTCAATAGGTTCCCCACAAAATGATGTTTCCCCTCCTAACAATGATGAGGAGGTGGTGTATCAGAACCTTCACTCCATGATTCAAAATCATGGTTCTGATCCTCATGAACACCAAGTGTTCAATGAGGGAACATGAACACATGATAAGGGTGAGCATTCTGATTTTCATCACGATTAGGGTTGAGACCACCAAAGAGAAGGTAGGAAACATCTTCATGATGATGCTTCTCCTTCTTCTTCCCCTTCATCATCACATTCACCCTCTTCTTTAGTATTACGATGTAGTCATAAAGAACCTAACTGTGAGGATAAGGGTAAACAGAGTGAAAAACCTCGATGAGAGAGTCGAGAGCGAGGATGAGGGCACTCTAGAGAATCACGACATGGAAGAAGGGAGAGTAGGGAACCGTGTAGACATCATAGACGCTACGAACGGAATGATCATGAAGAACCCCTACTCACAACCTGAAGCATGTTATACATAACGGAGGCTATGAGAATTCCCACAAGGCATCAAAAAGATAGCAGGATCAAGAGGTTAGACATGAATAATATCCCACAATTTGAGGGGGGATACAACACCTATCCTTAAAATCACTTATAGGCATTTCATGATGCATGTGCCTTGCATAACATAGAAAATGAGTGGCAAAAACTAAAGTTGTTCCCAAGCATACTAGTAAATGAAGTAGAAAGTTGGTATTAGTCCTTAGAATCGGAAACCATTAGGAGGTGGAGTACGATGCTAGACCTTTTTAATGATAAGTATCAAACGTATTCCCAAGTGTCCAACCTACAAAAGAAAATCCAAGGATGGAAGTAGGGAAATCATGAATCCTTGGATGCTACCATGGGCCATTATTATGCACTATTACATCGTTGCCCAGGCCATGGTTACTCGTAGCAAGATCAACTACACCATCTCATAGATGGAATTAGGCATGAAACAAGGAGAACCCTTGGAACATATGCCCAAGGGATATTATTAAAGCTTAGGTCCCATCAGGTTCATAGATTGTTGAAACAAGTAGCTAAGGAAGAAGGAGAGCTACATAAGAGAGAAAGTGTGGAAGAGTACAACCGTGATCCTTCCATCCGAGAAAGGAGAGTGAGATTTTGTGAGGAGGAGGAAGAGTCACCACTCGAAGAGCTGATGCATAGGAAAATCTTGTCGCTACAAAAATTAACAACAAAAGTGTCGACAAAGTTAGACCAAATGTGGGACTCCTTAGATAGTAGATTTGAAACCATCCTCAAAATTGTAGAGGAGTCTAAGGAGTGAGGTAGTGACTATGAAAAAAGGAAAAAGATGGATTTGGACCATGCACGTAACAAAGGTAAGGGTAAAATGGCTATCATCGAAGACGTTGTGAATTCTGATACAGACAATGATGGTGGATGTGAGATATGACAGTATGACGATCCTAAGGAATGTTGCCCAATAATCTCACATCTGTAAGAGTCTGGGGTATATGCACTTAACCCATGACTTAACAAACGACAAGCACCCCGAAGGTTACCTTATCCTCAAGGTAACCTGAGGCAGTTCCACCAACCATTAACATATTATCCAAGTGGAACTCTACCACAACCTATTGAGAAACACTAGTAGTGGCAATACCCATAGTCATGGGGGATGCCACCACCAAGGCAACAATATCCTTACCGACAATCGAATCCATATGGCTACTACGTGCAACAGGCAATCTCTCCACTTGACTCTATTGGTCATGTGACACCACGATGTCACTACCAAGCTTGGGAGTATTATAGGACTCCTTCTCCTAGGGGAGACACACCACATACGTACCATCCTCCAAATCCATCCGCATCTCTCACACCAATAGCTCCATTATCACCCGCTCCAGCAATGTAAGGGGTACTCCCCACTCAACCGCAGCAACCCAATTTCACGAGGGCATGAATCCTCAACCCGTAGTTGGTTCTAAAAACCTTATGCAAAAAAGATATTTCTTCAGAACTAACAATCCAACCAAGCCCTCACCATCACAAGAAATTGAACATCTGAAAAACTCCTTACCAAGTAAAGCTTCAGGGCCTCCTTCAACCCAAAAGTCAAGCTTAATGCATACGGTTATGTTAACACATGCTGTTACTAACTAGATTAAGATGGGTCACCTTCCCAGGAAATTCTTTGATCCTAGGAGTCCTCTAATCTATCTCCAGGTCACTAGGAATGAACCATGTAAAGCTCTTCTAGACTCAAGTTTTGTAGTCAACTTAATATCACAAGAAATGTATAAAGCCTAGATCCTGCCTCCATTAAGGAAGAGTAACATCCGACTAGAGCTAGCTAACCAGTCCATCACTATCCCCTTGGGACTTATGGAGGACATTGTTACCATTGTATGTGGTTGGTCATATCCAGATGATTTCCTAGTGATACAAGAAAACAATGGTAAAGGGGACTTCCCAATAATAATGGGAAGAGCATGGCTCAGTACTATAGATGCACACCTAGGAATTCATGATCTTTCCCTGGAAATATCCAAGAAGAATAATTTTGGAAAGATCAAGAAGAAGAAAGTTCCATGTATTGCATATAGTGACACAAGGTGCCATTGCGTGTAGAAATCATGGATTATGCAGAGTTTAGCACTTCCTGCATGCAATTAGTGTGCACAAGACATCAATATACAAAAGTGCCTATACAAGGAGACACCCAGTGGCTAATGGCTGATCAAGAGAGAAATTTGCTAACATGCATGGAACTCACTGAGGGAATAACTAGTTCTTACATTGAAAGCATAGACACACTGGAGCAAGTCCATTGCCAACTTCCAAACCTTAACCTCGAAAACATCAACTGGGGGAGGTTGGAAATTCCTGAGAGATTTAAATAAGAGTCCCTAGATTTGAAACCATTACCCACTGGTCTGGAGTATATGACCCTAGAAAATGGAAAATTGGTGATCATCAATGCAAAACTTGTTCCCAAACAAAAACAAAGACTGTTGAAAGTGATAAACAAGTGGTCAAAAGCCTTTTCCTGGTCATACCCCGAGTTAACCAGAATAGATCCTAGGATATGCTAGCATAGGATTTACATGGACCCATCCATGAGACCTCAAAAACAAATGCAGAGGCAATTGAACCCAAAATTGAAACAAATAGTAAAATAAGAAATAGAACAACTTCTTAAGGCTAGGTTCATATATCTCATTGTTGATAGTGAATGGGTTAGCTCTCTCGTGATCATGCCTAGAAAGGGAGCAAATGGAGGATGTGTATAGATTTTATGCTACTAAACATGAAAACATTCAAGGATCACTTTCTATTGCCATTCGTTGACCAAGTCTTAGACACCATAGCAGGGCATCACTATTATACTTTTCTGGATGGTTATAGTGGATACAACCAAATACAGATAGCACTAGAAGATCAAGCCAAGACAATGTTCACCAGTCCTTGGGGAATGTTTGCATATAAAGAAATGCCATTTGGCTTGTGTAATGCTCCTGCCATGTTTCAACGCCTAGTTCTAAGCATATTCCAACAGCAGATAGGAAATGGAGTGGAAGTCTTTATGGGCAACTTCTCCACTTATGGAACAATCTTTGATTAAGCCTTGGACAAATTAGAGCAAGTGCTAAAAAGATGCATAGAAACCAACTTAAGGCTTAATTGGCAGAAAAGCCATCTGATGGTCCAAGAGGATGTAGTACTTGGGCATAAGATCTCACATTCAAGAATAGAGGTAGACCCAGATAAAGTTAGGATCATCCAAGGAATCACTCGACAACCAAAAACTATTAAAGACATTCGATCATTCCTTGGACACACTAGATACTATAGAAGATTCATTGAGAATTTCTCCAAATTTCCAAATCGTTGGTAGTGCTAACAAAGAAGGATGCACCATTTGAATGGACCAAGGAATGTGAACGAGAATTCCAAAATTTAAAATAAAAGCTTGTGGAAACTCCCATTCTGCAAGCCCTTGACTGGTCCAAACCATTCCATATAATGACTGATGCATCCAATTATGCCTTAGGAGCCATACTTACACAGCTAGATGACCAAAAACATCCTTATTACATCCACTGTGCAAGTAGGAGTATTGCTGGTGCACAACTTAACTACACAACTATAAAAAATGAATTAATGGCTGTAGTGTTTACACTGGACAAGTTTAGGCACTATGTGTTAGGCTACAAAGTGTACATTCATACAGATCATATTGCAATCAGGTTCCTCATGAAAAAACGGTTAGCTCTCATATTGTACGATGGCTAGTAATCCTATAGGAGTTCAATCTAATGATGATAGATCGAAAGTGCACCGAGAACATAGTTGTAGATCACTTATCTTGGTTGCATTGGGACAACAATGAGGATGAATATGCAATATTTGATCATTTTTCTAACGAAGCCCTCTTTGTCAGTGTAGTGAATAACCAAACCATGGAAAAAAATTGGTATAGTAGCATTCTCACCTATCTCCTTTCCCAACAAACACCACAGGAGTTGGACTTTAGGAGGAAGTAACAATTTCTTCACAGAGCCAAGTACTTCATGGAGATCAATGGATAACTTTACAAAGTCTATCCTGATGGCTTGGTTTGATGGTGTGTGCCTGATGTGGACCAAATAAGAGTTCTCCAAGATGCTCATGAGGGCCCTTGTAGGGGTCACTATGCAGGGAGACGAATGACTATTAAGATACTGCTTACAGGATATTACTGGCCAACATTATTTCAGGATGCCCATCAATTTCTCCAATCTTGTGAGCGCTATCAACATGATGGCTAGAATGGAAGATCCACAACAATGGATTCAACCTTTATAACCCTTCGACATTTGGGGAATAGATTTTATGGGGCCCATTACACCAATGTCCAATGAAAAAGATTACATCATTGTTGCTATGGAATACCTAATGAAATGGGCTGAAGTAGCTGCTGTTACAGACTGCACATCATCTACAGCTACACGATTTGTGCAACAACAATTCATAAATAGGTTTGGTGTGCCATGTGCAGTTATCTTGGATAATGGAACACACTTTACGGGTGCAACCTTTCAGAAGTTGATGCAACACTTAAGGGTTGAACATAAATTTACTACACCTTATCAACCCCAAGCTAATGGCCAAGCTGAGGTCGCTAATTAGGAGATTACTAAAATATTAACAAGGAAAATTAGCAAATATAGGCCAGATTTAAGCACTAAACTGAATGATTCTCTTTGGGCATACCGCTCCACTTGGAAATTCCCTAAATGCTACTCTCCCTATGAGTTAGTATACGGAAAACTTCTAAATCTTCCAATTTAAAATGAGCTCCATACACTATCCATGACATGTGACCTCCACCTTGACCTTGATCTAGCACAAAAACAAAGATTGGAAACTCTAAATGTGCTAGACGAAAATCAATTGGTTGCCTAGTCATCAAATGAGTTGCAAAAGGTACATAACAAGCAATGTCATGACTTGAGAATTTGGAAGGTTAAGTATCAACCAGGAGATAAGGTCCTCTACTAGAACCCCACACATGTGCCACAATGCACAAAATTTCAAACATTGTGGAAAGGACTTTACATTATTCATACAACCTTTCCCTTAGGAGCCATGACCATATACAAACCTGAAAGCCTTTATAAGAGATTATTGGTCAATGTGCAACAAACCAAACCCTTCCATGAACTTAAAATAGCCAGTGCACATAATACCTCTGAGAGAGGACAACCTCGCTCATTATTTCAGATCTCCTCCTTTCAACTTAGTCATGGGGGAGATGGCCACCTATGCTAATCAATCAAGGCCCTCAGTTCCTTTTTAAGTTTTTTTTACACATTTTTGTTTTACAAATTTCTTTAACTTTTCTTGTTTTTTTTTGCAACATTGTTTATACTCTTTTATCTCCTTCTGTGTTTGTTTGTTTGTTTGTTAAGGTTTGTCACCTAATAAGTNCTGTGTTTGTTTGTTTGTTTGTTAAGGTTTGTCACCTAATAAGTGCTCCTGATGGTGGTATGAACTGTATTATATTGATTGCTAATGTTTGGTTTTTACCTTTGAGTTATGATGTTGATACGAAGGTATGGTTCTTTTGATATAACAGGCAATGAGTCCACATCACCCACACATCCATGAATTTCTATGGTCTCTCTTGGCCTGGAACTGTATAGTCCCTTTTCTTCAAAAATAAGAACTATTAATGAATTGGTGACTGGGCATTTCTCAAACTAAGGAAGGCCTCAAGGATTGAAGGGGTGTGACTTCAAATGAACTTGATGCATTTGTGTTGGCCATTCTCTTGGGTGCTTGGATGTTTCCTCCTTGGGTTTTCCTTACCATTGTAATGTTGCTCCATTATCAAGAAGCTGAGCTAATAAAAATAATAAGTCTTTGCATGGTGTGGTTCTCAAGAAAAACACAAAAATAAAAAAATAAAAAAAAAGTGAGAATTCAAAGCACACCCCTTAGATGAAATAATCATTTGGGCTACAAGCACTGGTTATGGAACCAAATAAACATGTTCCCTCTAACTAAGGCCGTTCTCGCTCCCTACTTTCTCTGTTTCTTATTTTGTTGGAATGGTGGTAACTCTTTGGTGGAAGCATTCTTGTTACTTCAAGTGGATGAATTGGCCGAATGTATTAATGCAACGTCACTGGATGTGGTTTGTTTGAGGCTGGATTTGGAATGAGATCTACTAAGTCACATTAACCATTAACACACAGGGGGCTGTACACCACCTTGTTCTTGAGACTCCACTCCATTCTCTCCTTACCATCCTTCTTTCTCAATTTTCACCTCATTGCCGGTTGTATCAATAATCCATATTTTGGTTGATGCATTATTTTCTTTTTGGTAATGACATTTCTAGATCCTATGGACTCTTTGAATGTGGGATTGTTAGGGCATTAAGGGCATGAGCCTGCTTTGGGGAGGACCCACTGGCATTCCTATTTGGTGCATCTGTTAATTTCTTTCCCTTAGACATTTCCGTAATCACCATTTATTTTTTTCATCTCCATCTTTGACATCCATTTTATTGGTGTTGCCATTATTTATTTTTTTCCATCTTTCTTATTCCTTATCTTTTTCCATTCTCTCGCTACCGAAGGTTCGCTCTCAGTCATGGGGGTCTTGGTCCAATTTTTTCAATTTTCTCTTAACCCCTACACCTGGGGTAGTCACCAGTAGTATATCTCTAGATCTACATTAGCCATATCACAACTTAGCCAATGGACCTTACACTGAGGCAAGGTATCAACTACATTATGATTCATTTACCCTTGATAATATAAGACTGTGTTGTATGTGCATATGGCAATCATACAATAATGGATTGGATCTAGAGGGAACACTTGGAATGGACTGGTGCTAAAACAATTATGCAACGAACAAGATTGATGGCACGCTTACAGATGAACAAAAAAAGGTGCAATCTTGGTGTCAGCAGCAACGGACTTCTTCTTCTCTCTTCTCTCTTCCCTCTTAGCTGCCAAATAAGGCTGGATGTCAAATGTGTATAGTGTTTACTCTTGTTTTCATGAACACTAATTTGTCATGTATTGTAATGACGATCCATTCACATGTCACCCTGTTCACCATTAGTATCATTCAAGTCAATAATCCCATACCTTCCCAATATTTTGTAAGGAACTCGAGGATGAGTTTTCATTTAGTCATGGGGGTATGATGAGCTGCGATATCGTGTATGTGATATCACGTACGCGATATCGCATCCATGATATCGCGTCTGCCCCCGTGATATCGAGTATGTGATATCACGGCCCCCTGAAACATCTATAAATAAGAGGCAGCTTTTCCTTGTTTCTTCATCTAGATCTAGAACCTTAGCCAAAATATAGTAGTTTTACCATTCTAGAGTTAGAATAATTTCCATGTGCCTACAGTAGGAGTCTCAAAGTGAATGGATCTTTATTCAAGAAAATTGTATCTGAGCACACATTTATGTACAACAATAAAGATGAACTTTCTGATAAACCTTACAGCATATGGACTAAGCTAAATAGGATTTAATTATTGTTAAATGTTTAAATTATTTTGTAGATAATTAATCTCTCTCAACCCTTAACTCTCCTAGTTAAGTGAATTGAGTACAATCGCTTCAAGCATGTGTGTAATGCTTGGTAACCCAGTAACGAATAGCGTTTGTTAATCCTAGCAGCATTGCACTAGTTCAGGGTGTGTACGACAAGTGGGAACGGATACTGGTGCTAGGGAAATTAGAACTTAGTTAGTGAATAGTTAATATAAGTTAGTCACTTAGTCTCTTCATCCTTTCCCTAGTAGTGTAGGCGTTAAAAAGATAAAAGATATAAAAATTACATACCTCAAACTTACTTAACCATACAACCATGACAATAGAAGTAAGTTTGGGAGGACAACGATTGATTAACCTTAAGTGTTTCATTAAGGAACGTAAGCACTTAGTCCTTGGAGTTCGACTAGATCATGTGTGAGATGCTCATATTCGTATGATTGAGTGTTGGGGTACCTTGCCACTCATCAGTGACCTAGTCCTCAAAGGTGTCTATGAGCATATGGATAAATTCTTAGCCAACTGGGAAAGACCTTTCATAGTCACCAAAGCCTATGATAATGGAGCATTCAAGGTAGATGATATGAATGGGAATGAGTTGGCCAATCTAATCAATCACTCCTATCTAAAGCCATATTACATGTAGATGATAGTCATCAACAAGCAAGCCTACTCTAGAATGGTGCAGTATGACCTTAAACTAGTAAACTAGTAATATGTCTTGTTGAGGCCTTAGACTAGCAACAAAACCTTCCATGGCCTAAAATTAGTAACAACATGGCTTGCTAGGGCCTTAAACTAGTACCATGGTATGTTGTGATCTTAAAACAACACTATGACTTGCCAAGGCCTTAAAATGACAACATGGTCAACTAGGGCCTAAAACTGGTAACAAAATGGCCTGCTAAGGCTTGAAACTAGTACGATGGCCTATCATAGCCTTAAACTAGAAAAATCGGTGATTGAGGAAGCTCAATTTCATACTCCATGTGGTTTATATATGCATTGTAATGATTTAATATGGTTTGTTTGCTTGGTTTTCTTATCCTCTTAGAGTTGTGTTTACAAGATGAAGCTTGGAGTTGTTCTAAGGGTGAAACTCATTATAGTAGCAAATCATCATGTGACCTCAATGTGAAAGATTTAGTGACTTTTTCCTACTATGTTAAGAGTACTTATACCATTTCTCTCCTTCTGATACCACCTCGTGAGCCCAACCCTATAGCTTGATGATAACCTTCCCTAACATAAAAAATGATGTTGGCCTATGTTTGCCATTAATGAACTATAGGCATATGATATGTCTTCAACATGCCTTATTCTCAAGTTTTCTTGAACGTAACATAATTAATTTGATGGAAAAACCATTAAGTCCATTGAGTGTAACACATCTCGTTCAATGGGATAACTCTCAAGTCAATCAAGTGTGATGCAATTTACTTGACAAGAAAGCTATGTTAAAATAACCCTAGCAATGAATCCCAATGAAGGCTTCAACCCATAAAAATAATGGGGAAAAGAAAAATTCCAAAGAGCCAAATGGCTAGAGAACCCTCAAAGCCCAATGGCTGAAAAACTTTTGGAACAAAGTGATTGATTTCTCAATGATATTTTCCAAGAAACCAACACTTCAAAGTATGTTAGTACAACACTATTTCCATGATGGAAACACTTGTAATACATCATTAGTCTCCATGAACATCTACCTAACTACCATAATCATTCCTCCATCATAGCCCAATCCCATCATCAGAAGCACTCTTCCACATGGTTTGACATGACTGGATCAAGCACAAAGAGGGAATGTCAATGGTGGACTTGTAGTGGTGTTTTGTATTCTTTGTCAGATCTTATTGGGTCAATTCTTCAAAAATCAACAAAGAGGAACCAATGAAACACCACTAAATTTTTATGTTGAAACATTTGTAATCCCATCCCATGAAACCCAAGGAAATGTTCAATTGTAGATGTGAAGGTTGTAATCCATAAAAGGACAATCTCACATGTTTCATACTTTTGTGGCTGAAAAATGCTTCATAAGTAGCGAAATCCTCATTCCCCAAGTGAAACAAGTCATCTAGTATCTATATTTATTCTTGGAGAGTAAACAATGCCTTTTGGAATGCTAAAAATGGAAATTTGAAGGGTTTTATGGGGGGTATACTTTTCTCTACATTGACAAAACCCCTATAGGAGGGTAAGGATACTAGGAAGCTTCAAAGCCAACATGGAGGAGTGCAATGTGGGGTAGAACTCACCTATACCCTAGCATGGAAAGGAAGATGATCCAACCTAGAGTGGGTCAACCCTCACCCCCAACATTGATCATTCATCTGCCCCTAATGTTTACAATTCAGATTTCTTGGCATTTTGGCATCCAAGAGCTCTTACTCCTTGGCAAAAACATAGCTCCTTGGTGCCTAGCAATGTGGACCCCCTTACAACTTGTTACCCCTTACTTCCCTCCTTTGGATGTTTGAGTTTTGGATGTCAACATTACCCCCCATGGGATCATCAAATCTCAATGTGATGCACTTCAGCCACCCCAATCCTTCACATTTCCATAACCCCTAGCATAAAAAAACATTATAGATCTAAGGAGAAGACAAAGGATGTTTGATAGCATCAAGAGTGGTAGACATACCAAATCATGGAGTTCATTGTGGCTTTACGGAATTCTCAACCCCTTCCCAAGTGAACCCCCTTTTGTTCCCCTCTTGGGCATCAATTTTGTACACATATTTGAACTCATTCTTTGTTTATTTAATGAAATTTATGATTTTAGATTGTGTACAATTTCATATCTAATTGTTATATTTTAGTGCATCATTTCATAGATTTGCATATTTTTATACTTTTGTTACATCCTTATTTTGCATCCCCCGAAGTCCTTGGGTGATTTGCCGAATCATCTAGGGAACCTTGAATTCCATTTTTCTTTATGGAAACCATAAGGGATTTAAGATTAAGGCTTCGTTTTATGGAGAACCCTTGGTTTCCTCTAGTGACTGAGATTTTTTGTCATAACACCCAATACTCTCAAGTTCATGCTTCACATTTCATGAGTGAATAATGGATGGGATGTATTATACCAAGCCATTAATATTCAATGGAATTGAATTTGCATATTGAAAATCAAGAATGTAAGGATTCTTCGGATCCATGGAATTCAAATTTTTGGAGTCAATTCTTCAAGGATACAAAATTTCCATCAATAGCATCATTTCAGCTATAAATCCAAGAAGCAAATGGATGCAATATCAAAAATATAAGTTTATGTTTGATTATAAAGCAAAGAATTGTCTCTATTGCACTTTAACAAATTTGAATTTAATAGAGTACCTATAAGTAAGAATGCTAAAGAAGTTTGGAAAACATTAGAAGCAACCTATGAAGGTACATTAGTAGTACAACAATCAAAACTTCTAGTGTTGTAAAGTGAATATGACAAATTAAAAATGGGAGAAGGAGAAAAGATTAAGGACTACTTCTCTAGGGAAAATGATATTGGTTTAGCAATTAGAGTGATAAGAAAGGACTTTCTAGAAAGCAATGTGATCATAAAAATGATTAGGACTTTGCAGCTTTCAGTTTAGACCAAAAATCACAACCATGGAAGAAATTAGATATTTCTTGGTTGTAAAATTTTAAGAGCTTCTTAATATCCTTGATATTTTTTTTTTTACCTTTTAAGTTTTCTAGTAGCTTTAGCAATATCCTCATTAGAATCAAAATATGATATTGATGGTTTTTCATTTTTATCATTTTTTTATAACTTTGGCTTTGATGCAATCTAATTATTATTCCTAGAAAGTACTAACAACTTTTTTATTCTAAGTTGATGCTTTTATTAAAGATGGATTTGTTGAGGAATTAGACTCATAACCAAGACCATTCTTGTGATTACTTGACCATCCATTATTGATGATATCCTTAAGCTATTTTTAGCAACAAATAAACTTTGTAAAGAAATCTAATGTAGCTAGAGTAACATTACCTTTGAAATCCTTCTTCAACAATAATATTTTCTCTTTTTGCTATAAAATTTCTTATTTAGTTGATTCAAGATTCATCTTCTAGATCTTGACTTGTTGTTTACTTTCTTTTAAAAGTCTAATTAACTTTTCAATAACTTTGACCACCATCTCTAATTTCTTCATTAATCCTTTCATACCAACATCATCATCTTCTTTGTATTCTCTCTTAGCCATATCTAATAACCTTGATTTGACCTTATCTTTACTTAAACTTATAGATGTAGAAGTACTAGGAATTATTTCCTCACTTGGCTTAGTATACATAAAGCTTGGAAAAACCATAATCTAAATGATAATCTTCACTCATAGCAAGAAATGAAAATAAGTTTATTGTAATAATATTAAAATCGTTAATTATAACATTAGCATGAGTAAAGGAATTTTCTTTAACATTCTATTTTTGGCACTATTTTCTAAATGCTCTAATTGGCTTTGTATTTTAGCTAATTGATCTTTTAGTTTTCAAAATCTATAGAAAGTGAATTTTAGCTTAAACCTTGTTATTTGAGTTTTTTAATTCTTCTAATCTTTTTTCTTCTTTAAATATTCTATATTCATATCTCTTGTTTTACTAAAATAATAGTGATGAGTAGCAAGTAGTCCCTATGCCCAACCATATGAATCACTAGCATTCACTAAGCAATTTGGTGAAATTCTATAGACTTTAACTCTCTAAGTACAATAGGTCTTGGTAGTGAATCTAATAGACATGATCGTTGTCTTCTTAGTTTCACTTGTAAAGTGCAAATATATGGTTAAGTATAACTAAGGCATATGTTTTTTATCATTTTATATTTTTCATGTAATTCACCTAAATGCTGAAAATAAAGTAATTAAATGTTAAATTAATCTAATAACTAACTAATGCTTAGATAATCCTATCATAAGCGTCCATTCTCATTTTCCTTACATGTCTTGAACACGTTACAATGCTACTAGGTTACCAAGCATTAAGCTCTACTAGGATTACCAAGCCTTAATCATATGCTCAATATGATAGTACTTATGTGTATTAATTATCTGTCATGAAGTAATTAATTAAATGCATTAAGTAAACATTTATCTAAGTACAAGTACTACAATGTTTATCAAGAAAGCTTGTCTTTATTACCAATCACACCAATGTACTTAGGTACATCAGTGCTCAAATAAAGATCCATATGATTATCACAACTATTGAAAGCACTTAAAAAAATATTCTAACTCTAGGAAAAAAATAAAAGAGCTTGACCAGAAACTAATAGATGGATGACATAACTATGACTAGTGAGCATGTATTTATAGGCAAGAAAAGACACTGCATTGACACATACACGTCAATGCAGCAAACCATGCATCGACATAATCACATTGATGGGATTCTATTGATGTAGGATAATAACAATGACTCATCATACCCAAAACCCTAAATGAAAACTCATCCTTGAGAGAGCAACAGGAGAAACAAGTTCTTTGCAAAATTTTTGGAAGGTATGGGATTACTAACTAACTAACTGACATACAAATTGATTTAAACAAATACTAAGTGCCAAAGTGTATGGATTTACAATATTTACAAAATTTTGTGTTCATGACAACAAAATTGAATACAATAACAACAATGATAGCACAATTCCTTAGAAATTTTGAAGATGAGGAAAAAAATCAAATGGTCCCAGGCGGTGAAGATTTCTAAGGTACTAAACGACATTCTCCTACCTCCAATGCATGTCGCCATTGTGGTTGAGGTTATGGTCGTGGCTGTTCAGTTGTAGCTATGACTACTAATGGAATACAAAAAGAATCCAACAATGCTTTCATCCTCTACTTCTTACTCTAAGGATCATACATAGTCCATGCAATATCATCAAGGTGGGCTAGTATGGGAATATCCCATGGATAGGACATTTCAAGGAATAGCTCAATCACATTGATGAACCATGTTACAATTTGCTTCCATTCAACATGAAATTCCTTGATAGAATTCTATAGCTCCTGGTAGTCACTCATCCACTAGGCTAGGTTCTTAGTTGTGGTTCTCTGATCAGTGAAGTGTTGCTTGAGAACATCTAGTTTAGCATTCATTATTTCAAGTTTCTTTTTTGTCTCCATATGGTGCTTGAACTTGGCCTCATACAATAGGTATGAGATTTCCACCTACTTTTCCAAAGCTAACCTTAGCCTTCTATAAGCTAGCATTGCTAATTTTGGATAGTGTAGGTTGGTGAGTTCCATGTATTCAGTCATCTCATTGATTTTTAGCTCATTGAGGTGGATTTTATCTTTGGTGTACCTATTTAGACCATCATGGATGGTCTACCATACATCACCTTCTTGTTGGACCTAATAGAGAATCCCATTTATCTTCACCTTTTTTAGTTGGATGTGTTTTTCATTCAAATTTAAGGGCCTCATTCTTCTAGGTGAAAATTTCAATTGTATATCTCTAGCAAAGGGCATGGACCTCCTCCATTGAGAGATTATGATTCTATGCTATCAAGCTCCTTAGATCCATTATCACCTTGGCAAGCTACTCTTGCTACTATCTCATATATTCAACCATTTGTTCCTTTTGGTGCTTGACAATATACAGGCAATGATTATCCTTCATTAGTTTTGTATTCTCTTAGAATACCTCCAACAAGTCCTTCTAAAATGTTATAGATAGTGGCATCAGATAAGGATTGGTCAAAGATCATCAATTCCTTTGCATATTCAACCTCTTGAAGTTTGGACTAAAGTTGTTAAAAAGCTTCATCCCTAGTTTTTGCTTGGTTGAGTACCTTGGAATCAATAAGGTAGGATCTAAGTTCTATAACCTCTTACAACCAAGCACTAATTCTTAGCTCTAGTTATTTTAAGTTGAGCCTTGGTGATGATGCACTTTTCCCTTACCTTCAATAGGATCAACTGGGTAGTTGTAATGTCATTCGGAAGATCAAAGACCTCTCGAATTGGTTGCTAGGATTCAACAAGTCATTCTAATAACTTCTTGTGCTGAGATCTACTAAACCTTTGACTTGACACTCTTGTGGACATTTGTACATCTCTAAGTGTAGCAATATTATTCATAGACATTGCAGGAACATTCAAGGCTTTGGCCACTTGATCTACCACCACCTCATCTTTCATTTCCTACTCTTGATGCTGCATTACCAAGATAGTTGCTCCATCACCCTTCTCCAAGTGCACCAAGAAGGTAGTGACATTTCTAAAAAGTGTTGCTATCCTAGAATGAACATTGTTACCTCTCAGTTACTAGGATTTAATTACATAGGCACTTGCATTTTTTGGGTAGAGAAAGTTAGCATTGTGTCCTTCAACCAGCTTATTGTATGAGTTACCTTGTTCAAATGGCTCAAGGTTGGTCAGTAGATAGATGAGTCACCAATTGGACTAGCTTGTTGCTATTGCAAGAGTTGCTCTAAAATATTTTGCATGTGCTTCATGGTAGCATGTGCCTTTAGCATTATTTCATGAATGGATGGTGGTGGTGGCTACTTCTCTTTCTTGGTTACGATAGGGATGTTGTCTTTTGTCATTTCTACCTAAGAGGTAGTAGAAGCATTTCTTAATGTATCACTAGAGTAGCATGCTATCACTCCTCTTTTGCAAAATTTTATAATCAAGCATGGAAATGGGAGTGTCTTCCTCCCACATTTTCTTTCCTTGAACCACTTCTTTATCTTCATATAGATCAGCTATGGAAAGTTGACATGGAATTTCTTGCTCAAAGTATTAACATTTGATGTATAACATTCGAACACTTTAGTACCTTATCTCTTTGGGTTAGTTACATTTGTCTAAGTTGTGATCATGGTAGATTTAATTATTTTAATATTAATTTATTATTATTTCATTTTAATGTCTACTAGTGTTTGTTAAAAAGGTTTAACTTTCATAAATTTGTCATTTTAATTTTATTTTATTAGTGTAACCTTGTGGAAGCTATGAAAAATTTGGAAAATTTTTCATCAAAAATTTAAGGTTTCTAGCCCCCATGATGTAGAGCTCACCTCCTATAGTTTTAGGACTAAAGAATAAGGATAATTAGACAAACAATGTGAAAGTTATGGACTTTGGAAGGTTTTGGGCTCTGAAAAATTACAAAACTTCTCTTGCATTTGTGTCAAATGACAAAAATTTGCTAAGTGTTGGGATGTATATATAGAATTTTTCCCATGTGTTGATGGGATTCGATCAATGGGATCACATAAATGTGGTTAGCTACATCAACGAGATCACATAGATGTGGTTGGTTGTGTTGATGGAATCCTGTTGATGTAGTTGTTTGACATAATTTTGCAACTTGAAAAATGAAGAAAAAAAAAGTTTTTATTGGAGTCCAAAGAAAGCTCAAGAAGCCTAGAACATGATGAAATGCATGAAGAGGTGGATATAATGCACAAAAAAGGATATTTTATTGGGAGAATGATGGAGAAATGCCATGAAGGAGCACACAACTAGACATAACTAATGTGGAGCATAAAAGATTTGAATGTAAAAATTCATAAGGGATAAGAAACTTAGCTAACTAAACTAAGGAGTATGCAAGTAGGTCTTTCCCATAGCATGATCATGCTCTTAATGCCCTTGCATGCCTTCAAACCAAGGAGTCTATGGACCCCATGGGTGACTAATGGTTATGGTTATATAAGGACTGGAGAACCAAAGAAACTATCTAGAAACTTTGACATATCAAACTAAGACATAGAATGAAACATGAAAAGAGGCAGTGAGGTGAGATATGAAAAGTAGAGATGGATGAGGTAAGAAGTGGAATGGAGTCTCATATTATGACCACATGAAGTCCCTTGTGGATTTTTTAATTAATATGATTTGATAACGTCCATACTTAGAATGAATTAAAACTAATCACTTTTAGTGACTTTGCATTGATACTCTAAGACCAATCCACCTCCTCAGGGCACAAGAATATCCCCATAGATCAATCACCATTTGTAAAAGAGAACAAAGGAGAAGAAAGAAGTGAGATGAACCTTACTTACAGGGGAACTTCAGACATGGGTAACATATCTTTCTATTCTGATAACTAGTGCTAATAGCCCATTATTTCACATAAGGGCTGTGCTTTTAATTATTAGTATTATTATTATTTTGGACTTTTGAGTTTTTGGATGTGAACCACACCATGCAAATACTTTAGCTTCTTGTTATTAGTTGATAGTGGAATGGTGAAAAATCCATAAAAACACTCATGGATCTAAGAGGGTAGGCAAGTACAAAGAAGTATCAAATCCACTTAAAGTCACATCCGTCTCTATCCATTAAATCCATCACAAGTTTAAAAACTACCAAGGCCACAAGTTCATTATAAGTTTCATTTAAAAAGGGATCACATATTTCCAAAACAAGGAAACATCATAGAGTATTGTGGATGGGTGGATGACACGGACTTACTACCTGTTATCATGAAAAATAAAAAATGTCTTAGCTATCACACCAAAATTCAAAGATAGAATCTAGACATTAGCAGTCAAAAAACATTATAGTACAAACCACCATCAATTAATAACTACAGTTGCACTTAGTCCTAGTGATAATAAAGAAAAAAACGTAATAAAAGTATCAAATAAATTTGAACCAAATAAAGTAAAGTATAGAAGAAATTGTAAAATATTGAAGAAAGAGAAAAATGTACTAAAAATGATGTAAAAAACTGTAAAAATTAGAAAAAATGAAAAATTGGGAAGCCACATTGATTAATTAGAATGGATGGCCATCTTCCCCACAACTGAGTTGGAAGGGGGAGATCCAAAAAATTAATTGTAGATGTCCATCCTTTGAAGTTTTTTTGTCACTAGCTCTTTTCAATTCATGGAAAGGTTTCAATTATTGTGTTGAGCAATAGTTTCCTACGTGGGACTTTAGGTTTGTAAATTAACATGGGCATAGAATAAAAGGTTTCATAGATAATATAAGGCCCTTCCTAAAACATTTGAAACTTAGCTCTTTGTGGCACATGTGTGAGATTCTAGTATAGGACCTTATCTCTAGGTTGAAATTTCACTTTCTATATTCTAAGGTCATGTCATTGTTTATTAAATGTCTTATGAAACTTATTAGATGATAGGGCTACCAATTGGTTCTTGTCTAGAAGGCTGAGGTTCATCAATCTTTTTTTCTGTGCTACACTTAGGTCAAGAGCAAGATCACAGGCTTTTGATAGTGTATAGAGATTAGTTTGGATTAGAAGTATTGGTAACATTTCATACACAAACTCATAGGGAGAGTAGCTGATAGAAAGTTTCCAAGTGGAGTGGTAGGCCCAAAGGGCATCATTGAGTTTTGTGCTCCAATCCATCGAATATTTACTAACGGTTCAAGTTAGTATTTTCATGATCTTCCTATTCGTAACCTCTATTTGGATGTTGGCTTAGAGATGGTAGGGTGTTGTTAATTTATGCTTAACCTCTAAGTGTTGCATGAGATTTTGAAAGGTACTGATTATAGAATTAGTACCATTATTAGAAATAAGTACATGTGGCATCCCAAACCCATTTACCACATATTATTATACAAACCAAGCAATTGTAGAAGATGTGCAATTGGTAATGGTTGTAGCTTCTACCCATTTCATATAGTATTCAACAAAGACTATGATGTATGCCTTTCCATTTGACATGGGTGTGATGGAACCCATAAAGTTAATGCCCCAAACATTAAAAGGCTCTAATGATTGGATCCACTACTAAGGTTCCTTCATATGAGTGGTCATTCCACCATTGCATGGGCAGCATTCATAGGAATGAACAAAGTGCTGAGTATCCCTAAAAAGTATTGGCCAATAATACCCTACCATGAGAATCTTAATGGTTGTATGTCTTCTAGCGTAGGTGTCCCCACAAGGGCTTGTGAGCATCTTGAAGAATGCATAGTTGATAAGCACTAAGCACATACCATTGAACTAGACCATTAATGCACACCTTGTAAAGGTGTCTGTTGATTTCCATGAAGTATTTCTCTTAGTGAAGAAACTATTGTTTATTCCTATTATTCCCCTCCTATGACATCTCCTGAGTAAGAAGATATGTGAGAATGCCATTGTACTAGTTAGGTTTAATGCACATTTGCCTAGTTATAGCCTTGACAAAGAGTAGTTCATCAAGTAATTGATTTGAAGTTACAATTTCATCCTCTTTGTTATCCCAGCTTAACTAAGACAAGTGGTTACAAACCATGTTTTTGGCTTCCTTTTGATCTACCATAGTGAGATAAAATTTTTGTAGATTACCAATCACCATTTGACACAGGGGCTCAAAATTTGTTTATTCATCAAGAACTAGATTACACTATGGTCTGTGTGATGAAGACCTTGTACCCAAGCACATAGTGCTTGAATTTATTCAAGATGAATACCATTACCATCAATTCTTTTTCTATTATAGTGTAGTTTAGCTATGTTCCCATAATGCTTCTACTTGCACAGTGGATATACATGAGCATGGTTGCCGAGACATAATTGGAAGCATCTATCATGATGTGAAAGGGAAAAAGCCAATTAGGTGCTCGTAGAATTAGATTTTCCACAAGCTTCTCTTTGAGTTATTGGAATGCAAATTTTCATTCCTTGCTCTAGACAAATGGAGCATCTTTCTTTGTTAGCTTCACCAATGACTTAGTGATCTTAGAGAAAATCTTAATGAATTACCAGTAGTAGCTAGTGTGTCTAAGAAATGGCCTCATATCTTTAATTATTTTTTGGCTATCTAGGAATTCCTTGGATGACCCTTATTTTTTAGAGTTCACCTCAATCCATTTCATTAAAATTTTGTGCCCTAACATAATGCCTTCTTAGACCACCAAGTGGCTTTTCTGCTAGTTGAGCCTAAGGATTGTCTCTCCACACCTTTTAAGCAATTACTCAAGATGGTCTAGGGCTTGCTCAAATATAGCCCCATAGGTGGAGAAGTCATTCATGAAGATTTCCATCTTGCTACCAATCTACTATTGAAATATGCTTAGGAAAAGGCGTTATAATGTGGTAGGAGCATTGCATAGCTCAAACAACATCTTTCTATATGTGAAAGTCTACCAAGGGCTCATGAATGTTGTTTTGACTTGATCTTTGGATGAGATATAAACTTGGTTATAGCCACTATAACCATTTAGAAATTTGTAGTAGCAATGACCAGAAATGATATCAAACACCTAGTTCACAAATGCCAATAGCAAGTGATCTTTGTTTGTTATCATGATCAATAGCCTAAAATCAATGTAGACCCTCCATTTGCCACATTTCTTTGGCACTATCACAAGTGGGCTAACCTACTCACTATCCACAATGGTATAGATGAACCCACCTTTGAGGATTTTTTTGATCTTCTCTTTTATAATTTGCTTCAATTTGAAAGTCAACTATTGCTATGGCTACCTCTTTGGTTTAATGGAAGGATATATGTAGATGTGATGCTTGCATATCATAGGATCAATCACAATGAGTTTAGGATATAACCAAGTAGAGGTTGTTGGCCATTTTATGACCACCTCCAACAACTTCTTTTATTATGCAAGAGTAAGGTTGGCATTAATAATAATCAACTTGTTATTTTTTAGAAAAAACATACTCCATTTCAGCTGCTAGAGTTTTCAACTCAATAGACTCTTGTTTAAAACTTTTAGGAATCTCCAACTCTCTCCAATTGGTGCCATTAGGTTCATTAGAGTGTTGGTGATGGATTTACTCAATCTCATCAATAACTTCAATGTCGATACTTGCAAGGCTCTCAATTTGCTTCATGCATAGAGTTGAGAACCTATTAGGTTTAGTTGTTAATGACTAGATGTCCTCCTATTTTGTGACTACTATGTACATGCACCTTTGGATTTCTATCACATCAGCACATTACCTACATGTTGTGATTGATGTACTTTTCATGGTCTATAATTTTTGCATGCAGTTATACCTTGTGTCACTATACATGATGTATGGAACACACTCTCTCTTGATCTTTTTGAAATTATTTTTCTTAAAAATTTCAAAAGAGAGGTATCTGATTCTAGGTCATGCATCTATTATGCTTAGCCAAGCCCTTTCCATGATGATTGGGAAATCCCATTTATAGTTTTCTATAAAAATCACCAAGAAGTTAGTAGGATATGACCACTCACAAATGGTGGTCACAATGTCCTTCATCAATTTTATGGAAATGGTGATGGACTGATCTACCAACTCAAGATGAATGTTACTCTTCTTGAGAGAAGCTAGGTTCTAGGCTTTGTACATTTCATGAGAGATCATATTGACGCTAGAACCTAAGTCTAGAAGGGCCTTGCAAGGCTTATTCCTAGTGATTTGCAAGTAAATTAGGGGACTTCTAGTATTAGATATTTTCTTGGGAAGATGATTAGCCTTTATTCAATCAGTGATTGCATGCATCAACATGACAATATGCACTTTTTGAGGCATTTAATTTGAAGGGTTCTCGAATGCTATAGTAGGGGATGAGGGAGAAGCAAGGTTGTAACGACGAAAAATGTTGGCCACTGAAAAATACCGAATGAAACCTGTGTACACAGTCTTAACCACAGATCTGTGCGAGGGCCATGGTAGAAAAAATGAATCCGCGATGCCCTGAACAGTCTTGTCGATCAAATAGGGACTTACTCAATGAGTAAATTGATGAATATTATACATATTCAATGAAATAATTTGATTCGATGAATCGTAAAAGGAGTAGAAAATGATGTAGATAAATGGAATAACGACAATGTCAACATGACAAGAAGGATTAGATTTATGAAAATGCGCAATTCCAAGATCTGTACTTTGACCCGAAAATTGAGTATATTGTATACAAAGTTCTAATGGAAAAGTCCACTTATCTTGTGTGAAGCATACACAAAATAATAAGAAAACTATTCAACAAGGAGTACAGAATGGAGTTCGATCTACCTCGTAAGCCAAAGATGGGATGCAAGGAAGGTCAAGCCTGAATGTCTATCGATCAACTATTTCTGATCAATAGATCTTGCCAACCACACCAGATGATCTCTCGATATCTGATCTGCTCCTTTTGCCTTCTATAGTCTCTACTCAAAATTGCCAATGATAGCCAATGGGGAGAACTATATCTTCGCCAAAGGACTAATCGCTCTTGCTGCCAATGCTCAAGCAAATGTCTCTGTCTCTGCTAAAAGATGATGCTGCCAAAAGTCCAAGATGCTTCTCTGGATTCCTTCATCAACTGGAGTATTTATAGGTTTGGTAGTACATGGAGAAGGCACGGCCCTGATGACACATGTCTCGAACCTTCAAAATACCGTTGACTTGGTAAACTCTATGTTGAAATTGGTCATGTCGCATCACATTTTTGGGAAGGGGAGAAAAGTACGCTGTCGACCACTTCCACTAAAGCTGCTTCATGATTACGCACAATACGCTCATCAGCGTATTGTGTGTGTGGATAGCAGATGCATATTTGGTACTGCTTTAGCCAGCTTTAAGCTGTATTACACTTGTTTATGCTTCGTTGCATGGCAGAGTGTAATAGAGCATGGAAGTAGTTGATTCAAGCTGTTTTATGCTCATTCATGCCGCAAAGCATAATAGAGCATAAAAATGATCAACTTTACAATAAAGTACGCTTGTCTACACTGTATAGCATAATGAGCATAAAGCGACCAATCTGTAAAAAAGAAGAAATCAATCTGCCGCACTTCCTTTGACTCTGACTTTGCTTTTCTTGAAGCTTGTTATGCTACTCTACGTAACGGAGCATAAATTTAGCCCTGAACAAAAGACTTAGCAGAATATGTGACAAGTCTTAAACTTTAAACTTTGTCAAAATTGCCAAAGTAAGTTACTTTCTGATATCGGGCTACATTAAACAGAGTTACACTGAGTGACACTATGCTATGTTGCGTAATGTAGCATAAAGAGAGAAAACAAAGGTTAAAATTTGCAAGAAACTTGAATACTTAATGCTGCGTGGCCCTTTGCCCTGCTCTGTCTTCTAGATTTTTTTCACAAACTTTCACCTGGATCGTGAATCTTGCCTTAGGCTGATTCATAATTTCTATGGTGTTTCAATGACATCTCTTTGTTGATGTGTAGAGGGCTTGCCCGAAAGACGTCGACAAAGAATACGAAATACCGGATAGGTAAAAGTACGAACAACATTCATCAATGGTTACTCAGGTGTCTCCTTGTTAATGGAGAAGTGCAGAAATGAGGGGAACAAAAGATAGAAGGGTATGAAAAGGAATTCTTACAGCAGTAAGAGGGAAAAGGTTCGTGGAAGACTCAAATGAGGTTCATGAAAGACTCAAATGAGGTTCAGGGAAGACGCAAATGAGTGAGTATAGTTTTTTCATGCATAAGCACTTAGGCCTTCTTCTGCGATTACATTTTCATGGAGTGATGCTATCATTTTGTAGATGAAGGGACTTGCCTAGACAAATTGTGTTGCATCTGCATGACCTGGATGAGTTGTGTTTCATCCATTTTGCCAACCCCATTTTTTTAATTTTTTTTGGCGTCCAACAGGCAAGTTGCATTACGCCAGTTCATGGACTTGATTGTAATGTAGATGCGAAAAGCATATGCTATGTATGTACGTTTTGCTTAAGGGAAACAGATGGTGGAGATGCAGGGAAGTAAGAACTAGAGGTAGGATTATGGGGAAAACAGGGATGCACTCCTGAGTGGATCGGCTAACCTAGGCGACCATCTCAAAACATTGTCTGTATTTCACTAGTCAGATGAATGCACCTTTGAACTACATCTTTGTAACAAGTAACCTGTAACCAAAGAAGAAAATAGAGGCCACCATTGCTCAATCGAATTACCGGAGAGGTTGTTGAAACAAGTACCGTTTGGGATGAGACAGAGTGAGTGGGCCATGAAGGAGGAACTGTAGCACGAGGCCAGGGTCTTCACCATTAACGCTTGGCCCAACATATCACCTCCAAAGATTATCAGACTCATTGCACCCGACTGGTTACGCAAAGAACCAACTAGGTGAATTTGTGAAGCTAGAGCCTGATAGTGATGATGAGCGGAGATCCCCAAGGTCATTTTTGATGAGAACTCCTTTGGGGCTCTGGTCGATGAGACTAAACTCTCAAAGGTGCCACCGTTGTAGTGGGGGTAGTGACGGCATCTCTGAGGGGTCAGTAGTATGCCTTTTAGCACATCCGAGAAATCAGCAGAATGCCTATGAGGTCACGATGTTGGGTCTTTCCCAACATCCCACCCCATTTGTTTTTGCATCCACACAGAGATGATTATGCTCGCTTGATTTGCATGATGGTGGTCTGTAGGTCCCAGTTTTAAGTCCTGGTAGATTGTCGTTGCTGGTTTTAAGTCCTAGCAGACCATGGTCCCAGTTTAAAGTCTGGGTGGACCGAAAAATGCTAGTTTTACATCGTAGAGGATGGTGGTAGAGCTGATTTATGGTCTCAGCAGACCGTGTTGTGGATGCTAGTTTCATGTCATGACCCAAGGACAGATCTATGCTAGTTTTATGTCTTAGCAGACGAACACTCACCTGTGCCAATTTTATGTCCTAGTAGATAGCCGGCACCATTTTAGCATTGTGGTGGACGTGTGTAGGAAATACCAGTTTTACGTCTTGGTGGACCTGTACAACACTGCCAGTTTTACATTGTAGTGGATGGTTACAACTTGCTAGTTTTACGTCGTGGCGGACGATTGTTGCCAGTTTAGCGTCGTGGCAGACGCTTGCAAGCAGTGCCATTTTTACATCGTAGCGGATGATCAGTGCCAGTTTAGCGTCGTGGCGGATGCGTGAGGAGAGTGCCAGTTTTACGTCGTAGTGGATAATTATTGCCAGTTTAGCATCGTAGCAGACGATTGTTGCCATGGCTGATGTTAATACTGGATATGCAGCTAAATGTAGTACCACTTCAGATATATATGATTCACGGGATTTAGTAACTCGTTTTCATTGATATCTACTAGCTTGAATGCACCATTTCCATACACATCAACTACCAAGAAAGGGCCCTCCCAGTTTGTAGAGAACTTGCCTTCTGGTTCGCGAACAGCCTTGAGAACTAAATCTCCCTTCTTGATAGGACATTGTTGAAGATTATGATGGTGCTTCTACCTCTGCTTAACTTGATACTTTTTGATGGTATCAAGAATCTGTATGCGCTTCTCCTCTACTAAATCCAAATCCATGATCTGAGACTCGGTGTCTTGAGCCTCATTTATAATCGTGGAGAGGACCATTCGTAGAAAAGAAACTTGTAATTTGAGGGGTAGCACCACCTCGGATCCATAGACTAGGCTATAGGGCGTACTGTCTGTAGCTATTCTACATGTGGGATGATACGCCCATAGCACATAAAGGATCTTTTCATGCCACTGTCTCTTGTTGCTGTCGAGCATTTTCTTGAGTAAGTTAATAATGACCTTGTTTGTTGCTTCAACTTGAACATTTGCTTGCTGGTAATAGGGAGAGGAAAAAGATTGTTTGATGACAAGACTATCATAGAAATATTTGGTTTTAGTACTGCTAAATTGTGGCCCATTGTCAGTCACTATAGTAATCAGGAGCCCAAATTTGGTTACGATGTTATCTAAAATGAAATGGCAGATTTGTTGGGATGTGGTCTTTCATAGAGGAATGGCTTCCACCCACTTCGTGAAATACTCAGTGGTGGTGATTATGAAGGTATGACCTGTGAAAGATTTTGGCGTGATAGACCCTATAATGTCTAGCCGCCATCGTTGAAAGGACCATGTTATCTGAGTTGTGTGTAGTTCTGTAGGCGACACATGTATAAGGTTCGTGTAACGCTGACACGTGTCGCACGTTTTAACCTTTGTAAGACAATATTTCTCCATGTATGGCCAATAATACCCTAAGAGATGGATTTTAGAGGCCATGGCTCATGGCACTACATGTCCTCCACATAATCCCTCATGGACCTCGCCGACTATACGTTGCGCTTGGTCTTTGTTAACGCAACTAAGCAGTACTCCGTCAAAAGAGCGTCTATAGAGGGTACTATCTCCTATGATGATGTACTACCTAGCTTGCTTGCGAATTGCATCTTTCTGCATGCGTGTTAGTTCATGCAGTGGTTCACCATGCAAGAGGTAAGTTTTAATGTTGTCATACCACTCTGGCATTCTATCCTCAAGCAGTGAAGATATTTGCACCGTCGGAATGATAGGACTTGTACAATTTGTTATTAAGGTGTGACAGGTGTTGAATAGGTGTGATGACATGTTTAAAGCTAATGTAGCCAGTGCATCAGCTAGTGTATTATCGTTTTGAGGCACGTGTTGGGCATCGATCATTGTGAACTGATTCAGAAGATCTTTAGCCATATCGCAGTAGGGTTGTAAATGTACAGCCTTGCAGGTGTAGACTCCTATGATTTGATTTATAACAAGCATCGAATCGACCCTAATTTCCAGGTGTCGAACATCAAGCTCTTTAGCTATTAATAATCCCCTGAGGAGTCCCTCATACTCTGCCACATTATTCGTATAGGGAAAGGTCAAGCGGTAAGCGTGAAGACACACATCCTCAAGTGATAGTGTAATGACTATGGTGGCATTGCCACCTCTAGTGGTTGAAGCTCCGTCAAAATATAACGTTGCTTCAGGGCCTGTTAAAACAGGGCTTAAACTATGTACATGCTCGACTAGAAATTTAGGCTCTATGGTTGCCTGACTGTCAATAGGCGATGTTATTAGTTGGTCAGCTATCGCTTGGCCTTTCGTAGAAGATTGACCAATATAGTGTAGATTGAATTCTGCCGTGATAGCTTTCCAACGAGCTATTTTACTACTTTCATACAGGTTATGCGTAATGGCCCTAAGGATGTTATTTTTGCAGATTATGTTGACCTAGCTATGGAAGAGGTAGTGTCTACACTTTTTGAGCGTAAACACTAATGCTAAGCAATTACACTTTACTTTGTTGTACCTTGTTTCATACGCACATAGAGCATGACTCAAGTAGTAGATGGGTACTTCTGACCCATCATCCCTCTTTTAACAGAGTAATGTAGCTAAGGCTACGTCTGATGTTGCGAGGTAAATGTAAAACTTTTGATCCCTTTGCAGTGGGAAAACTATTGGCAAGCATTGAAGCTCTTGTTTCAAGCTGTCAAACGCATGTTGACAATCATCTGTCCATTCAAAATTAACTCATTTTTTGAGCAAGTGCTGCATAGGGTGTAACTTATCTGTGAGTCTCGAAATGAACCGCCTGATAAATTGCAACCTCCCTTGCAATCTGCATAATTGCTTGAGATTTGTAGGGGGTGTCAATTCAACAATGGCTTTGACTTTGTCAGGGTCTACTCGTATACAAGTTTCCGATACCACAAACCCCAGCATCTGTCCATTTTTAACTCCAAATATGAACTTCTTTGGGTTGAGCCAGAGGTTGTATTTAGAGCATCTTTTAAGGACTAACTCCAGATCCTCCGAATGATCTTCTGACCTTATAGACTTAACAGCTATATCGTCAACATAATCATTCAGTCTCCCTAGGAGATAGTCACTAAAGATGTACGTCATAGCTCATTGATACGTAGCTCTGACATTTTTTAACCCAAAAGGCATCATGGTGTAGCAAAAGGTCTCCCAGGGTGTCATGAAGGTGGTTGTTAGCTGGTGTTCTAGGTTGATGCGTATTTGATTGTAGCTTGAGAAGCCATCCATGAAGGATAAAAGTGCATGCCCAGCGATTTTATCCACTAGTTGGTCGATACTTGGTAATGGAAAATTATCTTTGATTGTAGCTCTATTCAAGTCTCAGAAGTCTATGCAGATGTGTATCCCTCCGGTCTTTTCAGGAACAACTACAATGTTAGATACCCAGTCTGAGTAATCGACCGCGTGAATAAAACCAGCCTGGTATAGTTTAGTGATCTCATCACATACTACTAGCATGACTTCTGGCTTAATCTTTCATGCTTTCTGTCTAACTACTTTGATATGGGGATCTAGGATTATGTTGTGTTGTATTAACCTTGGGTCTAGTCCCGGCATATCTTCGTATGACCATGCGAACACCGTGATGTTTTGGAGGACCTGTGTTATGTCATCATGTGCCTTTTGGTCAAGTAAGGAGCTAACCTTAAGAGTTTTAGTCTCACCTCTATGCGTAACCGCAGAGACCTTGTTAAGGGGATCTTCGATTACATCTCCAGCTTCTAGATCTAGCATGCGAGTTGATTGTTCTGGCCAATCTAGAGATGTTTTCGATGTGGCTATGGTTGCATCATCGAGGGAAAGGTTAGTCTCTACTAATGTGGGATCAAGTTGTCTAATAATTTCCCCATGTGGGCCTATTAAAACTAGAAGCGCATATAAAGTTTCGTCCATTTGTCAATTGCCCTGCAAAATTGTCAAATATGAAAATAATTAGAAAGGTGCTAAGTTGGATGCTATAAGTATTTAACAAATAATGCTTGGTTTAGTCTAAAAAGAAAAAGGATGTGTTGTGATTTATCTGAGCATGAGAAGCTAACTAAATTTTGAACATTGTGAATAGCCTGTAATTAATGGGACCTGATTACAAGGAGATAAGAAGCAATCGTTTAAGGTCGTTTCAGATCGTAACGCATGCAATATCTATCACAATTAATGCCTTGATTTTCGATTTCCAGCTCATACTGACATTAGCATTTGGGCAAGTCTCGCTGAAATAGGGTGTCAAGTCGGTTAATTTTGCATATAAGTAGGCAGTTCTTTTTGAAAACAGGCTGTTGGCTATCACGAATTTGAATTCTCAACTGTCACAAAGAGAAGGAGAAAGAGCAAAAGATTGCAACGCATTATTTGTGAAGGTGTGAAGGTGTGAAGACTGCAACAATGACGTCAAAAGTAAGAGGGAAGAAAGCGAAATTGGCAAAGATCGACTAAGTACAAGGGAGCCTGCAGCATGCTTCATAAGCTTTGGTTGAAGTGAGGGATGTCACTCCCCTAAATCGGTAGGCCATCCTTGGCTTATTTATGTTGCTTTCTGTGATATGCTTCTTCTTTGCGGTGTTTATTCTTTTTGCATCATTTTGTGTAAATTAGAGTTTTAGGCTATGGACCTCGCGTTAAAACGAGGGTTTATACAACAATGTTGCGTCTTTCGCCATTTTCTGGGACAAACCTTATACTGTTACAAGGGTTTAGGCGATTTCGGTTGTATAGCTAAAGCATAATTTGTAAATTTTCTATAGTTTAAGCATGCAATCAGAATCTAGATGATAATGTGTTTATTTTTTTTTGTACAGTATTATGTTGAAACCTATCCTAATCGTCTTGGAAATAGTCAGGGTTTTATGTTATATAAACCCAATTGTACCCAACATTTCTCCCCCTCAAACTTGGTTGTAGGGGAGGGCTATATGGTTCCGAAAGGGTGAACTGGAGTTTTTGTTGCGTAACTACAGTATTATTTTGTGGTCGCACTTGTCGAGGGATGTGGCTGGTGCTATTTTGGAACATCTGCTAGTGGGTTCTACGTAGGGCATCCTGGCTTTCTTGACAGACGGAGCTATCGATACTAGTCGTCCCCAAGACCGCGAACTTAGTGCTAGAGGGTTGAGGCACTTAAGTTGGATCTGGGAAATGGCCAAGTTTAGTTGTTACCATGCGTACAATACTTTGTTCATGGTTCGTCATGTCTCAACTTACTTTTAGAACCCACCAGGTATAGTGTATTATTTAGGCGGGTAAGTTGTTTTACTGGTGGTATTATCGATATGTTTCTAATGTCTGAATTTGCGAAGCATAGGATAATAATGTGTTATATGATATAAGATTTTCATTAACAAAAATGGATTAGTAGGCAATAACGATACATTGACCTAGACCGAAATAGCGATAAAGGAGTTTACCTCCACCAGCAACGTATGTGCTGGTGTAATGGGGTAGATGTCCTTTGACATTCATGAGTATCCCACCCGTTATGCTGATTCTTTCAAGAATTGTCAGAACCTCGGGTGGTTACATGAAGAATGGACTTTGGACTTACCCCTTACCGTCGTGGACGTGCAGAGGAAACTTCCTCCATTTTTTTTGCCATTTGGCCCTGGTAAGATTTTGTTACTACTATTAGTTACAGGATATTATATTGTTTTTGTTTTGTTTTTTTTTTCTTGAAATGTTGCGTAATAGAGTTTTCGTTGCTTTGACATGTGCCTTATGTTATCAGTCAGGGAATCCCACGAGATTACCATCATGATTTTCGGCCGTGAGGCGAATACCCTCCTTTTCCGCTATGGCGACATTAAGGAGGCACAACGCTAGCTCGGCCACGCGGCGGCCCCAATTGCGTTGGTCAGCAAGCTGCGGGAAGTGAGGCTAATGCATTTATTTCTAGCCATAATCCCTGATGTCCTTGCCAGTGAAATGTTAACCTTGGTTAACTCCTTCAGTGAGAGGGCTGAGCATTTTTGCACGTGCGTGCATCACATGCGAGTAAACTTTGACATCGATGCTCAGCTATTTTCTCACCTCTTCGGTGTTCCCTCTAACGATATTCCCATAGAGGAAAAGTTGAGGAGGAGCCTTAAATGTCAGGAAGAGCTGGAGGAGTGGCTAGGGACCAAGAAAGAGAACAAGGGGATCCCTTGTGAAAATATTCAACTGGAGATCGCCAAGACTATTTATCCCCTCTTCTGGGCCCAGGCTTTCCCAAAAACACTCTCGTAGGGAAAGTTCTTTACTATAGAACAGGCCCGTATCATGTGGGAGGTGATGGAGGAAGGGACTCAGTTCGACTGGGCAAGCTATTTCGTCAAGGGGTTACGCACTAAAATGATCAAGCTTCGCCAAAAGCTTGAGTCTCATTTCAGTGTGCATTTCACCTTCTTCATAGCTTACCTTCAGCGTTTTGCTGAATTTTTGATTATCCAGAGGAATGGGGTCTCGGTACAGCAAGACTGAGACCAACTATTCAAACCTTGGATTTCTCATATTTTTGGCACTACCTAGGGACAGGATCCTCCGGAGGAAATTGGGGAGTCTCAGTTTATAACAATAAGGGATTTGGTGGTGCCTTGAGTACGGGGCCCTGACAGTGTAGGTGGGGTGGTTCCCACTTACACCGGTGACGTGTCATGGGGAAAGCGCCTAGCTGCAGAGATAGTAGATGCCTCGGTTCAGCGTAAAAGGCCTCGCCTAACTGAGGCCCCTGTGGAACCAGTAGGTGGCACGGGCAGAACTGTGCAAGTTAGAGTTTAGCGGAGTAAAGCTCCACCTGGTAAGTGTAGAGACATAGTGGAGGTTATGGAAATTACTGTATTACATAGCTTTATTCAGGGTATTCTGAATTATTTAAATGTTTTATGTGGCATGAACAAGGAGATCTACAAAGTGGCTGACCCCTAAAACAGGGGTAGTGGTATTACGGTGTGGAGAAGGGGCCTCAATTTTGGAAGAGGAGGCCCTGGCTATTAGAATAAGTGATGCACAGACCCCTGTGCGTGAGGAGAGGGAGGAGGTGGAAAACATTAATGTACTCCCCACTGTAACAGGCAGAGGTAATCAGTGTATTGGAAATTTTACAGAATTCTGTTAATAAATAGAAATTTTAACTTAATTATGCTATAGATGAACAAGATGCATCCACATCCACAGTTGTAAGTAGAGCGTGGGGGGAATTTCCTGATAAATTTTCCTTCATGGAAGGCATTGTAAGCGATATGATCGAGTGCCTTGAGCGCGTGGACCCTGGCGTTGGTATGTTACTATTACTGTAGACTTTTTTTATAAGGTTATAATGTTTATTTAGGTTTCATAATATTTGTTATCAGGAGCTCGCCTTTGATGGGACCCTACGGAGCCCATTGACCTGGACACAGTGGAGCCTTCATCAGAAGGGGCAGTCATGCCATGCAACATTTACAAGGAAATGTGTAAATGTGTGTTACGCTCCACCTGCTCCTTGTGGGAGAGTCAAAATGTCAATGAAGACCTCTGGAAGAAGTTGTAGAGGTCAGAGAAAGAAAAGATGTCTTTGACCAAAGAGGTCGGAGACTTAAGATCGCTGTGTGAATTCCTTCAGGCATGGGGAATGGGTGAAGAGGACTGGTGTACAACTATTATTGACTACGCTCACTATTGGACCGCAGTCAGGAACATCGTGCAAACCAATCGGGAATTGGTGGAGTAGAGGATGAAAATAGAGCTGTTGGCCCAGAAAAACCAAGACTAGAAGGATTTTTGCGCAAGTGTACAAGAGTGGGGGCAGAAAAAAAAAGATCACAAGCATCTGTATAAGCGAGAAAGTCTCACTTACCATCAGCACTATCGAGATTCTGCTATTGAAGCTCAATCCTTGCGGGTATTCCTCAACGTCATTAGTGCATCCAAGGCCTTCGAGAAGTTCTAGGAGCAGGTGACGGTAAGCGCATCCTCAGAAAGAGAAATTACTCTTCCCAGGGATGAAACTATAGTCCCTAATTTCCTCCCTGAACCACCTCAACAGACTAGTGTGGAGAAAGTGAAGGTGAAGGCTAGAACTGATCTGGGGAATGGAGTATGGTCTGAATTAACTGAAGATGAAATTATGCAGTGCTTATGGGTCGATCTAGATCAACTCCCCTTTGCTGCGGAAGAAGGACCATCGCAAGTAAGTTTGAATGTTATTGAATCTAAATGTTCTGATTTATGCTATCATGACTTTTCCTTATGTATTTACTGTATATAGTTACAAGGAGTGGATGAAGAAGGCGGACAAGATGAGGAGCAGGTGCAGGAAGAAGAGGGTAATGATGCAAACCGTCCCCTTGTGGAGCCAATGTTAGCACAAGAACCCCATGAAGATGTCATTCCTCATGAAGGAATAGCCTCTAAAAGGGACGGCCCACTCGAGGATGATTTGTTAGGCTTAGAGGCAGACCTAAGGGATACTGGTAATAGTGGTACTAGGGGGGATGCGTAATTGTGATTACGCATGATTTTATTGATGAAATTTGAACAATGGTAATATGAATGTTGGTGAGATTACTCATGAGATTTTGTGTATGATTTTAAATTTTAGTTATTTTTTTTAGTTTTATGTCTTTATTTATGCAAAGTGTAAGTAGAGTTGTTAAAGGCTTTGAATAGGTTGCGTTGCTATAGAATGGAATTGCTAGTTTAAGGCCATCGCGGGCCGTCACATAGTGTTTGTGTGAGATACAAGTGGACTAGCTAGTTTTAGGCCGTTGCGGGCCTTTTCTAGTTTAAGGCCATTGTGGGACATCCCTAGTTTTAGGCCATTGTGGGCCATCTGCGTAAGTCTGGAAGTGTAATTGATAAAAATGTACATATCTGTGTAACTGTGCTAATATGACTAATAACATTCAAGGAGCGTAAATGGCGTAAAATGGAGAATATAAATAGTGTAATGGAGAGAAAGCGTAGATACATATGTATATTAAGGAAAATTGACAATCAAATTTGATAAGGGTAAATGAAAAACTGGTGAAAATGTAACGATGTGCGTAAATACCACTCAGATCAATCGCTAACCCACAATTGTTTCTTAATGGCTTTTACGTTCAGTGATGCGTAAGGGAGGGGAGATTTGTGATCTGATTCCTTCATACCATCTTCCTGAAATGGTAGGTTGGCCTAGGCTAGGCTGTCATCATTCGTTTTGGCTTGTTTGGGAGTTCGGACATGGGTTTGATCTTCGGGCATCTCGATTTCTGAACCCCATTCCTCCTCTATGTTGTTGACAGTCCTAGGAGTTATTTCATCACCATGTATTACTACTTCTCCCCCTGCGTAAGGGAGGTGTATCTCTTGATGTATTGGTGACGAAACTACCCTCAGTTGGGCTAGCCAGGACCTCCCTAGGATCAGGTTGAAGCCAAGCATCTCCTTGACAACAAGAAATGTGGCATCTATTGGGAATTGATCCCCTACCATAAATTCAATATGCACCATCCCCTTGACTTACACCCATGCCCTGTTGAATGAATTTAGGCACGATGTCGTTGTAGGACTGATCTAGTCAACCAGACCCAACTTATCCACTATAGGATAAGGGATGACATTCGTAGCCGCGCCATCATCAACGTGCACCCTCCGGATCTGATATTGACCAACCCGGATGGTGATAAACATGGGTTCTATCATTAATTGACCTTTCTCTGGATCATCTTTGATGTATTTATCGTGAAAGGCCAAAGGGGTTAGTTTAGGTTGCTCAACGACGGGAGGAAGCATGACAACATGTATCACTTCCTCTTCTGCTAATAAGCCTTCATCCACTGGTATGGATGTTAGCATACGAACCATAGCCTCACGGTGCTTTTGGGATGTCATAAGCAAGTCATAGAGGCTCAATATTATGTTCTTCTATTTTAGAGCCTACTTGACCTACGTAAATACATCGAGGAGGTCCCTTTCTCGGCTGGGTTGTTTATCCCCTCTATCTTCTTCCATTCGCCCTAAGAGACGAATCTCCCGAGGTGGAACAGTGTCAGTCGGAGGGTTATGTTTCTTCCTGCCTAGGGGAGGTGGTTGTGTTTCTGTGCCCTTATCTTGACCAGAAGACACAGGTGTAGGGATAGAGGCCAAGGGCCTGGGCTTAGCAATGCCTAGCGTAGTATGGTTTTTGATGGCATTGACTGATGCATCTCCTTCCTTTTTTTTATTTGGTGGCAATTGATGGTGGTGGCTAGAAGCTTGCCCCTGCGTAAAAGGAGCAACTGGTGGTTTTGGTACCCTAAGGATAAAAGGTGCCTTAGGGATAGGCACAAACATGGCTGTGGCTTTACTGTTAGTGCAAGGCTGAGTTAAAGGTGGAGAGGATGCCCAGATAACAAAGGGTGGCCTCGGGATACCGCTAACTGCCGGTGAAGAGCTTGCCCCCTGGGGTAAAGTAGTAGGTATGCATAAAACAAAGGGCTATTTAGGTGGTACCTCCCCTTCATTGTCCGTACTTACCACGTTGATTGTGTACGGTGCGTTATTTGTGTTTAACGGGTCTTTGTACACATGTAATGCTTGGTTTTCAGGACGAGTTGGACTACTGCCATCCAGTTTCAGAGAACCATCATCAATCATGCATTGAATGTCATTTTTCAATGCCCAACAGTAATTAGTGTCATGGCCACATAACTGATGGTAGTCACAGAAACGGTCCAGCCTAAACGACCTCGGAACTCGTGGTTCGTTAGGTAGGGCTAAAGAAGGATTCTTCAGCAATTCATAATGATGCTTGTGACATTGGAGAACTTCTTCGGATACCTTCTTATTCTGAATGTATCCTGCCCCTAACAGTTATTTCAACAGTTCCAAATGTTTTATAGGTAGGGCTATATACTTTGAGTGATTTTTACGCTCAAAGTTTGTCTTTGGCTGGGGGGGATTTTCAGGGGCAGGTGTGTCTTGACCGGTGCTGCTTATACTAGCTGTGGTCTCGGGGGATGCTGTGGGTGCCTTCTTGTTCTTGTTTTTTGCACCTTCAGCCAGTGCAGCTACTGTTGTTATTGTTGCTTTACCTTTGTCCTTGCCCTTATTGTTAGCATTTTTATAGGCTACATACGCTGGGTCTTTGCTAGCCTCTGCAGCATCCTAGATGCTCTTAGTTTGGGAAAAAGCCTGACTCAAGGAGCGAGGGGCAAGGTAATACAACTTAGACTTGATGAAATCATTGATTGCTCCTTTGAAGATAGCCAGCAAATGGGCTTCCACGATAGGCTCACAGATTTCATTCAAAGTAGCACTCCATCACTGTATAAACTTTTGGACTGGCTCAAGTGGATCTTGCTTCACTCCCAAAAGTTGATCTAACGTGACCTCCTGCTTTAAGTTGTATTTAAAGTGAGTCACAAATTGTGTTAGGAGCTCTTCCAAGGTTGAGATGGAAGAGCGAGGGAGCGCTCGATACCAGTCCAAAGCTTTCCCTGCTAGAGACATTGCAAAGACATAGATGATCGTATGAGGCCATTGCTATAACAACAAGGATTCAAACCTGAAGGTAACTAGGTGAGCATTGGGATCTCCTTTCCCATTATATTTAGTAAAATGGGGTAATGACATCCCCCAGGGGCAACAACAGCATAGGAACTGCTGGACTGATGGGATCATCCTGATAGAAATCCATGATTTGTATGGTATCGGAGCCAGCAGCTTTAAGGTGCTTAACCTCCTCAGTGAGGGTCTAAATAAGTAAAAACTCTTGATCTAGGCTTGTTGATGGAGAAGCCTACGCAGGAGGAGCCGGGGGTTGGATAGGAAGAGCTATGCTAGGCAATGGGAATTGCGCAATGGTTTGGCTAACGGGTGGTGCTACGGGGGCTATCCCCACGGACGGAGCAGCCTGTGGAAGCCACTACCCACTGGGTTGAGCAGAGGGATTGGCTATTGCCGAGTGTGTAGGATGGAAATTATAAGGATATTGTGGGTTTATTTGTGGGACATGCATGGTAGGTGCGGCTAAAGGTTGCACACCCTATAACGCAGATTGATTATGTGAGATGGGCGGGATCCACTGACCAACCGTAGGCTGTTGAACGGATTATTGTGATTGAATAGTGGTTGTAATCTATTGTCTTGTGGTGGATTGCATCAGATTTTGCACCGGGCAGGTTGTAGACATGGCATGAGGTTGCACTTGGGGGATGAAATAGGGTGCCGTGGACGCAGGTACCACCGACGGAATGCTAATTACACATGGAAATGAGGCCCCCCACCCCTGCGTTATTTTGGGATGGTATTTGCACTTGCAAGACGGATGATTGCGTAGTGGCCTATGGAATGAAAGGAATGTGGGTTGGAGTGGTCATGACTGAGTCGAGATGGGTTGCTTCTCCAGTAAGAGGAAACAGGGGATTTATGTATGTATGGGGGCTAAGAGTATGATATGAGTCCACGTGTTCAGACTGGGCTGCGAATTCATCTTCCTCTTCCTCCCCGTTCTGAGGTTCTAGCATGGACTGTGTAGCCTGAATCCTAGCCATAACCAGTTGGGTTAGGAGTTCATGATAATGCTCGGTCAGGGGGATAATGTCATAGGCGGTAAGGGTGAAATCTTGACCCCCTCTATGGACCAGCTCAAAATTTTGTTTCACTTCAATCTCGACTCGGCTAAGAGCAAGCTTTGCCTGGATCTTGATGCAAATAAAATTATATTCTTTAGGCATCATCATGGTGAATACAGGGTCTTTGCACTATAATCTCAATGAATGACGCGCTGGTCCCTGAGGTCCTATGGCACCAGAAGCTGGTCCGGTGGTGACGATGGAATTTACAGATGTAACACCTGAGTCGGTGGTGATCATAGCAGTAGTGGTTGTATATGCGGAATCCATTTCTCAAAGGGGTTAATGATAACAAGTGATAGGATCTAAAAGGCGATGGTCAAACAGAATTATAATTGGGCTTTCTACCCTGTAGGATTCCAAGGGAATCGTTGCTATGACCAATCTACACCTCATGATTCTTCGTAAACTTTATTAGAGGTATTATGTCTATGTTTTTATGGACGTGGGTATAGATCGCTTACAGGGCTATCCATAAAATACAGATTGAAGCTTTATCGGCCCTCATTCTAGCACTAGAAAAATGTAACAATGGAAAACGTCGACTGCTGGAAAATACCGAACGAAACCCCTTGTACACAGTCTTAACCACGGATCCGTGTGAGGGCCGTGCTAGAGAAAACAAATCCACGGTGCCCTGAACAGTCTTGTCGATCAGACAGGGACTTACTCAATCAGTAAATTGATGAATATTATAGATATTCCATGAAATAATTTGATTCGATGAATCATAAAAGGAGTAGAAAACAATGTAGATAAATTGGAATAATGACAATGTGAACACGACAAGAAGGATCAGATTTAAGAAAATGTGCAATTCCAAGATCTGTACTTTGACCCAAAAACTGAGTGTATTGTATACAAAGTTCTAATGGAAAACTCCACTTATCTTGTGCGAACCATACACAAAATAACAAGAAAACTGTTCAACAAGGAGTAGAGAATGGAGTTCGATCTACCTCGTAAGCCAAAGATGGGATGCAAGGAAGGTCAAGCCTGAATGTCTATCGATCAACTGTTTCTGATTAATAGATCTTGGAAACTACACCAGATGATCTCTCGATCTCTGATCTGCTCCTTTTTCCTTCGGTAGTCTCTGCTCAAAACTGCCAATGATAGCCAATGGAGAAAACTGTATCTTCGCTAAAGGACTAATCGCTCCTGCTGCCAATGCTCAAGAAAATGTCTCTATCTCTGCTAAAGATGATGCTACCAAAAGTCCAAGATGCTTCTCTCGATTCCTTCATCAACTGGAGTATTTATAGGTTCAGTAGTACATGGAGAAGGCATGGCCCTGATGACACGTATCTCGAACCTTCAAAATACCATTAACTTGGTAAACTTTTTGTTGAAATTTGTCATGTCGCATCACGTTTTTGGGAAGGGGAGAAAAGTACATTGTTGACCACTTCCAGTAAAGCTGCTTCATGATTACGCACAATACGCTCATTAGCGTATTGTGCATGTGGATAGTACATGCATATCTAGTATTGCTTTAGCCGAATTTACGCTGTATTACACTTGTTTACGCTTCGTTGTGTGGCAGAGCATAATAGAGCATGGAAGTAGTTGATTCAAGCTGTTTTATGCTCATTCATGCCACAAAGCATAATAGAGCATAAAAATGGTCAACTTTACAATAAATTATGCTTGTCTACGCTATGTAGTGTAATGAGTGTAAAGCAACCAATATGCAAAAAAGAAGAAATCAATCTGCCGTGCTTCCTTTGACTCTGACTTTTCTTTTCTTGAATCTCATTACGCTGCTCTACGTAACGAAGCGTAAATTTAGACCTGAACAAAAGACTTAGCAGAATATGCGACAAGTCTTAAACTTTAAACTTCATCAAAATTGCCGAAGTAAGTTACTTTCTGATATCGGGCTACGTTAAACAGAGTTACACTGAGCGACACTATGCTATGTTGCGTAATCTACCGTAAAGAGAGAAAACAAAGTAAGGTTAAAATTTGTAAGAAACTTGGATACTTGATCCTGTACGGCCCTTTTCCCTGCTCTGTATTCTGGATTTTTGTCGCAAACTTTCGCTCAGATCGTGAATCTTCACCTTAGGCCGATTTGCAATTTCTACGGTGTTTCAAAGGTCATTAGCCATAGATGTCTTTGAGGGCTTAGAAGGAATATTGGTTCAAAAGAAAGGTATTTTTTTTAGTGTTTATTTTATAAACCACTTAGTTGGAAAGTTGGTTGTAAGTTAACAACCCTTATGGTGTTTTTTTGTTGTAGTTGGGTAGGAATTTCACCTTGCATGAATGGAGTTGGTGGAAATTGTGTTAAGGGTAGATGTACAAGTATAAAAGGATGAAGAGGGTAGAAAGAAAATGGGGATTTACCTCTTGGAGATTGAGCTTTGTTATACTTAGGTGGATAGTAGTTGTGCTAAAACAAGGCATGACTACAAGACTCACATGTAGAAATCAATTTCTAAATATAGTACACATATAGGTATGGTTGCTGGTAAGGATACTACTACCTTGGTGGTGTCATCCCCCACAACTGTGGGTGTTGCCACTACTAGTACTTTGCATGAGGTTTGGGTGGAGTTTTGCTCAGAGAGTAGGGTTGTTATTGGTGGAAGTTCCTGTAGTTACCTTGAGGTTAGGATAACCTTTTGGGGTGGTTGCCTTCTTTCCAATCTAGGATTCACATCCCAAAGTCTTGAAAGTATGACACAATGGGGTAACATCCCTTAGGATACTCATAGTAGTAGATGTCACATCCACCATCATCATTTATCTTAAATTCCATAACCTCTTCAATGATAGCAGCTTTACCCTTACCCCATGGGCACATTTAGCTTCCTTCATTCTCCTTTTGTTATGAACACTACCTTACTCTTTAGACTCTTCAATGATTCTAAGGATAGTTTGCAAATTTTCATCCAAAGTATTCCACATTTTTTCTTCCTTAGTTGATATTTTAGAAATATATTTTTATATCGACAAGGTTTTATGTTTCACAAGTTCATTAGGTGATTCCTCCTCCTTGTTGCTATAAAATAAAACTTTCCTTTTTGGATGGAAGGGTCCCAGTTCTACTATTTCATCATTTTCCTTTTTTAACTCACCTTCTTCTTTGGCCAGTTACTCAATCAACCTTTGGATCTAATGAGCCCTTAGTTATGAAAGTCTGCCTTGGGCATAGACCTTAAGAATTCTCCTTATTTTTATTCTAAGCCCATCTATGATATGGTGGAGCCACTCCCATTAAGAAAATTCATGGCCTAGGCCCTTGTTCAACAAAGAGTAATATCTACTGATGGCTACATCCAAGGATTCATGTGTTCCTTATCTCCACCCTTGGATCTACATCCTAAGATTAGACACTCCATTTTCTAATTGATTTTGCTTCCAAAGAGTAGTACCAACTTTCAACTTTTTTGATAAGTTTCCTAGGGAAAAACTTTAGTTTTTTCCATTCATTTTCAATGTTCTACAAGGCACATGCATCATGAAAGGCTTTGAGATGCTCTATGAATCAAAATTATATTCCCTTTCAAACTTAGAGATATTGCTCATGTCTAACATTTTGATTCTACTATGTTTCACATGTCTTGGAATCCTCATGGCCTCTACAATGTTTAGCATATTTCTTGTTGCAGGAAAAGGCTCATCATAGTCATAGCTTTTATGATGATCATGATGTCTATGATGCCCTATGCTATCCCTTTGTTCATGGTGGTGGGCCTCCCTTGGTTGCCCAAGTTCCTTGTATCTACTATTTTAGTGGACTCTAATATTACCTTGTCCTCTATGGATTTATTTAGGTCTAGAGGAGAAAGAAGATGAGGATGTCAAAGGTGAAGAGGAAGGAGAGCTAGTAGAACCTTGGTTCCTACTATTCCCTCTCTTTTGGTTATGGTTGTGATCACCATGTTTGTATTTGTTGTGGTGCTTATCTTGGTTCTTGTCTTGACTCCCTCTATGGGAGCCCCCATGGCCATGGGATCCATTCTTCCCTAAACCAAGGTTGTTTATGGTGGACTATAACTTTTGGTTAGTGTTCCCTTCATCAAAGAAGAGAGGAGGAGTATCAATGTTTTGAGAAGGCCTAGAGAAGGAATCCTCACCTTTCTTTTAGCCTAGCAAGAACAAGGGATATCTTAACTATTTTCTCTTTGATGTCTTGTAGCAAATCTCTTATTTTTGATCTTTCTTTCATTATGTCTCAGTGGGATGGTAATTCCAATAGTCATGGTCCTGCACAACATACTTCAGATTGAGCCCTGTGATGCCCAATTTCATAAGAGATTGGAGCAACATCATAGGAACTAATTGATCAAGTGGCAACAAAATGTTACTATCCGTATTCCTCCACTACATTTGTTCATCCTGATGTAGGATGAAGATGAAGTCTAGAACATACTCATTTGGATGAGTATAGACAACTTTGCATTATTGTGGCATAAGTGGTTTTGACCCATCATGCCTTTGCTAATTAGAACCACCTTTGTATGGTGGTGGAGAATCTCTCTTATGAGAAGAAGGCATATCGAATTTGAAGAAGAATAGTGTGCTTTTATTATTAATAATATTTTTAATGATGTTAAATTTAGGTTTCATTACAACATCATTATATAATTTCACTAACACCTATGTAGCAAATGTATCTAACTAAAATCTCTAGCAATGACACCAATGATGAGTAGCGAGTAGTCCCTATGCCTAACCTTATGAATCACTAGTGTTTACTAAGTGATCCAATCGAATTCTGTAGACTTTAATTCTCTAAGTACAGTAGGTCTAGATAGTAAACCTAATGGATGTAATCATTGTCTTTTTAGTTTTACTTATGAAATGCAAAGTTATGATTAACTGTAACTAAGGCATATGATTTTTATCATTTTATGTTTTTCAATTAATTTGCCTAAGTGCTAAAAATAAAGGAATTAAATGTAAAATTAATCTAATAACTAACTAATTCTTAGCTAATCCTATCATAAGAATCCATTCCCATCTACCATAGACATCCTAAACCTATTATAATGCTATTGGGTTACTAAGCATTAACTACTATTGGGATTACCAAGTGTTAATCGTATGCTTGAGATGGTCATACTTAAGTGTATTAATTATATACTCTGAATTAATTAATTAAATGTATTAAAGTAAATCACATGAATAATAAATCCATTAAGTAAACATTAAGCTAAGTCCAAATGCTACAAGGTTTATGAAGAAAGCTCATCTTTATTGTTGATCACACCAAGGTGCTCAGGTATATCAATGCTTGAATAAAGATCCATACACTTCTCACTCCTATTGCAAGTACTTAGAAAATATTCCAACTCTAGAAAGAAAAAATGTAAGAGTTTGACTAGAATCTAATGGATGGATGCCATAAATGTGGTTGGTGAGCACGTATTTATAGGCATGATAAGACACTGCATCGATGTGTATGCATCAATGCTAGAAATCATGAGTCAATGCAATTGTGTTGACGTAGGTGAATGATGATAACTCATCAAATAGTAAAAGAGATCTTTTTAGCTTCTTACTACCCTTCATATTTTTCATCCTTCTATGTTCTCTAGAAACTTTAGCAATATTCTCATTAGAATCAAAATCTAATGTTGATGGTTCCTCTTTTTTATCACTATTTACATCTTTGTCTTTGAATGCAATTTGCTTCTTTTAGCTACAAGTACTAGCTACTTCTTGCTTTCAAATATAGAAAGAGCTACAATTAATCTAGAAAAATATTTTACCACTTCTATGGATATATCTTTACTTTGAATTTTTTAGATAATATAGATAGAAGTTTTTGGTAGATTATATCATTAGACTAAGCTTCACCAAGCATGATAATCTCACATATAATTTCATCCACTTAGCTAAATAAATTGTTAATATTTTCATTTTCTTCTATTTTCAGGGCATTAAAGTAAGCTCTTAGTATTAGAAACTTAGACTTCTTTACTTAGTCATATCCTTCATATATTACATACAAATTCTTCCACATTTCTCTAATTGATTAAAGATGCATAATATTTATACATATGGTATTATCCAAGCCATAGATAAAAGCATATATAGCTTAAGTGTCATCCCTAAAATTGTTGGTTTCTCTACTAATATCTTTCCAAAATTTACTACCATGTGTTAAAAGATATATCTTTATCTTGAATATTTATAGAGCATAATTGATGTCATTAAACCATAGTTCTTTGTTAGATAAGAAGCCTTGATTCTATGCCATGTCTAGGATATAAGCTTACAACACAACCTATTAGGCCAAGAAATATTTTTTAAGCTTTGATATCAATGATTTTTTCATGGGTATAGCTAAAGATATTGAGAAGGGTTGGGTGGTGGTGGGGAGTGGTGATGAATCAAGGTTTTATAAAAAAATGAAAGCCAATTATATAATAGTAAAAAGTCCCAAACTAGAAATGTAACCTAAATAGTAACTATGATAGAAAGCATAAAGAGACATAAAGCGCTAAGTTGGTTTAGCTACCAAAATGACTAGACTAATCCACCATTAAAATCTCTTAATATCCGAGGAGGTAGAAAAATTCCAACACAAGAATAAAGTCTAGAGCCAAAATAAAAAAGGATAAGCTTAAGGATTTCATTTTATAACTAGTGTTTTTATAGTTATTCTGCTATAGTTGTTGTTGGTCTATTATAGAGATGGAGTTCAAGAGAATGTGAAAAGAAGCTAGATCTATATATCTTAATCTCTATTACTATTGATGTAAGATCAAAGAAGCATTAAAATTTGGCAAATATAGAAATAATCTATGATCTCATGTTTGGTGCTAATGGTCAAACTTTTCTATAGAGAGACTAAGATCAATAGTTTTAGAGATAATGGATTATATTGGCTTTATTTTAACTTTGTACATTCTTGTAAATTTTATTAATGAATGTAACCAACTTGAACCATTGTATAGGTGATGAAAAATCAATTAGTTAATCACATTGATACAACCTTGTTAACATATATGCATCGACATAGCTTAAAATTTGTTAACACTAATGTGTTGTTGTAGTATCCATTAATGCCTATATATATGTACATACACACCTCATTTATGGTAATTTTAGATAATCTTTTAGTTTTCTTTCACCAAAGTTAGAATATTTTTCCTCTAAGTAACTGCAATGTGGATGGAATGAATTCTATGGAGTTTTATTCAAGTGCATTATGTTCTTGGGTATACTTGATTGGTGAAAATAAAATCAATCTTTATTATTTTCATTGTAGCACTTGGAATAGCATTTTAATTTACTTTCTTGAAACTTAAAATGTTCATTTACTTTTTATGAAAATAATTAAATACTTTATTCAATTACACTTAGTCAATTTTCATGAGTATGACTAGTTTCAAGCATAAACATATTAATGCTTTATAATCCTAATGGTGAATTACTTGGTATACCTAGTGATGAAAATATTGACAATCCAATACTTTTAGTACATGTTCAAGATGTGTATGGTGAATTAGGAATAGATACTTCATTCTAGGCTAGATTAGATTTACTTTTTGAACTTAGACTAGATAGATTAATATTTTAATACTTTAAATATTTTAATAACAATACAAATATAATTATATATCTTAGTCATAGTTATCAATACAACTTCATTTCACACAAGTATGATTATGAAGATAATGATCAACATCTTAGCACTTTCTTATCTAAGGCATCCATTTAGTCCTAAGTTTATGGAATTTGACCAACTTATGCATAAATGCTTATGATTCTTATGGTTGAGTGTAAGGTTATTGCTCTATGCTACTCATCATTAGCACTATTGTAAAGAACTTTGATGCTAGTATTTTAAATAACTAGGATTATTTAGGGATCATTGTTATAGCTTATAATAATTTATTATTTATAAGTTAATAATGATAGTTTTCTCTAAGATACACTTTTGAACTAATAGTATTTTCTTCTCATAAGAGAGATTCCCCACCTATTGATGATGAAAGTAAATTATGTGATACTAAGTAAAACTAGTCTAGAAGCATCTAGATCCTTATCATTGAAATTTACCTTTATATTTTACTAAGATGAGAAAATGTGATTGAGATAATTCAAGGGTAACATTTTCTTTTTACCTAATCAATTAGTGTCATCAATGGTCATGGTACCATTAATAAGACTAGAACTTGAAGCAACAATCTTGAACTACAAAGTAGTTAATGAAATCTCTAGAGAGTACAAATTCATGAAGTTCTAGTTATATAGGGACTAATTCATGGAGGCTCATTACAAGGATTCCAAGGTAAAGAATTATTACATTCATTTAAAATTATAATAAGAAAATAAGAATATTGCTTATCAATTAGGAAAATCTCAATGTCAAAATTATTCATACTCCAGTGAAGATAATATAAATCATCCTTAACTATATTCATCCTTGGTAGGTAAAGGAAGGGATAGGAATCAAAATAAGGGGAACCTTTAGGTCAAGGTCTTCTAGTAGATAGACAAGATGATATTAAAAGAATTATAAGAAAAAATCAAGCTAACATAACTCTTCTAGTTATTCATGCTCATCATCTTAATTCTTATCATCAAGATTTGATGAGGGAGAATGTTGCTAAGGTATAAGGAGAAATGATTGAAGATAAGAGTAAGATAACATAAGGGACCATCATAGATATGATAGAAGGAAAGATTGATGTAAATAAGAAAAAGAACATCATCATGAAAGAAGGAAAAGCAAGTAATTCTAGGGAAGACATGGTCATGACAAGGACTATGAGAATCAAGATAGTTATGATGAATTATTGCTTACTATTAGATGCATGATAAATATCTAAAAGGAAGTTTATATCCTTAGCATGCATCAAAGGAATAGTAGGACTAAAAGGTAAGATATAAAATGTATCCTAAAGTTTAAGGGAGGCTAAAATGTAAACCTACAACATTACTTACAAGTCCTCTAAAATTATTGTGCCTCCTAGAATATTGACAAAGAAGGAGAAAAGTTAAAACTTTTTTTTAAGGATACTTGTTAAAGAAGATAAAAGTTAGTACTGGTTCTTGGAACTAGAATCTATTAGGAGATAGAGTACAATGTTGGAAATATTGAATGAAAAATATTAAATATACTTTAGGGAATTTAATTTAAGGAAGGAAATTTAAGAATGGAGACAAAGTAGTCATGAGTCCCTTGATGGAGTCTAAGACATACTATTCTCTTCTTCATAGATTCTGATGCCATGACTTTTCTTAAAAGAAGTAGTTATGCCATATCACACATGGGGTTCATAGCAAGATAAGAGATAATATTGGGGTTTATGCCCAAGGGAGATTATCTATAATGGAAGACCATCATATCTAAATACTAATTCATTAAGTAACAAAGAAGGAAGATGAACTAAAAAAGAGGAAAAGTGAAGAGGAGTATAATAAGGTTTTCTTAATTCATAGAAAGAAGTTACACCTCTATGAACCTGATGAAGGAGCATTATTATAAGAAGTAATATTGAAGAAGATCTTATCAAATAATCTAAGAAGTTCCTTCATTTTCTTATAGATTGTAGGAAATTCACAATGTACACCTCTACTAGACTCAGGTTTTGGAGTTAATTTGATTTCACAAGAAATATATCAGGTATGAAACTTGTTGTTATTAAAGAAGTGCAACATTAGATTAAAGCTTGTAGACTAGTCCATTACTATTCTCTTGAGGCTAGTAAAAGACATGGTGACCACCATTAATGGTTGGTCATATCCTATTGATTTCCTAATTATCCATGTGGTTAATCATCATGGGTATAGCTTGTATAAGAACAATCAGTTCCAAGCTAGGAAATAGAGATCTTTCTTTAAAAATTTTCAAGGAGAATAGGCATTAAAAAATAGAAAATAAGATCACTCCACGCATTGTGTATAATGACATAGGATGTAATTGCATGCAAAAAATTTTGGCAATAAGAAGTAAAAGAATCACATCATGTAGATCATATGTCAAAATAATCAATATTCCAAGGTTATTATACTCAATAACTAAAACATTAGAGAGCATCTACTAGTAATCAATATTCCAAGGTTCTTATACTCAACAACTAAAATGTAAGAGGGCATCTAGTTGTTAACATTGAATAATAACTTTATCTCCATAATATGCACGAAATTGATAGAATTTCTTATAGGTACTTACATTGATGATATAGATGAAATGGAGGAGATTAAATACTAACTCGCAGATGTAGAAATTAAGAAGAAAGTAGATATAAATTAGAAAGAGTTGGAAATTCCTAAAGTATTTGAACTAGAACCCTTAGAGTAAAAAACATTACTAGAATGCCTTAAGTATGGATTCCTAAAAGTTAGAAAATTTATAATCATAAATGCCTAGCTCACATAGGAATAGAAATAGAATTTACTAAATGTGGTAAAAAATAGCCAACAATTTTTTCCTACTCATATGATAAAATCACAAATATCAATCCACACATAGGCTAGCACAAAATCTACATAGACTCTACCATTAAGCCTAAGTGATAGCTATAGAGAAGATTAAATCATAAATTAAAGTAGGTAGTAAAAAAGGAAGTGAATAAGATCCTAAAAGTTAGATTCATCTATCCTATGACATATAGCAAGTGGATAAGCCCACTAGTTATTGTACCTAAGAAGGACGGATAGTGGTAAATTTGCATTGACTTCAAGTTGTTGAACATGGTAACCTTAAAGGTTCATTTTCTATTATTATTTATGGATCAACTATTGGATACCATCATGTTACAATTATTACACCTTTCTAGATGACTACAGTTACTATAATCAAATCCAAATACTCATAGAAGGTTATGTTAAGATAACATTCTGAAGTCCTTCAAAGCATCTTTCAACAATAGATTGATAGTGATATGAAGGTCATCATGGATGAATTTTGTACATATAGATCATATTTTGAGAAAGTACTAGATCATCTATGATAGAAATTAAAATGATGCATAGTGACAAATCTTAAGCTTAATTAGTAGAAGAGCCATTTGATGGTCTAGAAGAGCATTGTCTTATGAACCTAAGTTTCTAAAAAAGGGATTAAGGTGATTCTAAAAATGATGAATGTTCTAAGAAATAATATAATAGTATCAAATAGAAAAATATACCTGGTTATTTATTAAACACAAAATCTATTACAAAAGATTTATTGAGAATTTCTCCAAGATTACAAAACCATTGGTAGAGTTGACAAAGAAGGATGCATCATTTATAAAAATCAAGAATTGTAATCATGTGTTCTAACTTCTAAAGTAGAAGCTTGTAGAAAATCAAATTCTACAAGTTTCCAATTGGTCCAAACCATTCAACATCATGAAAGATGCATCCAACTTTTTCTTGGGAGCTATGCTTACATAATTGGATGATTAGAAAATGTTCATATTATATCCATTGTGAAAAAAGGAGTATTATATGTACATAGCTAAACTAGACGACAATAGAGGATAAACTAATGACACTAGTATATGCCTTAGAAAAATTCATGTACTATGTGCTTGTATACCTAGTATTTATGCATGTGGATCATAGTGCAATATGCTTCCTAATAAACAAGCCAACCGTTAGCCAGTGTATCATATGGTGGTTGGTGATCTTATTAGAATTTAATTTTACAATGATTAATAAAAAGAGAACCAAGAACATTGTTCCATATCATTTATCTCAATTAAGATAAAATAACAAGTATGATAAAGAACCTATTTATGATCAATTTTTTGATGAAATACTTTTTCCAAAAATAAAAATGACAATAAAAATGGCATCCAAATCATGGTATATGGAATTTCTTTCGTATTTTCTTAGACAGGAAGTTCCTACTAAACAAGAAAAAGAAAAGAAAAGCAATACTTCCTTCATCAAGTTAAACACTACATGGAGATAGAGGGTAACCTTTATGAGATTTGAGTAAATGATTTCATGTGGTGGTGCATGCCTAATGAGGATCAAATCAAAATTCTTCAAGATACACATGAGAGGCCTTATGGATGTTACTATGCAGATAGGAGAATAATTGATAAAATCTTCATTGAAAGATACTTTTTGTGCACAATATTTAAGGATGTGCATTAATTTACTAACTGTTATGAATGATGCTAAAGGGATGAATAAATGACTACCAAACTAAAGGATTCATGATAAATGATCTAGTCACTAGAACCTTTTAATTTATGAGGATATGATTTAATGGATCCCATTACATCCATATCCACTAGAAATTCCTACATTATCATTATCATGGACTATTGCATGAAATAGGAAGAGACTATAATAGTAACACATTTAACATCCATAAATATAGGAAGGCTTTTTTTTAATAAAGTATGATAACCTAGTTTGCTATGCCTAGGATACAAATTTTTGATAATGGAACTCAATTTGCAAGTGCTAATTATAGGAAACTAATGAGAATCTTAGGGGTGAAACAAAAACTAAAAATACCATCTCGTCCTCATAAAAATTATTAGGTAGAAGTAACAAATAGGGAACTCATGTGAATCCTTATTAAAATAATTAGTAGGTATACAAGAGATTGGAGCATGAAACTTAATGATTCCTTAGTACACTATAAGTTGCCAAACCTTCCAATATAAGCATAATTATGTACAAACAACATAACTTATGAACTTGACCTCAATATTTTTTTAGCATAAAAATAACATCTCATGAACTAAGGAAAAAATAAACAGGTAGCTCTTATGATAAATGAAGTGTGTAAGACATATACCAAACAATGTCATGATACTAAATATGAAAAGTGAATTTTCAATTCATAGATAAGATACTTTATTGAAATCTCACATACATACCTTAATGAATAAAATTATAGACATTGTGGGAAGGACCTTATATTATCCACTTTAGTTTCTGATCAAGCAACATGAGGATTTACCATTTTGATTACCTAGAAAAGCTATTGATATGAACCTATTATCAACATGGTAAAACATCTCATGTCCATGTTTTTGCAATTCCTTGATCAAATTTGCATTAGATTCACAATGTTTTGAAACTTGTTAATTGTGGCAAACAAGAAAATTGAGAGAGAGAGAAAGAAAGCTTGCAGGCTTGCTTTTTGTTGATCATTAAGGCTATCAACATCAATCATTCATCACAACTTGTCAATAATGATAAAAAATACTAAAAGCAAACATGTAAGTGTTAGATGAAATCAGGGCTATGTGATGTCTTTAATGTTGCATAATAAGGGTTTGATGTGATCTTAAGAAGGTTTAAGTTTTGGTGAGGAAGTTATTCCTAGGTGTTTTTGTTGGTGATTTTTTGGGACACGACTACCAACGAGTGTCCTCGAATCGGATTTAGATGCTTGCTGGTCTCTGGCAACACCAAGGCCTAGATACCTCCAAATAGACTCAGTAGTTAATGTGAGTATGTGTGTGTGCTGTTGCAGTGTGCTGTTGTGAAAAATGAAACGATTGCGTTGTGTGTGAACTACAAATGACTTATCTTAAAGAGATTTTGCCAACTTTGCCAAGTACTGTGAGTTGTTGAGAGTTCCTATTTTGTTCAATTGCCTAGTCTATGCGGTCCTTATAATGCCTACTTGTAACAAATAAAATTTTACAAAAAAGTTTGAGCACAACTCCATGAATCTACTTCTAATTTTCCCCAGAGAAAGAGATAGTTCCACAAGAAAACTAGAAATAGAGCAAGATTCAATGGAAATAGAAAGGAAAGAAAGAAGATTTGTGTTAGGACCTCAAATGTTTAAACAAGGTAAAATGATACGAGTAAACACTTCACAATAAAGCTATCCCAAATTCAATAACTATGAATTGTTCAAACTTCCAAGGCTCAAATGAGCAATTTCTTCAAGACAATCCTACTATGCTACCAAAAAATTGCTGCATAAACTATCACGTACGAGACTCCATTTTGGCTAGATAATGGGTGTCAACAATTGCATTCAATAGAACATTCAAAAGACTTGACAATTTCTGATTGAAATACCATAGAGATTCACTTTAAAGATAAAATAAAGCTATTTTGGTCCCATCAAAATACCAAAGATTTTCTGAACCTTCTTGACTATTGAATCGTTCGACGGCATAACTACAAGTAGAGGCTCTCTTACAACAATCCCAATAGTGGGTCTTATACGTTGCACAATAATCAAATTCACTATTAAAATGCTCTTAATGATTTCAAACACAAGTGCTTCTATGGAAAAATTTTAATAGAAATTTTCAATTATGCAACAAAAACAATAAGAGCAATCTAAAAATCCGAAAATTACTTGCCAAGCGTGACACTATCTAAACCACTAGCTAAACAATTTAAACAAAATAAAAAATAGAAATCATAACTCACAAGACTATGACAAAGAGGTTGAAATCTTTTCTTTAGCAAGCCATCTTACAAGAAATCTTTCACAATGTGTGACCCCAAGTGTGGTCAAGTGAGAGCTTGTCTGAAAATGTGATATTTTCTCTTACCCCTGAAGCCTTTTTATAGGGTTCAAAATGTAGTTACATTCTAAAATATCTTAGCTAACCTTTCTCCCAAGTAAGGAAGTCAATTACTTGCCCAACAAGTTAGGAGATCTTACTTGCCCAACAAGTTAGGAAGTTAGGAGAAAATCATGCTAATATTGGCATGTGTCTTTACAAATATTTCTTTTATAAGCAATAATAATAATTTTTTAAAAATAAATCCAAGAGCTCCATATAATTGTTATTTTTATTTTTATTTGTTTAGAATTTTTAAGTTTTAAATGTTAAATATTATTGAAGCCTTAGTAATTTTATAAATAGGTGGTAGTAAAAAGGTAATTTTGTATACATCTTAATGTAACGTTGGTTGAGGCGGTTGTACAGTCTTTGGGATCAATAAGGCTGAAAAATAAATCATCTTCATCTTCCCTGCACTTTATTATTATTCATTTAGTTATTATATATATATTTTTTTTGTTTTTTCCCTTTGAACCCACGTACTGGGTAACATTTGCAAGAACGGAGGGAGTAATGAGTTGGTTCATTTCTTTCCTTTCTTCCCTCTGTGCGAAACCTGTAGAAATAGACACATGCTCTACCTAAGATCCAAAGTGCTATTTCAACCAAAATCGTATGTTTGAACTGCCATTGTGAAAGGAGGCTCTACCGCTGCGTTCGGTAATTTTGCCATGTGGTGTTCAATTGATCGCGACCTTTCCAAGATGAATGTTCTACTGCAAGGTCTTCTTTGGTGGATTGAAGGCATCGTGACACGTGAATGTCAAGGTGTGGACGTGCTCCTTCTCTACAGAAATCAGAAACAACATTTCCTTGACACAAAGCACGTGATAGTAGGATTGCATCGCATCTTGTTGTGCCTTCGACGAATATGAGGAGGCTCCCTTCTTAACCTCGCTGCACATTTGCTTCACAACTTGCAAGTTGTCCTTAGGTTCCATCGCTCCTTGCTCTGAGTAGTGCAGTGTGATGTATTACCTCAGCGGCTGATATAGATCTACCGCCACCATCTTCTTCTCGTATAATGCCAGCATTATGTTCACAGAAGTTGATGAAGGCGATGTCATACCATCACTCTATCTCTCAATTTTGGTCCAAATCCAAATTCAAATCCACTACAAATTCTTGATCCAAAACTGATTGCTTCCATGTCTTTGTTTCTAGCAACGGCTCTGCCGAAGTCACAGGCATCAACGTTGGCATTGGCTCTAGCTTGATCCAGCTAGGAGAGGCCACGTGCTTTCTTGTCGTCTGCCTACTACCCTTTGTTTTTTCCACAGATGACTCCATCTTTTCAATCGTAATTATTGCAGTGAAATATGATCCATGAAGTAAGAAAATATTTATCTAAATTTAGTTTTTAATGTCGGTCATCTGCAATTGCAGACATCTGGGTCTGCCTTGCAAGTACTGCAAAAATGTTGAAATACTATCACAATTATTATGATAACATTAAAATGCTACAGAAATGGGGTGTAGTCCTGAACAATGATCAACATGATTCCAATTTGAGTGGTGCTTTTTATTATTGTAATGCTACAATAGCATGGCTCTTAATGGAGGTTTGGATCAAGGGCAAGTGTTGGATCATCTTGTTCATAGTCTCGTCGGCTTCTTGTAGCCTCCCTGCCTAGCCCAGAAGCTCAACCATAAAAATATAGCGTCAATTTCTGTACAGTATACCAAATGTTTATCAATGGCCTCAAAATAAGTATTTCCTTTATCCACCAATCCCAATCTTACATAGGCAAAGAGAGAAGCCCAACAAAAGTATTGTCGTCATTTCCCCATTAGCAAAAATGGCCTCTTCAGGCTTCCCATTAAAGGTAGCTGCAACAATCATGAAATTCCAAGAACCACAATATTTCTCTACCATCTTCTCAAACACATGGTGTGCATCCTTCAAACATTTTCCATACAGTTCAATGAGTTTGTTGTTCATCAAAACATTAGCCTTGAATTCACTGTTAATGATTTGATTACTTAAACAATCTCATTGAGTACCAATTGCAGTTGTTCCAAATTTTTCTATCGGTTGATATCATTTACAAATGTTGTGATAAATCTTCCTAAATATGGCCTCAACACTTTGTATATCAACCTCATGAAATTTTCAGGGGCATTTCATAGGCCAAACAATATAACTCTCAATTCCAAGGCATCATTTGGTTTCTACAAGTTGCCTTACATTCATTACCTTCCCATACCTTATGGAGGTTAACTAAACTCACTTCTTGACTTGTACATAAATACATGTTTGTAGATCTAGTGAATGCTTCTTTGGCACTAAAATAGCTAGTAGAGGATTTTCATGAACTCTAAACAATTGATCATTTGTGTTAAACAAAACTGTATTTGCTAGTGAATCAATTAGAGAAAAACCTTTCAAACTACCAACCCAACACCTCTGAAAAGTCTTCATCCAATAAAAATTGGCAATGTTTAAATCAGTGTGAATGTTAGTTATATGATTATCTTCACAACCTCACAAAGCCTGCTCCATTAAATGGCCAAAATGTGCCAACAGTTTTCTCCTCACCATCATTGTTTTAGATAGAAAATTTGACTAAGGAAGCCTCCATGATGTTTTTGGCTTCAAGGTCAATGGTCATTGGGCTACTGCAAGGTGTTAAGGATGTATAGTAGAATGATTTTAGGCTTAAGTCTTGGGTACATAAGGTTAATTCAGCCTAAAAAATCACAAGAGGGATTTACCAAGGCTTTAAGGCTACTTGAGTTTGCTTCAACATCCTCTTGGCTAATTCCTGCATGAAAACATAAGCACATCAAGTGGAACCCATGTAATAAAATTATTAAGTAATGTAAAAATAAATTAATGATGATGCTTATATGATCCTAAATAAATTAACGCAAAGGCCAAACGAGTTTCAAAAATGGTCAACAAACATTATAATAGGTGGGTTAAGGAAAATAGGATGAAATAACAACTACATACTGTAATATAAGGCCAAATGAGGGTCATAACCATATAAAATGATTTTAAATAAGGTCAAGAAAGGCTATACTAATTTTAAAGTTCATCAATTAATGTGAAATCAAGTTAACCAAGGTTTGAGAAATGTTAAGTGATGGGAGAATGTAGCTGAATAAGGTTACATAGTGCTAGTTTTAGATCTTAGTGAGCAATGTTGGTAGTTTTACACCTTGGAAAATCATGGTCCTACTAGTTTTAGGCCTTGGCAGGCCATGCTGAGAAGTTAATTTCAATGGGTAGGATCAAATCAAGCCAAAGCTTAGTAAAAGAAAGTGGAATAAAATAATATTGAGGCAAATTTTAAATTACAATAATTACCAAAATGGAATAAAGCATTACAAACTAGGTGAACAAGGTAAAATAGTGTATATTTAAATATATATAAAATTTTCATTTTTTATTTTTTTTATATTTTTTAAATTCATCCCCTTTAGGCCATGCTAGATAGCATAATGTAAGCATTTGTGGAGGAAGGAATAACAATTGTTTACCATTTGGTAGTCTTTGGAGCCTTTGGTTGGGTCTTGGTGTTAAAGTAGTGTAATTTAGGGTAAATTTGTTATATTTTGGGGTTTCCCTATCTTTTCCTTGTGGAACCCATGCTAGAATCATACTACCTAGCATTGGTGAGGGGTCCATAAATGTGGATGGATGGTGTGGATGGCTACGGTGATGCTAGTGAAGGGGATGATGATGCTACGCATGAGGAGGAATTGATGGATTAGCATGGGTAGGGTTATGATTAGGGTTTATTTTAATATTAAAAGGGGAGATCATTGAAGTTGGTTTCTACAAAGGTAGGGCCATGGATGCTATAGACGTAGCCTACAAGTACTACCTTACCATTCCAAGAGAGCGTAGGCTGATAGAAGGACTAGGAAAGGGAAACTAGGGCATGGAAAAGGAAAGAGAGTGCTACCATTTTGATTTATTAATGATTGGCTTAAGAAGAGTCACCTTTTGCATGTGCATTCATGATGCCACCTATGCCCATGTGCAAGTATGACAAAAGGTATAGGAGGCAAAATTGGCTAGTTTAGGTAGGCAAATTACAAGTGAAATGTGATGATGGTGCAAAGGCAACACACAACATAGGGTAGAGAGCATGGATGACCTATGAGGGGCATTATTTCCCACTAAGGCCTAAAACTAGCAACCTTATGGCTTGCTAGGGACTAAAACTTATGAGCATAACAAACTCTTCATTTTGCCCCTATATAGACATTATAGCCAATCTTCCAGATAGCATCATATGTGAGTTTACTTATATGATTATATTGTGGTTACAATTGTCACTACTAGTGGCTTTAGCTGATGACCTCATTACATTTACTATTTATGTTTATATGAAACATATAAAACATAAAAATTCAAAATTAACATGTAGCAGAAATCACACTATGCAATGAGACAACCATATACCTATATAAATGTCCAAAACCATGTATGTATTGTGTAACATACAAAAAAAAAGACAATTCATGGTGTTTGTAAATCATATAACCAAATGAAAAGATATGCAACAATAATCAAAGAACTAGACATAACTAGAGACTAGGCCATAAGCAAGGAGAGAGAGAGAGAGATCAATGTCAACATTATTATCATCATTATTACCAACTATTAGAAAGACTTGTAAATAAGAAAATAGTAACACAAAAAAGGTAGGAGCATGGAATCCAACAAAGGAAAAATGATTCATTATATGGAAATTACATTACAATTAAAATTAAAAATATCATATGGGGGAGGTAAAATTAGCCAAAAAAAAAGGAGTACAGACATGTAGTTATTAATGTCACAATCACAAGAGAAAACTAAAGATCTCACAAGTACATGTATTTTGAGTAGTAAAAAATCAGAACATTTTCCTTCTCAAGGTAGAGAAGAGTTGCTGAATGAAGTATGGTGGAGCACACATAAACCAACTCTTGTTTTAATTTCCCAAAAGAAATGTGTTATTGCCTCCTTAGGGCAAGCAACACTAGATATTGAAGTCATTGCTCATTTTTTGCCAATGCCAACAATTTCTAATTTAAACTCAACCTTAACAAGCCTTCATCAATTTTCCAAAGATATGAAACATAAAAAGCAAGGGGGAAGGGCTCCATGCTAAACCATGTGTTCAAACCAAAGGATACTATGCACTAGAGGTTTTATTGAAATCTCTATATCAAGGTCAAAAAATGAACAAATGATCTATGTCAGTGTATAATTTAGAGTTGTATTCATCAATATAGCATAGTTAAGATAAAATGACATTATGCATGAAATAGGCATCATTATATGAAATAAATGAGTGTAGAGATGGAAAATTTGATGTTGTTTGAGGCCCACCACTGCTAAAGTCTATATTAGGAGTAAAGGTCCACATACTATACCATTGCACCATATTAGATCAAAACTATTAAGGCCACTTGATTTTACTATGTGAGCTATGGTTATCAACTATATTGTTATCATAATGTTTGAAAGTATGACTAGTGAATAGCTATAAAAATCAAATGACAAATCTCTAACACTAAATGCTCCTAAAACAATCAAACTGACACTACCAAATTTCATGTTTAAAATATATTGAAGGAAATTTCTCTACTCTAGTGTTGTAATTATTTAGTGACTAGGTAGTATGGCTTTAGCTGGGAGATTTGGATTTTTATTTCCATGCTAGTTATTGGCATACTTTCTTGTTGTGGCTAAGAATAAGAGACCAGTTTCTGGAATACCTATCACAAGAAAAAGCCTCATCATTTGCAAATACCCTTCTTATTCTTCCATTTTCTTAGGTAGTATTGTAGTTGTATTATTATTATTATCTACACTTCCAACATTGCTTTTATGTTTTATCCCTACAATGAACAATTTTTTCTTGCTCATGTTTTGCATAAGAACAGTACCCTAGTGGTCTTCTTTATTATTACATTTGTTGTTTCTTCATTTGCTAAGAGCCTTTACTTGTGGGAATTAATCACTAAAGGTTTCCACTAAAAAAAATAATAATGTGCATTTTGAAAGCATAACTTGTCCAACTGCAAAGATAGGTCTATTTGGGGGAGCAGCTTTCCTTGCTTTGGATAGTGCATTGTTCTAGTTTATTTGTCAAATGCTTACTTTTAATAGTAGACAAGGTTACAAGGATGAAATGAGTATGAAGCAAGGTTCCTATGGACAAGTGTTGACTGTAGAGAATGCTCCTATTGATAATACCCATGGCCACTCCTTCTAGCACAAGAAAACTAAAATGATTGAAAAATTTAGTTACTAGAAGATTGAAAATTCCAAAAAATAGCTTTAACTCCAGATTCTAGAAAATGTAAATAGGGATAGAAAAATAAAAATATTTAATGCATATCTAAGAAAATAAATGCACGAAAATGGAAAAAATAAACTATTTTGCACACAAATAGAACTATCAAGTTTATTTTAAAAGAAATAAATAATGATTAAAGAAATTTATACAATATGTGCCTAGAATAGCAAAGGGAGATTCCATTGAAACTAGTGGCTCCATGATTTGGATGTTTTGCAACTACTAATGCTATCGAATTGTGTTGCTCTCCACACTAGATTTTCCATGTTGGTGATGCAAAGGGAGGTGAGATGTGTGAGGGATTCACAATCTTAAAGAGGGGGGACACAATGACTATGGAGGTTCCATGGTGGGGATTCAAGAAGCTCTATATGTGTTCAAACCTCTCAAATGCAAAAATGCCTCAGAATTGCAAAGTGTGAAAATGCCAAAAATTGTGGAGCTTGTAGATGGTGTTGAGGCTTGGATTTTGTAATGTTGTGATCATAAATTTGGCTACAAATCAACTGAAAATTCTAATAAATTTCTATCCATGTAGGTGTGGTGGATGTCCAAATCAATCATACTTATATGTAAGCCATATTTTAATATATGGATGACCAAATATTTTAACAATAAGAAAAAAATAATATATCTTAATCATACTTAACCATATAACTTAAGCTCACATAAGTATGATTAGAAAAATACTCAACATCTTGGTACCTAGTTATCTAAGACATCCATCTAGTCCAAAGTCCGTGGAATCTTACTAGATCATGCATGAAAGCTTGTGGTTCATATGGATAGATGTAGGTTTATTCTATGTTACTCGTTAATAGAAATCATATTGTTTCATCTATTTATATAATAGCCCTTTGCACCCTAAGCTTTCCTAGATTAGTCTTGAAGTAGCTTTTTTAAATAGACATTTTAAAATATCAAGGTATCTTTTTAGTGTTTCCTTGCTTGGCTCTACAATTATGTCAATGCATAGTCCAAGGTCACAAATTTCTAGGCAGCCTTTAACAACAAATTCAATTTGCCCAACATTTACATCAATGACCTCAATGACTACATGTAGCTCAAGCTATGTAATACATGTAGAATTTATTTCTCTCTCTTTGAGTGTGCAACAATGTGACAATGAGGGCCAATAACTCAACAAGCAGCATCGGCAAGTTGCAAGAGTTAACATGTGGCATATAACAATGGTAGTGGGCAATGTGCAACAATGAGAGCCACCAGGTAGCAGGAGTTAGTAGCATTAGCTACCAATGATAGGTGATGATAGTGGCAATGTACAGTAGTTTGTTCTTATGTAGTAGGGTTTTTGTCTAAGAAGGTAGTGGGGTTTTCTATCCCTATAGTAGTGGGCATTAGTAGCAGTGGTGAGAAGAAGTAGCCATAATAGATAACACATCTTTCTCCCTTTGCATTTTCTTCTCTACCTTCCCCACATGGTGAGGGTTTGAAAAATGCTACAAGTAGTGCCATTGTCATCATCAAAGTCTCCTCCTCCTCTTCCTCTTGTGTCAATGGGGAACCACATGCAAACTAGTCAATGGATGGAGCCTTAGCTTAGTTAACTAAACCTAATGTTTAGTCTAAAACTAAGCTTCATTGCAATCTTAATTTACCATTTAAGTTAATGTGAATGTTAATATTTTTTGTGTGACATAAACTTTGCCTCTTTAGGAATGTTGTTTGGTACAAACTTTGGTCATTTCAAAGTTCCTTTGTTTCCACTTACTATTGCAATTTGTTAAGTTAAAGTTTTGGGTTCATTCCAAACATTTTTACATTTAAAACTCACCATTACATAACCTAAAAAATATCATTGGATTTATTTTTTTGAAATGTCACATAGACCCTCACTCCAACTAAGACTATTCCAAATTTTCTATACCCAGACAAGAAGCACATTAGCCAATACTCTTCCTAAACAAGTTTTTTGAGTGTTGATGTGTCCAAAATTTATGCATCAACCATACTGATGATGGTGGAACTACTCATAGCATCATTCAAACCCTTACTACATGACATAGGGAGAGAAGATGATGTAAATGGAGAGAGATGTATCATCTCTTGTGGCTATTGTTGGTACCACCCATTACTTTAGGGATAGAAAACCATGCTACCTATTGGGATGAAAATATTGCTCTAAAAGAATGAAATATTGCATGCCACCACTACCACCACCTAGCATTGGTTGCTAATGCTATTGGCTCTTGCTGCCTGTTGGTTCTCACTATTGCATGTCACTTGCTACCATCACTACATGCCACACACCACTTGTTGCTACTTTCTGCTTGCTAATGCTACCTATTGAGTTGCTAGCCCTCATCGTTGCACTGCTCAACACTCAAAGAGAGAGAGTGTGTGTAAGAGATCCTTCCTATTTCCTTCACTTTGGTTGTTACTACCCACTACTTTTTTTAGGCATCTCCCTACACTAACTTATGCGTAACATCTACCACCACTAGCACATCTGCCATCACCATTATGTCTGCCACTACCACCATGGTGTAACGTCTATAGGAACATGTAGCAACAATAATGACCACCTATCACATTGCCTAGGAATTCCAAGTCAATTTTTTTTGTGGAATGGCCCCTCAGAAGTAACGTAGAATGTTGTGACTATGATAGCAAAATATTTTGGGATAAATTTCATGTAAATGGAAAAGTAGTTGAATAGGTATTGGTTGTAAGGCATCATGCATGTTCGAAAGGGATTACATAGCTTGAGCTGTATGTAGTCCCCATAGTTTTTGATGTAAATGTTGGGAAAATGGAAGTTGTTGTTGAAGGTCACCTAGAAATTTATGACAATGGACTATGCATCAGCTCTACTGTAGAACCAAGCAAGGAATATAAGCATCATAATTATGATCATCTTCAACATAGAGGTAGAAGCAAAAATAGCCGGTTTTACTTATAATTATGATGATGATGATGATGATATTTTAAGCTTTGATGATTAGGTGAGTGGGTTGGCAACCACTTGCTTCCATACCATCATCCTGTCTTATGGTTTGATGTTATGTTTAAAACATGGGGCATTTACAATTTTAGCAACGTTAATCATTACACTACCTAGAGCTTGGATATCTATCTCTAAATTTATCATGCCTCCAACTTGCATTCACATCTACTGTCATGTTGGTCTTTCACGCATCTTATCCATGTTGCTCTAATTTAATTTGAAAAGCGAATGTTGAGAGATGGAAAAAAAATTACTTCTTCAAGGATAGATGTTCACACATCCAAGAATTTATTGTAGGTCACTTATACTATGGTCTAAGGTTTAATGAATTCATGGTGTTCATGATATCCCTTTTTTAAAATATTATAAATTGGCATTCTCTTTGCAATTAAATTGAATGCTTACTCCTAGTTGACTAACCACTTAAAAGAATGGAGAGTGGGACATGTTACTCCTTGCTGAATGTCATTAGCCTAGCTCAACACAATTGGTGTATGAAGTTTGTTGTTCACAAGGTACTAGTGTGAGGGTATATAGTTGTTGATGGATGACAATGATCTCTTATAATAATAAAAAATTTAAAGGTTTCATGATACCTCTTATTGAAAGAACCTCTATGTATCATGTAATTTGTTTCAAGTAATGGATTCAAATCATGAAACTATATCCTAGTTATTAGACTAATAAGTCATCACCTCGTGCCTAGCATGGGTGATGTTGGTATTAACAGGAACTTGATCAATGTCGATAATAAATTGAAAATATAAAGTATTATATTTTTTTGTGATTATAATAGTTTCCAACCCTTTTTATGCATTGTAGAGAAGATCTTTTAAAATTGGAAATGGAGTCTTATCTAGAGTAATTAAAGAAGGTTCTTAAATTTATAATTGTAACAATTAATGAAATTGCATTGAAAGTTAGTAAAAAGTAAGGGTGTGATATGAAACCTTACCTCAAGAAGGCTGTCAGTGATTATTTGTATCTTAAAATCAACATTAGTGGTCATAACAAATTATATATCTATGAATGATGAAATTCTTTATTCTTATGCATCTTGCTTTGTTAATTTTCCTTCTTAGTAGTAGTGGATGAATTTGGTGAGGGCCTATCTTCATGAAAGCGAGTGGAATGAAAAGAAGTACTTTCCATCATTTGAAGAATACCTTAACAAATATGTTAACTCAAGTGGTGTGGCTCTTTTGAGCATGAATTCACTGGTTTTTATGGATACAAGTTTTGACCTTATAAATACTCCTACAAATTTAATTTGGAGGAAATGCTCATTAGAGTGATAGATTATTTTTGAGATTTTAAGGTATACATATATCTATATTTTTTAGTTTCTATATTTTAAACTAGTAGGCAATTATATAATCTCATAAATTAACTAACATAGGCTTTGATGGTATCAGGATCCTAAGAAATAGGATCAATTAGTGAACCTTGTGCAATGCTATTTGATTCATAGCCCCCATGCATCATTAGAAGATGGGCTAAGTTTCATGAAAGGTCTAATTCTCAAAAAATGGCAAGAGATTAACTTCTGGTACTTTTCTAATAACAATCTACTTAATAGATGTAGGACATTTTGTTATGGAATTTGTAGAATCATTTTCTTTGTCCTGAGTACTATGGATGGATTTACTTTCATAGATACTAAAATAAAGCACCAGATGATGAAGATGGTCATCCTACCTGCATAACTTTAATAAGGATAAGGATTGTGTGGAAAACCTTATTCCTCTATTAGCATAATATGTTATCTTTGGCTTTTATTTCATTAGCTTTCATGATATTAAATAGTTAGCCATATTTTTTTTGAAGTTTAGTTAAATTAGGTAAGTTCATATGCACACAAAAGTCTTATATGCATGAGTTAATAATAAATGATTATCTTTATTTAGCAAAAAAATGATTTTTTGTTTATCTAATTAGAGATGTTCTAACCTTAAAATAATAATAATACAGGTACACCCCAGTACATATAGTCTAATTAGAACATTATAACTTGGTATTGCCCATTAGAATCAAACCCATAACTTAAAAATTTCAAATCAAGAATCTTACTACTAGACTAATATCTTATTGTTTTGTTTCTCTAATTTGAATAATATTGGTCTTTTACATTGGAATTAATATAATGCAATAGTATAAAAAGATCTTTTAAATGTACAAACTCTAATCTAAACCTCTATAGTCATTATAATAATTTTGTAATATTAGTCTTAATACTATAAAATTTTTAAAGTCAATGAGTGTTAATAAATCTTTGATAATCACATGTATTTAAAAAAACAAAAAAAAAAATACAAATGAAACATTGTATGCAAAAATTCTACTCAAACTCAATGTTAAACTTAATGTAGTATTGTAAGAAGATAACTTAATAAGGTAATGGTCTAAAGAACTTACCAATTTATGATAGATTCATAATGTGAATAAGCTTTGTAATTTGATATATCTTAATAAATCAAAGCTTCTGAGTAACTTGATTTAGACCTTTTGGTTGTAATTGTTATTTCATAGTTCTTGGCAAATGTTATTTTTTTTTCTTTTATTCATCAACTTGGCTTATTTATAGACCTGGTACTAACAAGACCTTTAACTTGATAGAAATTTATGACTCAACACAATAATGCAATATAACAATAATTTTGTTACAAATTTGTAAGATCATTTAATAAGTCTTACAAATTATTTTATTTCTTAACACAAACTTAATTGACATTTTTTGTAACACATAGATTTAGGAATTGATACTAAGAGTTAATAATTAACTCATTAACTTATGAGTGATTAACTTGACTCAATATAACATTTCATGAATGAAGACAATGTATGAAATATACTCTAAACACTTCTCCTTAATTCATTCTTTAGCTTTTATCTTACTCTTTTAAATCTTATTGAGCAATGTGAGGTGAAATTGAATCATGATAGAAATGTTTGAGGATACCTACTCCAAAAAAAATATCAAACTCTATTCATAAATTTTTCATTCTTTCAATATTAGATCTTCTTCTCACTTCAAATTGTGAGTAAGTGAAGCTAGAGAGAGACACTCTTAAAAGGCACTAAATACTTGTTTAGCAAGGATATTTGTAAATCAACTAGCTTTTTAGGACTTTGTGGATATATATTGAACATAAATGTACTTTTCTAGATACTTTTGTTGAAGAAAATGGATATTGAAATACTAATTTTTATTAATAATTTTTCAATTCAAATAACATCCTAAGTTGTTTGTCATAATGCATGATATTTTTCTTCCATGGACGAAATGGATACCACTCATTGCTTACTACTCTTACAACTTAAAGAATTTCAATAAACTTAAATTATGAATTTAGAAAATTCAATCAATGGTATCATCACCCCCACCTACATCTATATAGACTTCTATAACCTTCAATGAGGTGGCTTTCAAAACTAATCCATAATACATGACACTCTTGATGTACCATAGAATCAAGAAGGCTACTTGCATATGATTATAATTCAATTTTTTTGCATTATCATTGCTAATTGGTTAACAAGTGGTGAAGAATTAATAAGTCAATTACATCTTAGGATATGTTGGTGGATGTTCATTGATACTAATCCTCCCAAAACCTATATAAGTGCATACATTAGCCACATTTATGGCATGACTAGTCAATCCCTTAGCCAAACTCTTGTCATTTTCTTCTATAGATCATAGAGAAATTTTCCTATAAGTGCCTACAACATAAATTGAATTAAATGTACAAAATTTTATTTGAGTGTAATGTGTACCTAGACATAGTTGAATAAACAGAAATAAAATCAAGATTTCTTCTCTCTATTACAACACTTAGATTAGTTTAAGTTTACTTTCAAGCATTCTATTTTATAGGCAGCTTACTTTCTTGTACTTACACATTTAAAATTTTAATTAATAGTAACATGAATATGAACAATTAAAGCATAATATATTAGCATTTGGTAATCCCAACAATGAATACTTGTTAAGCCTAATAGTAAACACTTAGTAAAACAATAGTATTAGTATACATTCAAGATATGTATGAAAAGTGGAAACATATGCTTTACATTTAGGATAATTTAGTTATTAATTAGTAAAGTTAACTATTTTAATCCTTCCTTTAGTTAATCATTTTTACAAATAAAAATAAAAATAAAAATGATAAAAATAAATATCTTGCACCTCAATCATACTTAGTAGTACCAAAAAAGTTAACATAAGTGATGACTGAGAAGACAATGAGAAGTAACTACGCATTTTACTATCTAGGAACATAGATCACTTAGGTAGAATAAGTCTATAGAATTTGAATAAATCATGCATACATGCTGGTGATTCATATGGTTGGGTGTAGGGAATACCTACTGCACATCATTGGCATTGTTATTGGGAACTTTATTTTAGCCATGTGCGTTAAGGTTTTTTAGATGACAAGATCATACAAGGTCATTATATGAGTATAACATCTAATCCTTAGAAAATAATAATAATATTTTACCTAAGGAATATTACATAAGTGCAAACTATAATGTCTTCTTCTTGTAGGGTTGATTCACCACTTCTTGATGATTTTAATCAACAACATGATAGACCTACAAGAAATGCTAATGAGATATCTTAATAACTAAAGGTTGTAAATGCATATCCGAATCCCTATTATTTGAAATTTACTTTTATTATGTATTAGGATGAATAGATATGCTAGAAAGAATTAGAGGGTAATGTTATTGTGTCCCATGATCATTCTATTTCTTTAATGTTCATGAAAAATCTTATGAACTAGGGCTTGAATGATCAACCCTAGATTACCAAATGACGAAGCATCTTTCTAGGGACTATCAACCAATGAAGGCTCAACTTGGAAAATATAAACTCATGGAGGCATGCCATGAAGCCTCCAAGAAAAAAAAAGATCCTGATCTCATGGATTTCACAATCAAAGAAGGAGGAGCCAGAATTTTTTTTAGGGTAATCTTAACATCAAGGTCCTCTCCATTTAGTAAGGTTAATACAACTCATCAATGGTTATGTTAAATCTTGTTAAGCAACAATGATAATAGGAGAGATAGATCCAAAACTAGGAGAACCCAAGGATAAAGTCTCCTAATCATTCATCAAGGGAATCAAGGGATCAAAGAACAAGGGCAAGCCAACAGAACTTTCCTAGTTTTCCATCCTTAGCATCCTCCTCATCATCAAACTCTAATAAGAGGAATCATGAACAAGACTGATGGAGAAATGATTGAGGCCAAGATGAAGATGAAAAAAGGCCCCATCAGAGAGATGAAAGAAGAGAGTAAAGACAATAATAAGAAGAGGAAAAACATCATTAGGAAAGAAGGTATAATAGGCCATATGATTAGAGACATGGTCATGAAAAGAGCCATAATGAATATGATGAGCCACTACTTGATACAATAATCATCATAAACATCTTGGAGGTAGTTCACATGCCCACCAAGCATAAAAGGGATAGTTGAATCAAATGACTTGATTTGAATAAGATTACTAAATTTGAAGGAGGGTACAAGGTTGATCCAAAACATCATTGTCAATCCTCCCATGATGCCTATGGCTTATAGAATATTGAAAATGAGTGAAAGAAACTCAAATTGTTCCCTAGTATACTCATCAAAGAAGAAAAGAGTTGGTACTAATCTTTGGAGCTAGAATCTATCTATCGATGAAGTATAATGTTGGAGTTGTTCAATGATAAATATCAAGCATACTCTAGGATGTCTAACATAAGAAATTAAATTCAAGGATGAAAATAAGGTAATCATAGATCTCTTAATGTAGCCTTGGATAGGTATTAATCTCTTTTACATTGATGCCCAAACCATGGTTTTTCTCAAAGGAAACAACTTTTTCATGTGATAAATGGGCTTAGAAATAAAACTAAAGAGATTCTTGGGGTTCATGCCCAAGGAATATTGTTAAAAATAAGAGCCTAGTTGATCCAAAGGCTTATTGCTCAAGTTCCCAAGAAGGAAGAAGAACTAAAAATGCAATAAAGTGCAAATGAGTATAATAGAGACTACTCTATTTACAAAATGGAGGCATGTCTTTATCACTTTGAGGAGGAAGCACCACTAAAAGAAGTGATACAAAGAAAACCCTGGTTGATTTAAAAATATATCAAAAAAATATTGGTTAAGTTGAATAAAATGTGGGACTCCATTGATGAAAAGTTTCAAAACACTCTAAAAATTATGGAGGAGAAAACAAAGTAGGGGAACAAAGATAAAAATAGAAGAAAAAAAATATGTAGAGAAAAAAATACTATAAATAGAAAGGTAAGGTTGCAATAGTTCATGAGGTTGCAAACTTTAAAATAGAAGAACAAGGATGTGACATGTACTAATATGAACATCTTAAGGGATGTTGTCTTGTACTGTCACACTTATAAGAATCTAGGATTTATGTCTTGAACCCAAGATTTACAAAAAGGCAACCACTCAGAAGATTTCCTTATCCACAAGGAAATTATCGACATTAGTTCCACCAACAACAATATTATCCATGTGTAGTGCGACCTCATCTTAAGATCATTATCATCAATGAAAAAACCCATAGTCATGGGGAATGCCACCATCAAGGTAGTAATATCCTTACCACAAACCAGACCCATATGGATACTATGTCTAGTAACCTATGTCTTCGAGTGGCTCTACAAGCCATACTTCTTATTTTTATCACTACTACCCCTTCAATATTATAGATATACTACTACAAAAGCTAAATCTCCTTTTGCATACACTACTCATTATCAAAAAAGACACTCCATATCTCATAATTCCATTTCCTTTTCATCTAAACCATCTATGCAAGGTCTGATACCACTGAAACCTAAACAATGCAATGTCACATGGGCTGTGAACTTACAACCAAATGAAAATTTGAGTGATTCTAAGAATAAGAATTCAAAAAGGGCTTTCTTTAGTCCCAACAGTCCATCTAAACCCCTATAGATTTCTATGGTTGTTAATCCTTCTCAAGCTACTCCTATGATTATCACCAAGTTTTCTTCAAACCAAATATCACAAACTATACATACTATCATGTTAACTCATGTAGTCACAAAGTGGATAAAGGTAGGATAACTTCCTAGGAAAATATTTGATCCTAAAATTCCTCTAATTTATTTGAACTTTGTAGGAAATGATTCATGCAAATCTCTACTAGACTTAGGTTTTGGACTAAACTTGATTTTCCAAGAGATGTATCAAATTTGAAACCTACCTCTACTTTAAAAATGTAACACCAGGTCAGAGCTTGATGATCAATCCATCATTATTCTTTTGGAAGTGATGGAGGATATCATGATCACTTTTTTATGAATGGTCATATCTAGTGGACTTCCTATTCATTCATGTAAATAAGTATAAGGAAAACTCTCCAATTATCATGAGAACGACTTGGCTAAGCACAATTGATGTTAAGCTAGGGATCAAAGATCTCTCCTGGAAAATTTCTAAGAAAAATGAATTTATAAAGGTGAAGAAGAAGAGAATTCCATGCATCACATATAGTGACATAGGATGTCATTACATGCAAAAAATATGGACTATAAAGAGCACATCAATCACAACATGCAATAACTTTGTCAAAATAATATATCTTAAAAGGTGCCCATATTTAGAAGCCATAAAACAAGAGGGAATACATGGCTGACAATAGATGATAGCTCTAGTTTAACAATATGTATGGAACTAGCTGAAATCCTTACAAGTGCTTACATTGATAAGATGGAAAAAATGGAGTAGATTTTGAGCTAACCCTTCAAAACAAAATATAGGGATGAAGCTAAAGTGGATTAGGGAGAGTTGGAAATTCTTAACATTTCTAGACAAGAGCCTTTGAAATTAAAATATTTACCAACAACTCTGGAATATGCATTTCTTGATAATGAAAAACTAGTAATCATCAATGTCAATCTCACTAAAGAACAAAAGGAAAAGATACTAAAAGTATTAAAAAATTTGTCAATAGCCTTTGCTTGATAATATGATGAATTGATAGGAATAGATCCATGCATATGATAGTATTAGATCTATACAGATTCTACTATTAAACCTAAGAGGCAACTATAAAGGAGGTTGAACCCAAAATAAAGGTAAGTTGTAAATAATGAGGTTGAAAAGCTTCTCAAAGAAGGATTCATATATCTGATGGTGGATAGTTAGTGGGTAAGCTCACATGTTATTCTACAAAAGAAAGGAGGACAATGGAGAGTTTATGTTAACTTCAGGCTGCTAAACTCGACTACATTTAAAGATTATTTTCCATTTCCATTTTTGGATCAATTTTTGGACACAATTGCATGGCATAGCTATTATAGCTTTCTAGATGGGTATAGTGGGTACAACCAAATAACAATTTCTCTAAAAGACCATGTCAAAACAACTTCCACAAGTTCCTAAGGAACTTTTTCATACAAGTAGATGCTCTTTGACCTTTGTAATGCCCCTATAACTTTCCAACACTTAGTTCTAAGCATCTTTCAATAGAAAATTAACAGTGGGATGGAAATTTTCATAGAAGAATTCTTCACCTATGGCACTGATTTTGAACAAGCATTGGAATATCATGAGTAGGTACTAAAATGATGTGTGAAAATAGAATTTTGAGTTAACTAGTAGAAAAGCCACAAAATGGTTCAAGATGGCATTATTGTGGGGTGTAGAATTTCAAGAAAAGAAATCAAGGTGGATCTTAGAAAGATCATCCAAGGATTAACTAGACAATGTTAAATTGTAAAATACATAAGATCATTCCTTGGTCATACTAGTTACTACAATATTTTCATTGAAAGCTTCTTTAAAATTTTCAAACCATTGGTCGAATGTACTAAGGAGGATGCATTTTTTGTATGGACCAAGAAGTGTGAATAGGTGTTCCAACACCTAAAATAGAAGCTCATAAAAACTACTGATTTTACATATTTTGGGTACATTGGGAATGGTACTGATACAAATGGATTATAAAAAATGCCCATATTATATTCATTGTATAAGTAGGAGCATTGTGGGTACATAACTCAATTAGACCACATTGAAAAATAAACTCATGATCGTGGTGTATGCTCTAGAAAAATCCAAGCACTATGTACTTTAATATCTAATTTTTATGCACACTAATCATAGTGCAATTCATTTCCCTATGAATAAGCCACTAGTAAGCCCCTATGTTATATGGTGGTTAGCAATCTTACAAGAATTTGATCTCATAATGGTGGAAAAAAAAGATACTAAGAATGTAGTAGTGGATTGTTTTCCTTAGTTAAGATGGAATAGAAATGATAATGAAGAGATCTTATCTCATTAGTTTCCAAATGAAATTCTCTTTTCTAAGGAAACTAATGTTCATGCCCTAAGTGTTACAATTTGGTATGATGAATTACTCTCATGTCTACTCACACATGAGACTTCTATTGAATGGGATCATAGGAAGAAAGGGTAGTTTCTTTACCAAATTAAAAAACCTATATACAGATCAAGGGTGACCTCTACAAGGTTTATGCTAGAATACTAGAATAATGATACGTACCTAACATTGATTAACTAAGAGTAATTTAAGATGCTCATGAGGATCCTTATGGAGACTACTATGTAGGAAGAAGCACAACTACAAAGATCCTAATGGTAGGATATTTTTGGCTAATAATCTTTAGGGATTCTCAACATTTTTCTTGTTTTTCTAAGTGGTGTCAATGAGATGAGGGGAAGGTCACCAGAATGAAAGGGCTCCAATAGTGAATTTAACCACTAGAACCTCTTAACCTTTGGAGAATTAATTTCATGGGATTCATCACTCCCATATCTAACAAGAAGTGATACATTATTGTTGTTGTTAACTACTATATCAAGTGGGCTAAAGCTACAATTATTTTTAACTATACCTCTACTACTGCAACTTGTTTATTTCAAAAATTGATGGTAAATAGGTTTCATGTGTCTAAAGCACTACTTTTTAACAATGGAATCCATTTCGCAAGTGCTACCTTTTGCAAGTTAATGCAACATTTGGAGTTACAATAGCAACTCACAATAGATTATCATCATCAATCTAATGATTAACTTAGATTACTTAAATTCTAATGTGACTCTTCTTTAGATTTAGGAGATATTGTAGCACCGAACTCAAAAATGCCCTTTAGGCATATCACTTAACATGGAAACATCCTATAGGCTATTTTCCTTATGAATTAGTGTACAAAAAATTTCCTAAACTTCCAATTTAAAATGAACTTCATATAGTTACAATTTCATGTGAACTTAACTCAAAACATTAACCTAATAAAAAAAGAATGACTCATGAAACTTAATATGCTAGATGAAAAGTAAAGAGTAGCACTAATGATAATTTAAGTGCACAATGCATATAATAAACAATTTCACAAGGTACAAATAAGAAAATTTATATTCAAACTAGAAGACGAGGTTCTCTATTGGAATCCCATGCATGTGCCACAAAAAACTAAGTTCTAGACATTGTATAATTGCATGTGAACTTGACTTCAAAATTAACCTAGTACAAAATGAATGACTCATGACATTTAATATGCTAGATGAAAATTGAAAAGTATCTCTAATGATAAATGAAGTGCACAAGGCATATAATAAACAATGTCACAAGGTACAAACAAGAGAAATGACATTCAAACTAGACGATAAGGTTCTCTATTGGAATCCCATGCATGTGCCATAACAAACTAAGTTCTAGATAGTATAGAAAGGACCTTATCTTCTATACACTCAATGTTGTCTTCTCATACTATGATAATTTACCATCCAACAAGTCTTCAAAAGCACATGCTAGTTAACATCCATAAACTTAAACCCTTTATGAACTTCCAAGTAACTAGCCCCAATAACACCTCTAATCAGGAATAAGCCCACTCCATTTTCTAAATATCCTCCTTCCAACTTAGTTGTGAAGAAGATATCCATCTACCATAACATCTTGATGAGATGAAAGGGTTTTTTCTTCTTTTTTGTTTGGAAAATTGTTTATATTTTTTTCATTTTCTTTATATTTTACTAGTTATTTTCTATATTCTCCCTTTTTATTACTATTTTCTTGTTACTTTTATTTAGTCTTTATTAAAATATCTATTTTTGTTCCATGGATATTGTGAATTTTGGAAATTTTTGAACGTAGATATCAAGGTTATGATTTATTATAAAGACTAACTTTGTCCTTGGATTATATTTTCTACTAATAGTCTATTAGTTTTTTGGTGGTATTAAGTAGTAAATTCATGACATCCACCCATTCCATCTATCTCTTGTGGAGTCTAGATCATGGAAACATGAATCTTCTTTTCCATAAAAACTAAAAGCAACATGTGATCTTGTTATCCAATGAATTGGGAAAGAACCAAGAGGGAAGGAAAAAGGGTATGACCTCAAGGGTATTTTTTGTATTATTTTCTCAACTTCTTTCTTCAATTCTATGGCTCCTCATTAGTATATCATCATTATTACTTTTGACCATAAAAGGAAGCATGTATATGTACGATATGGTTTTCAATATATATATATATAACTAAAAAACATAGGAATTCAATGAACATTGGATTGACAATCTCATGGATTATAAGCACTAGTTATGAGGATGGAAAGACATGTTACCTATGCCTAAAGGTACCCCCCTAACTAATGCCATACCTACTTCATTCATTCTACTCTTTTCTTCTCTTTTTGGAATGATGGTTATTCCTTATGGTTGTCATAGATTCATGATGGTAGGATAGAAGGAACATGTTAATGTTAGATCACTAAAAATTAGAATGGACTTCATCTAGACTTAGAATGGATTGGTATTGAATCATCTAAATCACAAATCTCACTAAGGATCCCATATGCCCATAATGTAGATTTTTTATCTACCATTCTCACACTCCATTTTCTCTCATTTTATTGTCTTATGCCATGGAAATTGATAGTTCTATTCTATAGTTTGTATAATTCTAATAAACTTCCTCAAATGGGTATGATTTTTTACTTGAACAACCATTCATCATATAAGGTGCTTGTAGACTCCTTACAGTGAGGTTACACAAGGGAATATTATTCATAAGCTGGCTTTGTGAAGGATCTAGTTGCATATCTTTTGGTTTATTTTTAAAGTTCAACCCCATAACCATGGGCCTTATTTTGATCTCAATCATCTTAATAGCCTACATCATCGAATTTTGCTCTACTTTGGTATAAGGAACATCCTCCAATTACTCATCCCACGTTATTCAGTTCTTTCAATTTTGTAAACCTTACCCTCAATTGTGTTATTGCCATTATTTCCTAGATTTTTGACCCTCATTTGCCTCTTTTTTTTTTTTTT